>CM022556.1:2439334-3039334 GCA_012273795.1 Dendrolimus punctatus
TTTTGTCGTGGATTCATTCACCCGCCTTTAAATTCCACACTTTTGTAGCCAATAGGATCACAGAATTGAACTCTAAACTCCCCTCTGATCACTGGTATCATGTCGGCGGTGATGAAAACCCCGCGGACGTGCTATCACGACCTGTGACACCCAAACTCTTAATAAACTTACCGCTTTGGTATCACGGACCCAGTTGGGTTTCCCACCCACTTTCGCAGTGGCCTATTAAGCCATTCCAAGTCATTTCTAATGACGAAAATTTATTAGAAATGAAAACTATAGCATTAGTTTCCAACGTAGATATATCGGAAACTCACATTCTCGATCAATTAATAGAACGCATTTCATCTTATAGAATACCATTACGAGCAACGGTTTATGTTTTACGCTTCGCAAAAATATTACGCTCAACAGGTATACTTACGCCATCAGATTTAGATTACGCTGAACTCTTTCTTATACGCCATATACAACATACATTTTTTGCTCAAGATATACACGCTATTAAAAATAATAAACGCATCTCTAAAGCGCTTCTCAAACTCAACCCATTTATCGACTCCGATAATATTATTCGCGTCGGAGGTCGACTCAAAAACTCAAACCTCAATTTTGGACAAAAACACCCCATTGTGCTCCCTTCAAAACATCGCTTAATACAGTTAATGTTGACTACTTTCACATCTCTAACTTACATACTGGTCCTTCACTTTTATTAGCGCTTTTAAGACAAAAGTTCTGGATACTGTCAGCTAGAAATCTAGTAAGACAACGTGTCCATCAATGCAACATTTGTTTTAAATCTAATCCTAGATCATCCTCTCCATTGATGGGTGATCTACCATCGTTTCGTGTGTCCGAAACCAAGGCTTTTGTCTATACGTCAGTAGATTATGGCGGCCCATTTTATATTACGCATATTCGTCGACGTGGCGTGAAAAGTCAGAAAGCTTACATTTGTCTTTTTTGCTGTCTAACTACAAAGCTCTCCACTTGGAGTTAGTTACAGATTTAAGTTCTGACTTATTCCTCGCAGCATTTAACCGCTTTATTAGTAGAAGAGGTCCCGTGGCTATGATATATAGTGACGGCGGAACCAATTTTCTAGGGGCTAAACGCAAACTCGATGAAATATATACATTACTAGAGTCAAATTCGCATAAAAACTACATGAGTCAACAATTAGCTGATCGACGCATCAAGTTTCTCAACAGTCCTCCATACGGACCGCATTTCAATGGCATTAGCGAAATTAATATTCGTTGTGTCAAAACGCATATTTATAAAGTTATAGGACTTCAGATTCTAACCTACGAAGAATTCTATACGGTACTAGTGCAGATAGAAGGTCTGTTAAATAGCCGACCTCTATGTGTGCTTAGTTCAGATCCCTCTAATATCTCTGCTCTAACTCCAAATCACTTTTTGAATGTTACGCCGCTTAAGTTTCTTCCCGCTGAGGATGTAGTAAATACACCCAGCAATCGCCTTACGCGTTTTCAACTAACAAACAAGTTAGTACAGAGCTTTTGGCGTCGTTGGAGTCAGGAATACTTATCCTCACTTCAACAACGTGAAAAGTGGAACACGCTGACCAAACCCGTGGAGTTAGGTTCGGTAGTTATTATTAAAGATAATAACACGCATCCTCTATTTTGGCCCTTAGGAGTAATCGAAGAAGTCTACCACGGCAAAGATAATGTTATACGCACTGTCAAAGTTCGCACCAATAGTGGTAGTTACATTCGTCCTGTGGTCAAAGTCTGTCCTCTACCATCGCAATAAAACACTCACATATATCGCTTATTTATATATTTATTACTCTATACTTTTATCTCACGCTATGTAATGTATAAATACTTATAATATGTATTTATATAACGCTATTATTATTTAATATATTCACTCTATTTCTAGAGGATAACCTCTAGGCCGGGGAGATGTACGGGCCGTTCATTCCATTCATTCACTCCTTCCCGTTCCGTATTCAAAATCTCCCCCCTCTACCCCGCTACCGCACCCAAAAAAAAAGAAGACGTTGCAAATCTCGCTCGCTACGCACGTACGCAAACTAAAAAGTATCAACTCAAAATATTCAAATAATTACTCAAATCAATCCATCCGCGCCGCGACGTGTGTAAATATTATTAATATTTTTAAACTAGAAGATGTGAGAGAGTGTTATACTGGCGCCTGCTCATTAAGCTATCGAAGGACACGAACAATTTGTGCAAGGTGCGTACCCTTTTATCTCACATATACAATACTATGTATTGAGATGTTATTGGGTCAAATGTATGGATGTTGGCACTGAAAATCAGCGCTATATCAGGATTTTTCAAAATTTCGATGCAGCACAATGCTGATATGCCAAACTCGTTGAATAAAAACTCGATGTACAAGCGTTATTTATTACATATGTTTTTGTGTAAATTTGTTGTGAATGTATTATGTGTTTTTTACCTATAGCGTCGTATTTTTTTAAGTCAATAAAACTTATTCTTCTCTTTTTCTAGATACTTGTGTAGCTAGAGTTATGCATTACAAATTTTTGACACTGTTATATGTGTATGTATACATACATGTATATATATATATATATATATATATATATATATATATATATATATATATATTAGAGTGATCGAAAAATAATATTTTTTTAATTTATTTTTCCAAACAGGCTCAAAAGTTTCTTTTGGGTGTAAAAAAATCTGTGAAAAGATGAGCCCATAATATTAATATTAAGATAGTCCTCATCGCATTTTTTAAATTCCCATAAGAATAACACAAATTATTTTTTTTGCTTCTGATTTTTGTACCGTTCAAACGACTGGTTGACTGATAAATCGCTGTTCCAATCTTTATAGAGAATTTTACGCTCTACAAAAAAGGTCTGATAACATTTTTTGATTTGTCCACGCGTTCAAAAGTTATTCAAGATCAAAGTTCAATTGTTCAAAAATTTGATCGAATTTTATAAATTACACCGAAACTGTTGGTTTCAGTGTCAAAATAAGGATCAATTTTTTTGTCAAATATAATAAAGTTCAGAAGGATTTATTTGAAGGCAAGCAGCGAGCGCGAAAACTAGCGTTTGTACACGAGCACGTATGTTGTGCGTTCGTGTTGAAGGTGTGAGTCGGACTGTAGCCGAAAATCAAAAATCGACAAATCAAAAATGTTATCAGACCTTTTTTGTAGTGCGTTCAATTCTCTATAAAGATTGGAACAGCGATTTATCATTCAACCAGTCGTTTGAACGGTACAAAAATCAGAAGAAGCAAAAAAAAATTTCCTGTGTTATTCTTATGGGAATTAATAAAAATACGATGAGGACAATCTTAATATTAATATTAAGGGCTCATCTTTTCACAGAAATTTTGTTACACCCAAAGAAACTTTTGAGCTTGTTTGGAAAAAAAAATTTTTGGATCACCCTAATATATATATATATGTATATTTGTATTAACATAATTAATCCCTGCCAAGGGTTGCCTGGAAGAGATCGCTTAGCGATAAGGACACCCGTCTATCTCTTGTATTTTTTGTTTATCTATGTTTTGATGTCCAACAAAGTATTGTCTATCTAACATCTATCCGGGGTACAAGGGGTGCGTGGCACCCGAGCGCAAGGACCTAAATAGTGCAAGCTGATCGCTATTATACATACAACTTGCAAGCTAGTATACTTATCATTGTGTGAAAATTATGTTTGAAATTACTAAAAACATCCACTTCGGTACATATCCTTTTTTCAACGCGAGGGAAGTCTTGCGACTTAAGCTAGTTATGTAATAAAAAGAAACTTACATTATGGGCATCTGCTGTTGGGACGATATATGCATCGACATTACTCTCCGCCAGGACACTCCTTACCGCATACAATCGTTCTTGGCTCTCCTGCCTGGTTAGCTTCGCGGCCAGCGACTGGCTTACTGGATAATACAGTGAAACCTTATCATCTCCATATATTCAATATACTCTTTGCCTTATCACAACGAATGTCACTATAACGATTGCCGAGATTTAACTAAATTTTTGAAATCCCTAGAACCGGTCCTAAGGTTTAATACAAAATATACCTGATTATATTTATTTGTAATTAACCTAGACAATCCGAAGTATTTTTAACTAATCAAAAATCCGTTCACATGTTTTGCTTCGATATTAGTTCTTCAGTTTGTGAACAGATGGCGTTAGTAGTAACAGTCCAGTTGATATTACACATGTATTGGTTTTGTAATTGTCGACGGACATAATAAAATTCTAATTAATAAAACAAGTTTTATGACAAGTCGTATCTTCTATTTTTTTAATGTAAAATATAATATTTTTGTGATAGATAACACAAGTATACATAAAGTGAAATTAATATGTCAGAGCTCAAATTCGTAAGTGTGACAGTTTCTCATTTCCCAATATGTAAAGTGTACCACAAAATGCATATATTATAAGATAGTGTTAGGGCTCGCTCGATAAAGCCTACAGAGAATTTACTCACTGAATACTGGTGAGTCTGGCTCAGCGGATTCGAAGTAATATCTCATCGGAATGTGGCCAAATGCCACATTTATGAGAAGCCTGAAAGAAAAAACTTTATATTTTAAAAAATTCGTAGGATTCTCAGGAATTTACTTTTGACTAGCGGAAACTGCATGGAAATCAGCCCTGTAGTTTTGGCGTGAAACCCGAACAATTAGACAAAGACAAAAAATGTAAGAAACAAGACTACACTTTCATAATTTTATAATATTCTAAGTTTTATGATTGGTATGTTCTATTTGCCACTGATTTCAAGATGTAGCAAGGAACATTCTTTTTTACATTTTATTTACTCAAAAATAGTTTCTTTTTTATTAAAAATAATTCCGTACGTTTCCAGTCTTCATAGTCAGTATTAACTCAGTTCTAAATTGAAACTAGATGGGTCTGACCATTTTTGTTTCAAGGTATGGTTTGTTCATATCTAAAAGAATAATTAAAACGCTTGATTTAATCCGGTCGCTCGTTCTCAATTAGTTCATTGTGTCGCCTTATGGTGGGCGTCATCAATTCATCCCCTCTCACGGCAACAGTCCAGCCGAGGTAAAACTCCCTAGGGAGCTCCCTCGAGCAAGTTGCCTCATGCCTGCCGGACCCGAGCAACTTCGCTAAGCGCGCTCGCCCCGAAAGCCCCAGTAAAATTGTAAGGTCTTCGGACTAACAACATAAAGTCAAATAAAAAAAACAATTTTTTTATATTAAAGTATCAAAGATGATGTTCTATTCACATAAGCCCTTTTGTACGGCTCGGAAAACTGAGTTATTAGGTCTTGTAAAATTGATAACTTTATCCGTGTAAAACGAAGATAGAACTAGTAGAGTTCGCCCCAACTAAAGAAACTCTAGAACTACTAGAGTTTAGTTGGGGCGGCCTGTTTGTCGTAAGCTCATAAGAGGGGAGAAGACAACCCGCAGCCAGAAGGTATGCTTGCCCGTCTAGATGTCTACCACCCTTGGTTTAAAGTATGTTGAACCTTAGATAGCAATATAGGCGATGGTTTATAATACACAAGAAATTTCATCAAAATCGGTTAAGCCTACTTAGTTACTATCGGTTAAAATTAAATATAAGCCCTTTACATGTGATTTCAATGCAACCAGTGGCAAGTGAGCGAATAAGACCCAGCCATAAGTTACTGACTAAGCGAATGACAGGCAAGTTTTATACTGGGAACTAGTTCATTTCTATCCCTCTTTGTCGAGCTGCCTAACCTAACAGGCACTTTAAATTATCTAGGTTTGATTGGTAATTATTTTACTTACGTAAATATCAGCAATCGTCCTCCACTCTCCGCCATTGTACACCGAATTATTGATAATCATATCGCTAACTACTAATTTAATAAGTATTTATTGTTGTAGATAATAAAGATAAGATTGAATTATAAACTAGGTGATATTCTTGATTCGGCTTGGAATTTGTATTTAGGTTTGTTAATGATGATATCAGATTGATTAATGGATTTGGTTGAAATGTTAGACCTGCCCTTCATTCTTTCCGTTCCCCGTGCAGGAACGGAGAAATAATACAAATTCCTGCGGCCGAGCGGCCTGTCGTAAGAAGCGACAAAACAACCCACAGCTAGATGGTAGGGCGTTTGCCCGCCTGGATGGCTACCACCCCTGGTCTAGAGAATGCATCCATAACAACTTTGAGTTAAGACTTTAAAACCGACAAAATAGCATGTAAGGTTTATCGTATATTGGGACACGTAGGACATTTTAAACATTATTAAAAATGCGTCACTAAGCTACTACGCAATTTTAAACTTTGTTATCATTGTACTAAATATGTTTTAGATAAAACAGTAATGATTTGAAACAATTTGAATCTCGAACTGAAATCTTATTAACTGTTTTAGATTGCGAGCCGGTGATCGCCAGACCTACCAGATAGTATAAAGGCTTAAAAAGTTTCTGTGCAAGGATCCTACAGCAGGTAAGAAGGTTTGGATATTATGAATCTCGAACCGTGGTGGCTTTGACAAATAACAGGTAGCAAAGGTGAGCATAATTGCTGCCATATTCCATGCAACAAAGCACATATTTATATGCAACACTCGCATGTTTTCGCCGCTCTGACAGTAAGAGACGCGCATTCTAAAGTTTGACAGCCTGCACTATAAAAGGGCATGGAGCAAGGAATATATTACTCTCTTACGAGAGGTATGGAGGGTAGAGGTAAGGAGGACCATCTAGTATAGGGGATCAGTTGAAATAGTGTCCATCTGTAAACAGCAAATTATGGTTCGAGAACTCATCAAAATAGCGCTAGTGTAGGAAAAGGAAATGATATATATATATATATATATATATTTAGCAGTTATAAACAATGTGAAGTGTGCTGGGTTGAAAAAAATATAATTTGGAAAAGTATTGAGACTTTCTCGTATTGAGATGTATATATATATTATAAATTTTTGACCAATTTAATTTTTGAAACTTATTTCTCTAATTAAGATAACTAACTAAATTATCTGAAAATTCCACCATGAGGAGACATGCAATTGTTACTTTTTCGTAAAATGCGCGGTGAAAAAGAGGAAGTCTTTCTTTCCTTCTTTAATCTAGTATCCTACTCCAATTGTTTGTGGCTGTTGAATCCTCACAATTTTTCTAATGTGGGTAGTTTTATAAGTGCCGCTTTCGGTTTCGCCGCCATTGCGTGGTGGCGAAACAGTCTCCAACGCACGCGAGGTCTGTCCGGACGTTCCGTTTTCTCCGTGCACGTGAACGTTTCACATCCCATTCTTGGAGCTTTCTATTGAACTTTATACTAGCCGTGCTTGCTATTTTGTGTGAGTGTGCCAATCTTACAACCCGAAGTGCCATTCGAGGACCTGTTCGTGCACTATCAGGAGCTGTCTAGCTGCCCCATTGGAGGTGGATACCGAGGTTAGTGGTACTTATTACCCCATTGGTTTTGTGCAGGATTTGGCATACCTCTCACTCTCATATATAAACCTATACAGTCCATATTACTATTAGAACCAGCGAAGCTGTGTATGGATCCGTGATCCAGCATTGCACAGTGGCGCTATTTTTAAATACTTTCCACTTGCTATTGTAGCGCCATCTTAATTTGCTGCCCTTCAGTGGACACTTTTTAATATACTGAGATGGTTCTCCTCATACCTTTAGCCTCCATATAAAAAGTTGTAAAATTCGTTCATTCTTTAAACATTTTGGTCAGTGATACATGAAATAAAAGAAATATTTTCATATCAAATTAATTTTATTTATTGTATATCACAAGTTTTGTTAAGATATGTGTGCGTTTCGAATTACATGTAACACAGTTGGGGCAAGTGGGGCAATTTTCACAGTCACCTTATTATCAATAATTCGGACAGCTCAACACGACAATTATTCTGAGGATATGACATCGCATAGGCAGTCGACATTGTAAATGTTGTGGTATTCAACAAGTGAGCGTAAAATTATAATCAGATTTTTTAATTCAAATAATACATACATAACTTCACGCCAGGTCCCTTGCAGGGTAGGCACGAACAACAGAGCGCCATTTAGGCTTATTCTTACACACCTCACTTGCTTCTTTGACATTCATAGTTCTTGTCATGCACGCTCGTCTGTTCTTGAGGCTCCTGACATCACCTTCTGCTAGTACACGATCAATTTGATCATAGAAGGTGTGTCGTGGCCTTCCGCGACTTCTGCATCCATCCACTTTTGCATTGTATATCTGTTTAGTCATTCTTTCATCATACATTCGTTCCACATGCCCGAACCACCGGAGCATTCCTTTCCTTACCTTCACCCCGACAATTCATAATAACATACATAATTCGAATAATATTTCACGGTACCTACTACTTACAATTTAATTTGAAATCTATAAGACTCCTGTTCATTCATTTATCATTTAAGAGCATGCTCTTGTTGGTGGAGCCTCTTGCAATGTTCTCTATTATGGGCCAGTTGTTTTACTTCTATGTAAGACACGACACCCACTGTTTCGTTATTTAATTTAATCAGTACAGTTTGATTTCTTATGAAAACAAAAGAGCTAAATGCCATATATCAACAGAACATAACAAAAACAACTCTATAGTAGTAGCATAGATGTTGAAACTATATTTACATGCCTTTTAACACTAATCATATCTATCCAGTGAACTGGTATCCTTCATAAAATAATATTCAGAAACACCCACTTTTTCTGTACTGACTTCTATATGACGCTTTAATATTGCCATACATTTAAGGAATTTATAGTACTATCATTATGCCATGTCGACAGCAGACTGGCTCATAAGGACGAGCAGTATTAGCACAACGGTAAGTACGACAAGGATAGTCGTATGGAACGGAAGATGGCGGCTGGGACAAGGTGATTGGATAACGCGGTTAGGAAAGCGGGTAGTTGTGGAAATAATTTCAAGGGACAGGATTTTAAATTACGGCCTCTGTGGTTGAGTGGGCAAAGCCTTTGCTGGCTAAATTTCGGAAACGTATTTTCTCCGTTATTTACCATTGTCCGGGTGTCTGGGGTCGGCCCCAGAGTGGTCCGTTGTATATTACCCATAACACAACCGTAACTTGCTTAATTTGGGGATATACAATGTGTGTGTTTGTCTGCCGATTATTATTATTAATATTATAAAAGATGCACTTTATCATTTTAGCCGCATTTACCCCAACTGACTTACACCTTTTGACATGTAAATATTTCTTAATACCTAAATATAATTATGTAAATAAAATCACATGAAGATTAATGATAAACTAAAATTAATAGCTATTGCTTTATTGATAATGTTTTGACTGACGCCACGGAATCGAGGTCGGAGAGAGATGCCTAAACTAACAAATATGACTGGCTACAATCTGGACAATGAAATTAGTTTGCCATTTCACAAGTAAGAGCCATTAATTACGTGAGGCCTTTTTCACGATTCTCCAACCGGTAATTTTTTCAAAATCAAATCTCAAGTGAGATTTTTCAAAGCGTGTGTCTCTAGTGTAAATGCATTGAAATCATTACATTAATACGTGAAGCAAACTTTGTACCCCTTTTTACGAAAATTACGCGAACGGAAAAGTATTAAATTTCGCACACTTATGTTATACAAAGCTGAAGTTTGTTTGTTTGTACACGCTAATCTCTGAACTACTAGTCGGTTTTGAAAAATCATTTCAGTGTTAGATGCTTATTTATCGAGGAAGGCTAAAGGCTATATATTATCAACACGCTAAAACCAATAAGAGAGAAGCACATTGTAGAATTTTATTTTATTTAACCTAATTTCCTCACAATTTGACACATTTTCTTTCGGGACAAAATTGCGTGATATTCGCCGAGATCCTCCTTTTTTATTTTTTTATCTATATTAAAAATTTACATCATAAATGCAAATAAGGCACCACTTGAACCTGTGAGGTTTGCGTGTGATGCAACACACCATCGCAATTTCAGGAAAAAATAAGATAAAATAAAATAAAAACTTATACATCCATATTCACATATAACTAGGCACATTGTATGTGCAGATAACACGTAGTCACGAACGATCATACAAACAGACTGTCACTGCATTTTATCTAAATAATAGTTTTTTAATTTCCGTTTTTATTTTCCTCTCCCCAAAGTAGGATTAGTTGAGATTCGGCTTGACCCCCATTCCCTATTAAACGCCTCACGTAATTAATGGCCGCCCCGCCATAACTTATGGCGGGCTATGTGATGCTCTTCTAACATTCTTATTTACTCTATGCTCATTTAGTAGTTGCCAATGGTTTTTTTTTGCACGCATTTTCAGCCCATACTTTTTTCATTGGCCAGACTCTAGATAACTACTATCATATTAATAGCTATTTGTTAAATAATCAAGAGATCCATTATATATTTTAAAAAATGTCTATAATAACGGTACATGCACATTGTTCATATTAATAACAAAATAGTCAATCAATATAAGTAAAATTATCCCAAAGACCATTTTAATTAACTTCAGGATGGAGTTCATTTTAAAATGAGTACACAATTGTAAAAAATAAGTTACATACTGTATACTCATATTGGTTTATAAAATTTTGAGTACTACATACATACATGTATGTAGTACTCAAAATATATAACAGGACAGTGTAAATTCGTATTTTCGTTACCAATTTATTAGCTACGATTACTTTACTATAGTAATCCTAAATATCAGTTAAATTTACTTGGGCATGCAGTTAATGTTAAAATGTGTACACAACAAAATAATTAGAATTACATTTATGAGTATACAGTACGTGTATACTCATAAATGTATATAAAAATGCTGTCTACCATATTATGCAGTGCAAATTTATACGTTGGTCGCCAATATTATAGCTACCTTACGATAGTACCGACGAAATACTATAAAAGTAAATATAAATACAGTAATCCCAAATGTCAGTTTAAATTACTCGGACATAGAGTTAACTTTAAAATGTGTACAAAATTGTATAAAATAAGTAGAATTACATTTATGAGTATACACGTATTGTATACTCATAAATGTATATAAAAATGCTGTCTACCATATTATGCAGTGCAAATTTATACGTTGGTCGCCAATATTATAGCTACCTTACGATAGTACCCACGAAATAGTATAAAAGGAAATATAAATACAGTAATCCCAAATGTCAGTTTAAATTACTCGGACATAGAGTTAACTTTAAAATGTGTACAAAATTGTATAAAATAAGTAGAATTACATTTATGAGTATACACGTATTGTATACTCATAAATGTATATAAAAATGCTGTCTACCATATTATGCAGTGCAAATTTATACGTTGGTCGCCAATATTATAGCTACCTTACGATAGTACCCACGAAATAGTATAAAAGGAAATATAAATACAGTAATCCCAAATGTCAGTTTAAATTACTTCGACATAGAGTTAATTTTAAAATGTGTACAAAATTGTATAAAATAAGTATACTCATAAATTGGTATAAAAAAGTTCACTACTATGTGCAGTGTAAATCCGAATGTTGGTCGCCAATTTTATAGTTGTATGAAACAGTATAAAATTCAATTAATGTAATATTAAATATACCAAAAAGCATTTTAATTTACCAACATCGGGATCGAGGTAATTTTAGTGTTTACAAAATTGTATAAAATAAGATTAATTATACTTATTGTATACTCGTAAATGTGTATAAAAAGTTGTGTACTATATGCAGTGTAAATATGTAACCTTACGATATTAATCACGAAACAGTACAAAAGTTAACAAATAACAAAAGTTAACAAGTAGTTCATTTCGTGATCTTGGGGTTCATTTTGAAGTGTGTACAATTTTATAAAACAAGGATATATACTGTACACGCACAAAAGTATGTGTATAAAAAATGTATAATATATACAATTAGCTACAAGGGTAGAAGATATGTTCAAATCGATTGTACCGTATATTCAAAAACATCTCGATTGTTTTCACTCACATATGGTTTCGAGTGATGATCAACAGGTGCTGCATGAATCTTGCGAGTATGAGTCCAGGCTGAAGCGAATCGATTATTTACTTGATTGTGAATCTTTCGATCGTTTAAATATCTCGGTTTCATCCATTGCTAATTTAAATGGACATCTTGGCGAAACGTTGGGCGCCAATTTATTCGCTTTAATATACCTATTATATTAATTCCAAAGTACTATGAAAGTGAATTATTCCAGTTATTACATCGAGGTTTTAAGAGTTTTTTTTACAAAATTGTATATATACCGTATACTCACAAAAAGTATGTTCATAATAATTTATATACCTCAATATACAGGGTGTATCAGTACAATTTTTTATCACAATTTTCCGAAGAAATTTTCATCAAAGTAAATTTCACCCTAGCGAGTAAGTATTGTTTAGAATTTATATAAAAGTTTAAATTATGAAGTGAATCGATTGTAGATCGTTTAAATATATCGATATCACCCATTATTAATTTAAATAGACGTCTTGGCACCACGTTGGGCGCTAATTAATTAGCTTTAATATATGACTAATGATATTCATTCCAAAGTACTATAAAAGTGAATTACTCCAAAGAGTCATTTAATTCATATCAACTTTCTAAGACATTATTTTTTTAAATTATATATATACAGTATACTCACAAAAAGTATGTTCATAATAATTTATATATTTCAATATACAGGGTGTAAATCAGTGCAATTTTTTATCACAATTTTCCAAAGAAACTTTCATCGAAGTAAATGTAAATTCTGCATAAAAAGGGGTTTTATACAAAATTATTTTATAAATATGTAAATCTGGTTCTTGTAAGATGCAATCACAAATGTTTACAAATTTTTTTACTGTTTTTATACTAATATTCGAATAAAACACAATAAATTAACATCCCATATGGTAATGTATGGTTCCAATTTTTATTTGTAAATGTAGATAGTCTGTGAAAAAGCCTATCTAACATTAATTCATAATTTTATTATTAAGATTTGTGTATTACACAAATTTGTCCGAAGTAAATAAATAATAAAACCATGTTTTAACGGTTTTAAGTGCGGTAATTTATTTGATTTTGGTTATTCCGAAGTTTCGGCTACTTTTCAGTGGCCGTGATTGTCGATGATCGGAAGTAAATTCTTTCAATTTATATCTTCAAAAATATGGTAATGTGCGAGTGAGATAGCGAACTCTTCGGCTACATATATAAAATTAAATAAATGTTAGTACCTGGAACGTCGTAATCGTCGTAAACGTCGTAAAAATCGTCCCAATTTTGGAATAAGGCACGCGATTGCACGCTCCATACATTTTTTGGTCCTTCGAGCCGGATTCTGTAATTTTATCTTAAACCTAGTATATTTTTGCTACCCTTCAAAGCTGCCCTTAGTTTCTTCACCAGTGGGGAGGGTTGTATTAATATCAAAACCTCTGTCCCGTGCGCGCTTAGTCTGTTCATCTCTTCTTCGCCACCCTAGAAAGAATTCACAATATTACTATAAAGCTTAATGTCTATTATTAGTATATTATACTGTTACGAGTTCAGGACTCGAATTAAAATGGCGTTGGAACTACTATAGAATTTATTAGAACTATAACACAGGTACAAATATAACTGGACACAACCAGTACAAACTTGCCCGACTGGATGGCTACCACCCTTGGTCTGGAGTATGTCACCATAACAACCTTGAGTTGTGTTCCGGCATTGGTGACCAGGTTCCAGTCTCCCTTAAGAGAGCAGCAGCGCATTCGTAGCACCTTTGGTGTTGCAAATGTCCATAGACGATGGTAACCATTTTCAATCAAGTGGGCCGTCTGCCTGTCTGTTGAACTCTAACAATAAAAAAAACTGCACAATTCAATAACACGCGCAAAGTCTGTCACTATATAGCTTATCGAATGTACACACGTCTTGATCGTATCGTAATCGTCGCTTGACTGCCTCATCACTCAATTGGGGCCAATTATACCGACACAATATACAATAGGATGTTTAATTACAAATTTTAAACACAAAGTAAACAAAAGAAGTCTAAATGTCGGAAAGTTATTAACTGCAGGTGTGCATTTACTTTTGTCGGCGTGTAACAATACTAAAATGTGTTATGAATTCATTTGTGCACGTATTTTTATGGTCCGTTCCAAGATACACACACAACTTTTGTTACTAATACTTTAATCATTTAAATAAAACTAAAACCTCTCAGTAATATTAAATTATAACACATAAAGGCGATTAAATCATAACGATCATTTAAACTTGTCACGTACATAAAAAAATAATTATAAAAAATGGGGAATATTTTTTAGCTGACATCCCGAAATCACGCACACATTGATAGGTTTTCGAGAGTGAATATAGCAACGCTTCGTGTTTTCGCTGCCGTTTTTGGCGGTTTGTTGTTTGTTAGCAATACTCCCTACATATGATATATCTAAATGTTATTACTGTGATAATATTTTTCTGTCGTTTTATTGTCTCAATCAATCATTCGAAAATTGTGTAAAATGTTTCTATATGAAACTTATAAAAAAAAATTTGAGCAAGATAAAAAGATAACAATTTTCGGCTAGACATGTTGGTGGGGAGTTTCTTACCGCTTCTTCTTCTTAACAGCAATGACATGTTCCGATGTGTACATAGACTAGGAAATTTTAAATTTTAACTTGTATGTATGACCTTCACCTTATTTTGAATAAAAACTTGAATTTTAATATATAACACACCTTGATTAGGTTAATCGATCTATTGTTGACCTCTGTGACCGCCCACTTGCCAGGCGGCGGGATCCCGGCCGGTTGGCCGGCGACTCCAACTCTACATTCACTATGTTGCATTCATTGTCTAGTTTTATGCCTAAAATAGAGACATACATTTAATTATATGTATGACATGTATGCATGTGTGCGTGATTGAGTGTGAGTATATTATGAGTGAATGTGTTTAAGTGATTGTCAGTGAATATGTTATAATGAGTGAGCTTGAGTGAGTGTAAGTGAGTGTATTATGAGTGAATGTGATTGTCAGTGAGTATGTTATAATGAGTGAGCTTGAGTGAGTGTAAGTGAGTATATTATGAGTGAATGTGATTGTCAGTGAGTATGTTATAGTGAGTGACTGTGCTTAAGTGATTGTAAGAGCGTATTTTAAAGTGAGTGAATGTGTTTAAGTAATTATAAGTGAGTATGTTTAAGTGACCAAATAATATGTTTAAATGATTGTCAGTGAGTATATTAAAGTGAGTAAGTATATCTGATCGAGTGAGCGGTAAGAACTTAGGGAACATTCAACCTCGACGTCCCAAAAGTTACAAGAAATTACGTGATTATAAGATACATTTCATACGTTGTTCACTTAATGCAAATAATTCTAGCACCTACAAAAAGTTTATACAATTTCTGTTAGTCCATATTATGTCTTCGTTCCAAATACATCAGAGTCCAACCATGGCTGAGTGATGAATTCTCTGACGTAGTCGTCAGTGGCGTCCTCTATTACGATTCTAACATGAACGGTAACATTTAGAGCGCATGTAAGTATGTGTGTGTGAATGAGTAACTGAGTGAGTGAGCGAGTGAGTGAGCTAGTGCGGGAGTAAGTGAGTGAGTGAGTGAGTGAGTTCAGCGAGTATGTGTGGTATAAACTTACCTAACCCTTCCTTATCCCTCCTATTGACCACATAGACCTTAGCAAGAGGCACTCTATGGAAGAGTGCGTCCATACTATGGGCCCTTGTGGCCATGATCATTTGCTTAGCGTGTTGGGCGTTTAGAGGAGTGACCCCGCGGATCCCCACTAGTCTATCGCCGCATCTACCACACCAACGGGACCCGGGCACGTTCCAACTAGCTATCCTGAAATGAGTAACTAGAAGTAAGGACATAATCGCACTTGCAGATATTGTTAGTACAAAATACAGAGAAACACACGTGTTCACGTTGCAGCGAGTTTTTATTTCTTCAGAAAGTATAAAAGTAAATGCGGACAAAGTCACAACTAATAACATAGCCAGTACAATATAACAATGGAATTTGGGACATCCATTGGCGTGTAGACACGAGCCATGCAGTGAGAGGTTTATGCTTATGATATTGTGGGATATGTGTGTATGGTTGTTGGTTATCCGTTGAGCAATGTACAGGGAATAAAAGATAATTTCGTATTGTACACTTTTGATAAACACACACATTCTCTATATGTTATTAACAAATTATAAGGAATTTTGTTTAGATGAGGGCAAGCAGCAACATATTTCAACTTTAAGTTAAAATTTTCTGTGATTCGTTTTGCCACTTGTCCATTTTTACTTTTATTTTTTATTTTAATTGCTTTCTCTTTCTCTTTTTGATACCTTATTTACTTATCTGATTAGATAAGTTTTATTATTTGTCATATATCCATCTTAAATCTCTTTTTAACTGACTTCCAAAAGGAGGAGGTTCTGAACTTGGACAGTATATAAACCGATTACTCTGAGATTTATGATCAGATTTACGTGATTCTTTATTAGTTCGATGCGAAATAGTTGCCATTTGGTCCCCTAAAAATTTAATATACTTTGGCCCAGTAGTTTTCACTTTATGAATATTTTTTATGAAAACAAAAGTCCATTTTGTTCCATATGTACACCGATTACGCTGAAATTTATGATCCGATTTACGTGATTCTTCTTTGCTTTGATGCGGAATAGTTGCCGTTTGGTCCTCGTTGGTTTGGTTTGACATAGTTTGGTCCAGTAATTTTCATTTTCTGTTTTTTTTTCGGTTCCCGTTTCTTGGGACCTATATTTTTTTACATATATTTATACTATTTTCCTATTACTATATACGTATATTCTTTTAACAAGCTAACTTTCACTTGTTTCCTACATTATTCAAGAACAGTGCTAAAATGTGTCTTACCATACTTGTTTGTTGTAGTCTGCAAATATAGGAGGCTTGGCCGTATGTATCGGGGCGACTAGCGCCGCCCCTCGGCGTTGCTCGGCCCTCAAGGCCGCTGCTTGTCTCGCCAATAACGGCTGAAGGGACGGACGGGGGCCCGACGTTGGGGGCGATTGACCTGATGAGGACAGATTCGAACCGTGAAGTAAGTGACTAACATTTTCTCTGTCTTTGACACGTCGCGTATTCAAAAAGTTTGAAAAGCACTGGTCTAGAGAGAGGAGAGCAAGAATAGTGAAGTGCGCTGAATAATTTCTTACACTCGGATAACAATGCCTCGATTAATGACTTTCTCTTACTCAATAACCATAACTATTTCCGACATTGGACTACTCAATAATTCCAACTCAAATACCGATATTAGGATATTTGGTGATCATGACTGGATTTCCCACACTCTTTCACTTAAAAACCATTAGTCGATATCCAACATTTATTTACTTGATAATCATGTGGCCTTCCGCCATATTAAATAATATTCGGCCACGCACCCGACTCATTCGATCGGAGTGCGGCTCATGACCTTGGCCGGTGGCACGCGCGCATGATTTAATTTAATATTGTATATCAAAATTATAAATAATTCATGAATAAAGTTGTTAACTCCTTCCATTTTTTGTGAGTGTTATTTGGTGTTAAAGAAGTATTTTTAGGGTACAGTATCTCGGCACCGGGCACCAAAAACCTTTGAAAACTAGAGTCCAGGCTATTACAGATTTACCCCCCCCCCCGACCCCCGCCCCCCACAACCATAACTCGACTACCGACAATCTGTTATTTGGTAATCATGACTCGATTTCTGACATTCCCTTACTCGATAATCATGACTCGATTTCTGACATTCCCTTACTCGATAATCATGACTCGATTCTAACATTCCTCTACTCGATAATCATGACTCGATTTCTGACATTCCCTTACTCGATAATCATGACTCGATTTCTAACATTCCCTTACTCGATAATCATGACTCGATTTCTGACATTCCCTTACTCGATAATCATGACTCGATTTCTGACATTCCCTTACTCGATAATCATGACTCGATTTCTAACATTCCCTTAATCGATAATCATGACTCGATTTCTGACATTCCCTTACTCGATAATCATGACTCGATTTCTAACATTCCCTTACTCGATAATCATGACTCGATTTCTGACATTCCCTTACTCGATAATCACCTTCATCCTCATCCTTAAATATATATAACACGAATTAGATATTGCTCACCATTATTTAGAGAGCTACTCCGTCTCCGGCTACTGTCGACTCTAGCTTCTGTTCTAGACCTGTGCACAACTTTAATTGGAGATGATAGATTATTTCTGAAATAAAAAAGAACACATTAAGATCATGTGCTTTGAATGCTGCGAATCTTTTTCGTCAGTTTTATTAGAAAAATAGACCCAATTGATTATAGGACTAGATAAAACGATTTTTTTTCTAGATGTGAAGAACTATATTTGTAATTAGGTCAAACCCAGGATATTGCTTTCTATAACTTCAAAATATGTGCCACAAATGTCAAGTCTATTCTATAAACCATTTAATTACCTGTCATGTGTGTCATTTTCATTCCTGGACGGACTTTCCTGTCTTTTCCCAATCCCTTTTAACTTAGTCAATAGAGACAACTCAGTGAGACCACGCCTCCATATTGGTTTTGACATTTCCGGTTTCTCTAGAAAATAATAAACATAGACAAAATATAACAAGACACCACGCGTGAGTCGTAATTGCAGGACTTGAAGAGTTCCTCTATAAAATACAAATTGCTAAAATGGATTATTTGGTGAACTTTCGGTATAAAATAAGAATTTTTAGTCACTATACTATATTAAAACTTGCTCAAGCCAAACTCACTCACTCAAACAAAAATAACTCACTCACTAAAATTAAACGAATTCACACACTAAAATCAAAGTCACTCATTAAAAACCACTAACTCACTCAGTAAATTCAAACTCACTCAATAAAAAACGAACTCACTCACTAATACAGAACTAACTCACTCACTCAATAAAAAAACGAACTCACTCACTCAATAAAAAACGAACTCACTCACTAATACAGAACTAACTCACTCACTCAATAAAAAACGAACTCACTCACTAATACAGAAATAACTCACTCACTCAATAAAAAACGAACTCACTCACTAATACAGAACTAACTCACTCACTCAATAAAAAACGAACTCACTCACTAATACAGAACTAACTCACTCACTCAATAAAAAACGAACTCACTCACTAATACAGAACTAACTCACTCACTCAATAAAAAACTAACTCATTCACTTACTAAAATAAACTAATTCACTCATCCAAACGAAACTGACTCAAGAAATCAAGCAAAACTAGCTCACTATAACTCACTGGAAGATATACATATATTTATTATTTTGGGTTACTATCAGAGTGGAAACAATAATACACAGTCACATATTTCAGACTACAATAGTTGGAAGAAGGCTGATAAAATGACAATCCATGAATGGAAAGAAAAGAGGAAGACATTACAAGCGAGTTAATAGGGGTTATTTGGAATAGGATAGCAAGGACAAAAAGTAGCTGGAAAATATTGTAGAAAGCTTACATGTCAAAAGACATCCTAAATAGGGCCTACCCCAGGCACCCAGACCATAGTAAATAACGGAAAGTTCGTTTATAAAATTTACCTGAAGTAAACCTGCAAAGGCTTAGTCCATTCAACAACAGGCCAATAAAAATAATGCTCACCATTTTTAACTTCTCTTTTGGACTGCTATTCTGTACTCTTTCTCTTCTCGGACCTATATCATAGGCATTCTGACTTTGAGACCTCTCTATATTGCTTCTATCTATTCTCCTCTCAATAATCGATCTTTGATTATGAGTGGGCTGATTCTGGGCTGAATTATTCTGAGTGGAATTGTTCTGAATAGAATCATTATTATTCTGAGTGTCTCTACTGAGAAATAGATACTCATAAGCGCTTTCATTAACATCTAGATTTGGTAATGAAGATTTCCTAGATTTTTCGAAGTGTTTCAGCCTCTTTGGCAACGGCGAAGGTCTATCAGTCGAAGTTGACGCCATGCACAGCCTCTCATAGACGCCTTGGCTCGCATCTGTCAAACTGACAGCTGTCACGTTTACATCTGTCAGACTGACAGGCGCCATATTGACGTCAGTCACAGTGACAGGCGTGGGATTTATACTAGGCAGACTAATAGGGCCGCTATTTGAATCTATGGACGTTACAGGTATTGAATTAGTTTGTCTTAAAGGAGTTATGCTCGTGTTGACAGCCCGTATCGATCCGTTTGATGTTTTATGCGGATTGACAGCTGTCACACTGACATCTGTCAAGTTGAAATTCGTCCTCCCCGGTAAGCTGACGGTGGTTGTCAAACTTAAATGGCCATAATCACTATCAGTCTTTGAGAAAACCGTTCCATAATCGGAATTTTGAACATTTACTTCTGTATTCACTATGTTAATGAATTTCGGTGTGGAGGGTGGTTTGAACTCGAAATCAAAAACATCTGTTTCTGGTCCCAATACCGGGATGGCTGTGTGTGGACCTTCCTTATTTGATACTTGAATGACTGTTATGTTTGTAGGACGGTCCCTGAAAGAAATATATATTATTTGATTATGTATATTCCATTCTATTATGTACAGAAATATTTAAAATATATTTTAACGGCCTCTGTGGTTGAGCGGGATAAGCCTTTGCTGGCCGATCTCAATGCAACGCAGAGGCTCCAGGTATAGTAAATTTTGGAAACTTATTTTCTCCAGTCTGGGTGTCTGGGATCAGCACCAGAGTGGTCCGTTGTATACTACCCATAACACAAGTGTAACTTAAGTGTGCTTAATTTGGGGATATACAATATGTGTGTTTGTCTGCCGATTATTATTATTATTGTTTTTAAACCAAACCAGTCTAAATAGTTATGCATCCTGCCCCGGGCCGCGTTATCATTGCGAGAACCTAGATGCTGACACTGCCCATTCCCGGTCAAACGGATGTTATTGTCTAGAGCCCACACAGGTGGCCGGGGATGGTACGATGTAACCGCGGGAGGATGCATGGCCGAGGTAGTTAAGAGAGTCTGCAGCGTGCATTAGACCTGCCTAGACGCATTAATATTAAGCCTAGAATAATTAGTTATAAATTGTGTATCCAGTAATTAAAGTTTAATAATAAAATTTCTTAATTAAATCAATCTTTTTTATCAATATCGCTCCCCCGATCTTGACTAAATACTAAACAGATTTTTAATACAATAAAAAATACTGTTTGATGGTACTCATTGACACTTGACATCTTTGTCTTTCGTGATTACGACTACTGAAAAGTCACTGAAACGTTAAAATTAAAATCAAATAAATAAAATGCTGTGTTAAAACGTAGTAATGTGTACTAGTCCCAAAAACTTGAGAAAATATTAGGTTTTTTTTTAATATATGGACATGCCCGCCACATCGCCCACGCTCGAATTGAAATTCTCGCGGTACTCCCGGGCTAAAAAAAATCAAATATTTTATTACATAAAGTTTGTTGCTGATCAATAAAAATATCAAGTTAGATTTTTTTTTTCAATCTGGCCATTTGAAATCCGTGTTTCCCAGGATAAAAAGTGGCGCAGAGCTAAGTCTAAAAGTTAGCTGTCGATCAGCGAAAACCGCATCGAAATCAGCCCTGTAGTTTTTACGTAAATCTCGAACAAACAGACAAGAAATCTAAAAAATGCACTGAATTCTCCATCGTTCATGTAGTCTATCCCAATATATTTATGTTAATTTACTACATGGCATGTTTAGAATTTTATAATATTATAGACTAGCTGACCCGGCGAACTTCGTACCGCCATATTTTCTGAATTCCCAAAAGACTTTGTTTCATGACACAAACACAAAATCACCATAATCGGTCCAGGTGATTAGGAGGATTCTAGAACCCGATCTCAGCGCCACCTACCGGTTCGAATTGCAAATCTAAACCATCCGGGAAACACACATTCATTAATTGGTGCTCCGCTCCCATTGCTCTTAGCGTGATGGTACATAGCCTATAACCTTCCTCGATAAATGGGCTATCTAATACAGAAAAAAAATTCAAAGCAGACCAGTAGTTCCTGAGATTAGCGCGTTCAAGCAAACAAACAAAGAAACAAACTTATCAGCTTTATATATTAATATATATAAGATAAAACTCTCTCACCGACACCACACTTTGTCAAATTCTCTGCTTCTATTATGTTACGTTGCAGATAAATTACATTCAGTATGTTTTACGCTGTTTAAGAAATTAAAGGTTTTTAACTATCCCACGGGAACTCTTTAATTTTTCGTGATCAAAAGTATCCTATATGTTGACCAGGGATATAACCTATCACCATACAAAATTTCATGTAAATCGGTCCAGTCGTTTCGGAGATTAGCCGGTACAAACGGACAGACAAACAGAGAAACAAGAAATTTGAAAAAATCTAAATTACCTTTATTTCACTTCTTACATCCCCTTGACTCGGTTTTTAGCATTTTCTTTTACTGCACAGAAATTTGACCTCTACAATTTTATTATACGTATTATGGGCTATTTTCCTAAAAAATCTTTTTTAGCATCCACATGGCAAAGACAAAAAGTCTGAATAATATCTGTGACAGAGTTCCTACATAGTGAAGGGTACCATACACTTGATGACTATGTACCGAAGACACATAATTATTTTGACTTACCCCGCACCACCATCATCTTTATGGTCATTGACAACAACCCTCTGCTTATGCACATCACTATTGAAATCCAAATTCGACATCGACTCGTGCAAACTATCGATATCTTCAAAAAATTCATCCTCACTATCTGTCCCGTCACTAGTCCTTTTAAAGATCGAATCGTCCAAACATATATTCTGTCCGCAAATTTTCGCGACTTTCTTAGTTTTATTTGCACTTTTCGTGGTGCTCGTGCTCGGTAGGGATGTGAACGATGTATCCCAGTTGGATATATCGATATTTTCTTGTATCGGTTCAATAGCTGCTGCCGCTGGTGGTTCCGGTTCAGGTGGGGACGGTTGGGCTTCCGTTGCTGCTGGTGGTGAGGGTTCTGTTTGTCGGGTTGCAGGTTGCTGTTGTTCTACTGGTTGTCTGGTTGAAGGTATCAACTCTATGCCTGGTACTCTGTAAATCATGAAGTTTATTAACTGATGTGAAACTTCTATATAGACGGGGATCTTAGGTTGTATCTGTCACGAAAAAGCGTTACGGCCGCGTGGAGGGGTAGAAGTTATATCGCGTGGAGAGAGGAGACATAATTTTAGAGTAATAATAATAATAAGAGCATTGTGCCGATAGTTGTAACCGTCAATGGTCTTATAGCGAAAAGCCTCGACCGTCATCTGGAGAGGCTTTCGCTGGGAAGCTGGGTGAAGGGCCAGATACAGAAGGCAGCACTCTTGGACACGGCACGAATTGTGAAGAGGTTCCTGTCTCTGGAGCCCTAACCACCGGTAGTTTGGACCCCAGGCCCCACTGGCGGTGATCAGCAAAATTTTATATTTTTTTATTGAATATGTATTTTAGTTGTTCGTGCCTACCCCGCAAGGGACCTGGCGTGAAGTTATGTATGTATGTATGTATGTAATATGTATTTTATTTTTTGATGTATTTTTGTAAAAGAATAATGTTATTTATTTTTTTATAAAAAAATTTCTTTATAAATTTAAAAAAAAAATGTAAAATTTTTGAGAATAAATAAATACATATAATAATAATAGTTGTGTAGTAATATATAATAATAATAAATAACAACCAATAACGATAGTTGTGTCAATGAATGGATTCCCCCCAGGGGGTGCCGCCCTGGACTTCTCCCCCCCGTCCAGGTAGCGGCACAAGGGGATGCGTCCCCGGGGCCCCGAGCGGCCACTGTCACATTCCCCTTTTCACTCCGTGATAGTGGTGTCCCACCTTTCCGCCTCCAAATCCCAATGCCTGCCCTTCCTTACCAAACCTCCTCCCCAAATACCCCTCCTTTCCGATGCGACCGCCAGCGTCGAGGTGTTCTCCGCTGGCTGTCAAGGACGGCGGTGGTGATGTCCACCCCACCACCGCCCTCCTGACAGGCGACCTATCCTCCCCGACCCCGTCTGCCAACGCTGCTGTGTGCGCGAGGCGACGGGAAAAGGGGAGGAAGGAGAGGGGGGAGGGGTGTTGGCGCAGGAGCAATCCTTCGCAGCCTCCCCCTCCCCCCATCGCGAAGCCCCCCCCCGCCGCTGACGCTGCTTAGAGCGCGAGGCGGCGGAGGGGGAGAAAGGAGAGGGAGGGGTGATGGCGCAGGAGAAATCCTTCGCGGCCTCCCCCTCCCTCCTATCGCGAGGGCCCCCCCCGCCGCTGACGCTGCCGATTGCGCGAGGCGGTGGGGGGGCGGGGTGGAAGAAGAGGGGGGAGGGGTGTTGGCGCAGGAGCAATCCTTCGCAGCCTCCCCCTCCCCCCGCCGCGAAGCCCCCCCCCGCCGCTGACGCTGCTACGAGCGCGAGGCGGCGGAGGGGGAGAAAGGAGAGGGAGGGGTGATGGCGCAGGAGAAATCCTCCGCAGCCTCCCCCTCCCCCCCCCATCGCGAAGACACTCCCCCCCGCCGCTGACGCTGCTGAGTGCGCGAGGCGGCGGGGGGAGGCGGAAGGAGAGGGAGGGGTGATGGCGCAGGAGTATTCCTTGCAGCCTCCCCCTCCCGGCGGCAGCGGGCGTCGAGGTCTGGGGGATCAACATAGACCTCCGCCCGCACTAATGCCGCGAGAGGGCGCGAGAGGTAGCCGCGCGTCCCTCTCAGGGCCGGGGACCACCATCTCCCCCGGCCCGCACACAGGAGAGGCCGCCTCTGTTTACGAGGCGGCCGGCCGCTGCCGGGGTTGCGGGTTAAGCTCACGCATGTACCGCGACCCCGGCGCTAGGCGGAAGGAAGGCTCCCATGGGGTTTTAGTGGGTATACCGGCAGCCGGTCGTATTGAACCGGCGTCGGGGAGTCCCACACACCGGCCGCGCATGATCCCCCGCGCGGCTGACGGTGCGGCAACGCATTTCCCCATGTAAAAAAAAAAAAAAAAAAAATGAATGGATTAATAGCGAAGAGCCTTGACCGACATCTTGAAAGGCTCTCGCTTGGTACCTGGGTGAAGGGTCGGATGCAGAAGGCAGCCCTGCTGGACATGACCCGTATCGTGAGGAGGTTCCTGTCTCTGGAACCTTAACCATCGGTAGCTTGGACCCTAGGCCCTGCTGCCGGCGGACATCGGTTTTTTACATTTTTTTTAAATATATGTTTTTTTATGTATGTATAAAGAAAAATGTTAATAATTTGAAAACAAATAAATATGTGATGATAATAATAATAATAATGGGGCCCATGCAGGGATTGACGAGTCACCGTCTGCCCATTTTTCCATGTTCCCCGAAA
This sequence comes from Dendrolimus punctatus, assembly GCA_012273795.1. Taxonomy (NCBI): domain Eukaryota; kingdom Metazoa; phylum Arthropoda; class Insecta; order Lepidoptera; family Lasiocampidae; genus Dendrolimus; species Dendrolimus punctatus. The sequence continues at coordinate 2,464,749 of CM022556.1, forward strand.
ATTGCGACGGGCAGACGCCATAGTCCCCATATTCCCAGACCGCTAGAACAACAGTTCACCCCAATAGCCCGGTACTTTTTGTACTCATTTCCCACAATAGTCCTACACTGGCCGGGGCTTGTCCCTGGGTGCATTATTATATGGTGTAGAGAGGGATAATCGCCGGTCAGTGTCACGCCACATTTAGATTAAATTTATCAAGGGGCCTCTACGTGTTGGCCTCCCCATGACCCCACGCAAGCCCTCCAAAAGGCCGGGCCATTTTTACGGCCCGTGGTCTTGAAAGACATACACATAATAATATAGTACATTATGGTACTAGTGTGTAACATTGGTGACTACCGCCGAGGCGCCATTGAGACTCGAGCCGTAGGCGAGTGTCTTAAGAGAGCCGAGGACGGCAATCATCAATACACACGTGTATCATACGACGTTTTTCAACACACTTGTCAATAAAATAACAACAAAAACTCATTTTATTTAGTAGATAAAATAGATATTTTTCCTTGGAGTTTTCAGGTAGTAAACTTTCCATAACGTCAAGGGCTTCACATCTTATATCGGGCGGTGTACAACATAAATCATTTTCTTCGTAACTAGTACTTGTAGACATTTTAAATAATAAATAACTATAATTTCAACAGTGAAAACGAGTTGTGAAAAATGTTTCGCTATGGCGGGAAAAAATAATTAGTTTTCCTATGCGCGCGCATTGCGATCGGCCACAGACTAAAGAGATGAGGTTTTTTATTTTCCGCGCATAGGGTTTGCGCCTGTTCTGCCACGTACAAAATGGGGAATTTAAAGTTCTCTTTTATTACAGAGAAAAAAAAAGTTATATATGAGTGAAAGTTTTTTTTTTTTTTTTTTTATTGCAGGAGGTCAGCAGACAGGCAGACGGCCCACTCGATGGAGAGCGGTTACCATCGCCTATGGACATTTGCAACACCAAAGATGCTACAAATGCGCTGCTGCCCTCTTAAAGGAGACTGGAACCTGGTCACTAATGCCGGAACGCAACACAAGGTTGTTATGGCGACATACTTTAGACCATGGGTGGTAGCCATCCAGTCGGGCAAATGCCCTACCACCTGGCTGTGGGTTGTTTTGTCGCCTCTTACGACAGGCCGCCCGGCCGCAGGAAATTGTATTCTTTCTCCGTTCCTGCACGGAGAAGAAAGTTTTATTTATTAAACACGTACGAGTTTAAATTATCTATTTAAATAAGAAGTTGCATGAAATGAGCAAGCAATAGGAACATTCATTTATTTGTTCTATAGAACACGATCTTTTTTTTGAATAAAAACTTTTTTAAGAACAAAGCAACTCAACCAATAAAATTAAAAAAAAATCTATAACTCACTAGTGAGTTATAATTTTTTTTACTCACAGTTTGATTATGGGTGTCATTCTGTGCCTAATTGCGGTGACCATAGAGCCACTTTATGAGCAAGTGTGTTGAAAATATATTTATTGACACCAAAATTAAATTTACATGTTGTCTTAAAATTTAAAACTGTTTGGGTACTAACACCTAAACTAGGCCAAGCCTGTCTCTTAGGTGTTAGTTCCTTCCAGTGACTTAAGAACCGCGACGTAAGTGTGTACGATTCTAGTAAGTAAAGTAAGTAATCAGAAACAAAGAATTAGAAAGATAATAATTTAAAAGGTAGATCGAAAATTATTTCGAAGCGAGTGAGAAGTACATGGGTCTATAATAATAATTGAAGACATGAGTGGATGAAGGTGATAAGTCGCATAATTCCAATTCTGAGTAAATCGAGATAAAAGTTTTACTTTTATTTGAAACTGAACTGAACTTAACACCTTTAGCAACTTTTTATTTTTTAAATAAGCCTTATATATCTATGGTCTAAGGTCTGTAGTCATTTGGTATCGACTTATAACATTCATCTACGCAAAAAAAGCAAAAAACCGCATATGCGACATATCACCTTCATCCACTCACGTCTTCAATTGTCAATAGAACGAAAACACTGCATACTTGGGACTTAGGAACATTTACGATTTTCATTACTTTATTTGTAGCAAAAGAGTAGTTTCAGGTTTTAGTTTAGTTTTTGGGTTTTATATTTTTTTTATAATGTTAATGTATCATATTAAAATTATATTAATAAACATTTAGTTATTATAAATTAATTTTTGGTTTCGTAAATTTATATTTAGATTTTTAATTTTATGTTTTTAAGTTAGATGTAGTGTAGACTATGGATGCGTTTTTTGGTTCCGGATCAAATTAAGTATTTTTGTTTGATAAAATAAAAATGTCGAGTCGTGGTAGCGTAATGGTTAGCGCACGCGCCCCTGAATCGAAGGGGGCGGGTTCGATCCTGACCGGAACGCGTGCACCTCTTAGTCACTTTTCTGATCTAATGTGCATATTGTTACAATTACGTGCTAACAACGGTGAAGGAAAACATCGTGATGCAACCTGCACATCGAGATAACCGATGTGTCAAACCTGCCAAGCCGCCTTGGACAAGCGTGGCGGGTATACTGTCCGTTCCCCCTACAATGGGAGGCCCGAACCCAACAGTGGGACATTTATGGGCTGATATTATATATAATTATATTTATATAAAATAAAATATATTTACATACAAAAAGGAATTAATTTAAATGTACCTAACTTAACCAAATCATAATTCGCAGAAAACCTGCGAAGAATCGAAATGTCTGCTGGGACACAGTAGAAGTGAAACTTCAATGGACAAGAGGAAAAACAAATCGCAACATAATTTCAACTTGAACTTTCAAATTGGACAAGTACATTAACAATCTGCTCGCAAAACTTCAAGTTAAAAATTTATTGTGATTCGTTTTTTTTATTGTAAGAGTTCAGCAGACAAGCGGACTTGATGGAAAGCGGTTACTATCACCTATGAACATTTGCAACACTAAAGGTGCTCCAAATGCGCTGCTGCTCTGTTAAAGTAGACTGGAACCTGCTCATTAATGCCGGAACACAACTCAAGGTTGTTATGGCGGTATACCCTAGACCAGGGGTGGTAGCCATCCAGACAGGTAAATGCTCTACCACCTGGCTGTGGATTGTTTTGTCGTCTCTTACAATAGGAAATTGTATTCTTTCTCTGTTCCTGCAAAGATATAACAATATTAATAAGTTTTCTCACCTGTCAGGTGGAACAGGTGGAGTTGGCGGTAGAGGGGAAGTGGGGTCCCTCGCAGCGGCCCTGGGGAGGGGAGCCGCTGGTGGAGAGCAGTACACATTCTCACCCTTGCCCACTATCTTCAACTCGGCCAGCTTATTCCTTAGGGTGGTCACCCAGTCTTGCATTGTTTCCCTGGAACAATGTTGTTTTGTGAATATATTAACTAACCACCTTTGGTGGCAGCGCAATAGCAATACAAGAAACACAACGTCTATTAAGATTTGGCTTAAAGGCCTAGCTGCCGAGCCATAAACCTAAATAAATACAATTGTTATGGCTGCAGCCAGCAAATAGACCGGTTGGCGCGGTTGCCATGCGGCGCCTCGGCCGGTGACACACTTGCTAACGATCCTCTCACATCAACACACGTGCAACATACATATATAATTAAACTAGCGGCCCCGGCAGACGTTGTCCTGCTATGAAAAGATAAAAATCTAGGTCCCGATCCCAGCGCCACCTACCGGTTCCAATTGTGGGTTTAATCCATGCAGAGACCCACTCAAACGCACAAAAACAAAATCACCAAAATCGGTCCGGTACCACATCATACATACGCGCGCAATACTTAATAGGTTAATTTGGCTACAGCACTGATACTTACATTTTAAATATCAAGATATCTTTTGAATGAAACGTCGAATTGAATAATTCAAAAAGTTCTAGAAAGTTATTCAATTCGTCTTGAATATGGAGTAATTTATTTTGATAAGGATTAATACAGAGGTACATAATAGAGTTTTTAAAGTGATGGCATTTTAATTATTTAAATAATTAAAAGAAAACACTTATTGTGAGATAACTACAATAGTTAGACATATGGTTACGCAATATTTTTTGTAGACAATTGTATGTTCTGCAAAGTGGTAGTACATTGTTTTGTTCTATAATTACAGTTTTCGCAGCGCACGCCGTAAGTAAGGATTTTTTCGTGTCATTTTTTTACACCTTGGTTACATTATTGCACTTTTCGTAAGGATCCCTAATTTTTTGAAAATATAGTATAGCTTATAACCTTCCTCGATAAATTCTATCCAACGCTGAAAGAATTATTCAAATCGGACCAGCGGTTCCTGAGATTAGCGCGTTTAAACAAACAAACTCTTCAGCTTTATAATATTAGTATAGATTGTGTTGACGACAACATGATAGAAAGAAACTCACCGACCCGTCAAATTCAAATTCAAATTCAAAAGTTTTTATTCAAAATAAGTTCCATTGGAGAACACTTTTTGAAGGTCATACATATAGGTTAAAATTTAATTTTACTTCGTAGTCTATGTACACCGCTTCGCAACGTGTTATTGCTGTTAAGGAGAAGAAGCGGCAACAAACTCCCCAGCAACACGTCTAGCTAAAAATTGTTTTTCTTTATATTTGTTGTTCTATTTTTTACATTTAAGTACTTTTTTTAAAGATTTTATACAGAATTATGTTACAGAATAACTTTTGAAGAATTAATGGAGTTGTAGCAAACAGTGCATATTCAATAAGACAAAAGCGCACTAAAAGTATAGAAAATAATTATAGTTGTAAATATAAAGAGGTAACGTAATAATTTTTTTTTTGCAACATATCTCCATATATTCCTTACAGGTACGGCAAGATAAAAACGTTATACTCGTACAAAACACAGTATAAGTCTACACAGGTGATAAGAGCATAGGTGTAATTTGCTAAGCCTCGTAGATAACATGTAATCGACCGTTAAACGCGAGAAAGAGACGGGTCGGACAGAGACGCACATAGTCGTATATTTAGTATAATCGTATATTGTTTTTATATTTGTTTAACATAATTTAATTAATTAGATTTAGAAGCCTAATATTTATAATAGTATATGCGTATTGTCATAATAGCCTTAAGCTTACTGGAAAATAAATGTGTAAATGTTTTGCGTTTCATTAGGACCCAAATAGATCCTGGTAAATGAGACCGGGCTACGGACGTGCAGAACGCCGCCTGGAGCCCGGGACCCAAAAGGGTAGCGGAAACAAGGCTTCGGGAATGCAGAACGCAACCGGAGCCCTGGATCCGTGACGTATGCCTGCACTACTGCCTACTCCATAGCGAGTAGGCCATAATGTTAGTGCAGGCAGAGGCCCGCGCGCAACGGCGCATGGTTATGCATTGAGGTAATCGCCCGCGCGCTCGACGCTTTATATTTATACTCGTGAAGCGGGGGGCGAAGAATGTGCCCATAACAATGTCTCGCGTTTCGAAACTATGGGTCATATGTATGTGAGAACCCACAGGAGACGGCATTGTATAAATATGGAGCGCCTTGCAAGGCCCGATGGTAGTTCTTGATCATAGTTAGTGATAAGCAGCAGTTCGCGCTAAGCAACCAACAAAGAAGCTCCCTCCCGCCGACCACGCCACAGTTGGAAGCCACCCGTAGCACCATTTTCATAGTTTTATTTGCATCCTTCTCACACCCGAACCAGCGACCAAATCCAGCAACCACCCACAGTCCACTGCATCACCAATAGTATAGTATAGTAATAATAGTCAAGGACTAAAACCATATCTTTATATAATTCTTCTGTATGTGTGTTGACAATGAAGTACTAAACGGCTGGACCAATTCAAATGAATTTTTTTGTGTGTGTTCAAATGGATTCAAGGATAGTTTAGATTCACAAACAAGCCCAGCAGATGGCGCGGCAGTCGGGTTCTAAATTTTATTTCTTCAGGGCAGGACAACGTCTGCCGGGACAGCTAGTATCAATATGAAAAATTCCTCATTATCCTTCTAACATGAATTAAAGCACAGTCCACAAATACATAACCGGAGTCTCAATAGGCTGAGGCCCTTACAATAAACAGCTCAACTTAGATCAGTTTATCAATTCCATCAGGTGTCCCGAGACACACACGGTTTTTTCTAGTTATTAATATAATCCAAAACTCACCAATCAGGAGCCAGCATCCTAACAGGTCCATTATCAGTGTCGACTAGGAAATCATACTCCTGCTTGTTGGTAGGTCGTACACTGGCAGTCACATGCCTTGCTGCGAGCAAGCAGGCCCGCCATACAGGCCTGTGGCCTAATGCACAAGGATGCTCCGGTTCCGGATACTGTTCTAGGTACGGTGTCCTTCCGTTGTGGACACAGAGCTGAGTCCACATTGGTTTCAGTGGAGGTTTCTGGAATCACCAGTTGTAATCTTTTAAAATTCCATTCTAAAGATATCAAGAGTTTCAAAATGTAAGTATCAGAAAAAAGTTGCATGGTCGCAGCGCACCCTAATTGGCTAGGTAGGCTTATGCGATGTAGGAGTAACTGGGGTATGGGAGGGGAAATATTTTGAATTCCCTTAGGAGATAATTAAACTCAACTAAAGGGTAAAGTTTTTGAGTTTGTTCATTGTATGCATATCTGGCAAACTTTAACTTTACTTTACTTTAGTTAAAGTTTGTCAGAACAGCATCGAAAGAAGTGTTATAGGAGTTAAGTTGAAAGACAAAATTAACTTATCGACAATCAAAAAATTTACCAAGTTCAAAAACGCATCAAGATTAATTGTTAATAATTAATTTCAATTTTAATTTCAATTTCAATTCCTTTTCCCATTTCAATTGTTAATAATTAATTAACAATTGAAATGGGACTGGGCCAGACACATAATGAGAGATAACAAAAACAAATGGACACGAAAAATAACTGAGTGGTACCCCAGGGACGGTAAAAGGCGAAGAGGAAGACAATACAAGAGGTGGGAGGACGACCTTAAACGAACAGCAGGAACAGTGTGGTCCAGAACCTGCAAAGACAAGGTTAAATGGGCAGCAAGCAGCTTGAGGGAGGCCTTTGTCGAAGGACAAGCTGAGAGGGAGACAAAACAAGATACCAATTAGCAGATTAAGTTTTCTTGTTGTTTCAGCAATAAAGGCTATTTTTATTTATTTATTTTATGCATATCTGGATCTACTGAACCGATTTTGAAAATTCTTTCACCACCAAATTCTTTAAGTGTTGCATTGCATGCGACCCTTCACTAGTCTGTAGTATAAAAATAATTCCGCTACCTTATGGCCCAATGGCATGAGCTTGTTGCCACCAATCTCATTTGGTATCCTCTTGAGATATGCATTCTTCTGTATCTCCCTGTAGTACACAGGCCCTTCATCTCTATCCATTTTATAAACTTATGTGTACTGAAAAAATATAATCAATATATGCAATATTAGGGTGCTTTCTTTTTTCAACTTTTTTTTTTTGGTTCCATCATGAAATTTTGATGCAAGTACCCAAAAAAAATACCCTGAAAGTTTGGGCCCTTAATATTAATATTAAGACCTCAACCCAGGCGTTTGAAGATTTCCCCTTAAAAAAAAACACAGAAACTTTGGCTTTTTTATGTTTAAATTTCTATAGCTCAGTGACATTTCAATGTTTAACATTGTTAATACATACATACATAACTTCACACCAGGTCCCTTGCGGGGTAGGCACGAACAACAGAGCGCCACATTGTTAACGATTAATAAAAATGTCGTTTCACATATACTCATCAAACTTATCGCTACATTTGCGTGAAATGGTCACTTACATTACCCTAGTTGAGTATGGACACAACACAAAATTAAGTTTCAGTAACAAGCCTCAATTGCATATATAAACAACAATTGAAGTATGCATTAATTAATAACGCATCGGGGACATGGCCTGAGGTGACTCAAAACTAAAATATTCGCTTCATTTCCTTTTACAGAGAAAATTCAAGGAATCTGTAAACGAGTTCGATTGTCGTAATTGTCTAATTTCAGGTGTATAAATTAAGAAGCACAAAACTAATTGCTTTGACAACATAAATAATTGTTGTAGAGAGTTGTTTACGTCGATTACATGAGTTTTTTTGTATGAATAGCGTGTGAAAATCTAATTACTTACCTTTTTTGTCATATATCTAAACGAACCTTTCTCTTTCGCGTCATAAAAAATTATAATCAACTTTCAACAACGACCTTCATTGTATTCGTAATAGCTGTTATTATTGATGCTTATACACAAGTAATTACGAAATAAAACACGGTTCTCTAAAGTATAATGTAAATAATTGACGTAAAACAAACTTCTAAAATAAAAATCACCGACGCCATATTTAATGTTTTTTTCTATAATGACGTTTACATTTTTATTGCCATTATAAAAAATTTAATTAAAGTACTTGGATCTCTAGATACCTCATTTATCCTACTGACACCCGGGTTGTTCAACGCTTTCATAAAGTAAACGCCCAAAGTCCTTAAAAAAGGTTTCAATGGCGAAATCCCAAGACTTTGAACTTTAAAATTTTTATCTTACAGTAATCGCACAAGTATGATATTTTATTCCTTACATCAGGTGAATGAGGAAAAGCAAAAAAAGGATAAAAATAGATTACCTTTTGGTAGGCCTTTGGGTCAAAAGCACTAGACTACAAACAAGAAACTTTACCAAATATTTTTTTTCAACTATCTTCAAAACGATTAAAATAAAATTTAACTTTAAAAACCAATTTAATAACAAATAATCCTTTAAGATTAAGATAAAAAAATATTTTATTATTATTTATTTAAAACATTCGAAACAATCATGATAGTCCTTATTTAACCAAAGGCCTATTAAAAGATCTTAAAGTTTGAATTATGATCATTTTAACTATATCTCAGATCCATATAAAGTTTTAATGTAAACTGCAAATATAGTACATGAGCAACTATTTTTGATAAGCATATGACGCACAAATCGTAGAGATTTTATGAATAAATTAAGATTAATTTTCACACTCGATGATCTTGTTCCATTTTAAGTCAAGAAAGACAAATTTCTTTTGTGTTTTTGGCACTGGTGCTTGGTCATACACAAGCAAAAACCTCGAACATACGTTCGGAGATATCACATTTTAAAAGGGTGGTAACTTAAAATTAGTAACAATGGTTGAAGTTGGGGTACTTAGAATAGTACCCTGGGCATTAATTTGACGAAATTGGATTTAGTGTTGGGCTATAATCACTATTTCATTGAAGTACTTTTTTAAGGAACGTGGGCGCTTGGAGGTTAAAAGCTGAGACGTGGCTAAGCAATTGCAAGTACAGGTTGATAAGACTGGCTCCTATCATAGCTGGGCATTAACTCGGTAATCCGTTAATCGTTAATTAACGAAGTTCACATTTCGAGTAATGGATTAACTTTTAAGTTAACTTAAAAATTTGTTAACGGACTCGTTAACTTCCGTTAAATTTCCCAAATTCCGTTAATGGTCAATCCAGCACAATCACAATTTGTTTATTAATTAAAATACTGCTATCCCCTCAAGCGTTGCAGTTGAACTTCTTTTCTCCACGGGCAAGAATATATACTGAACTGAACTTCAATATATTAATGTTTATGAAGCGGAATATTCATATTATGCCAGATTACTAAACTGACAAATAAATTGGACGTGTTAGTATCATCATCATCCGAGTGCTAAATCCCGGTTCCGTTCGGAGCGATCACTTCGACGCCCAGGGTCCGCTTAACTGGACGTGTTAGTATAGTTACGTCTAAAATGTAATTGGTAGACGAATAATTGTTACAGCAATTGGTCATTATCTCATTATATTACTATCAAATCGTCTTAAAATTAGTGTTTCGTCCAGAACGCAACTAGTCTAACTTAATATTTTTATCACGTTAGGATTAATGATTAACGTTAACTTGCGTTAAATTTTCTGAAATGTAACAATTTATCGTTTAACGTAGTCAGCTCTTTGAGTAACGGATTAGCGATTAACGAAGTTAAATATTTGATTAACGGTGCCCAGATACGGCTTCACATTTTCAGTTTGACTAAAAACTATATGTGTGAAATTACTCACAATAGTTGTAGATATTGATAGATTTTAGTAGTCATTGTGAAAAAAGTGTACTGTATAGTCAAATGAGGACTTTCAAGTTTTCACAAGATCACCTTAATGGTGTCAGTTGTACCTTACAATTCAACTGCACTACTACATGAGGAATAAACATCAGAATTGGTTATAAGGACCAAAATTCCTTCTCATGCCTTTGTGGCGATTTGTTCTAATAAAAAATGTATTGTATCCGTAGAAGCTTAACTTGCTATAATTAATATCTCTGTTTAACAAAGGGCCGTGTAATGGAATTGCTTGGCGGATTGTCATGTAGGTTCATAAATGCACTAACCTACTACATACAATCCGCCATGTAATGCAGGATAGTGAATATTATTTTACCCCGCATTGGGTTCGGTAACACTGGATTTTTCTTGAGACCTGCAACCTTTGCTCAACACCAGGCTGTCTTGCAAGGTAGTGAATGGGCCCCTTTACTTTAATCTTTTAACTTTCAAATCCTTTCTCTATTGTTCTCTATATTGTCTATAGTAGTATATGACGTTTTGTGTACTAGATTCTAAGCAGCAATAAACAACTGGAAATAACTTGAAAACTTAAAAAACTGTGAGTCAGTCTTATTCTTAAATATTTTCTTGCGTCTATTCGAAGCGCTAAACATTTATTTTATTAGATTTTATTGCAAATTCAGTAAACTCATGTTTTGTTTGTCATCGTGTCTGTCAAAACGGGTAAAACCATAGACGAATATTTTATATTGCTTATTTTTTAAAATTAATTCTTATTATCTATGTCTGTTTTCGTAATCGTAATATATTTTGATCACGTGATCAAATCAGCCGCCAAAACAGCTGTCAAATTTTTGCCGAACGTTGTACTTTTCCATCGTTGTTTGTTGAAAAAACGTTAAAATCACTGTGATTTAGCTTTGAAATTACAATATTTAAGAAACAACTCATCTAGGCATCGCAAAAGAAGTGTAAATATACTGAAATCATGGCTAAAGTGCACATAACCAATGTAGTGGTTCTCGACAATCCTAGTCCGTTTCTGAATCCATTCCAGTTTGAATTAACCTTCGAATGCATTGAAGAGTTAAAGGAAGACCTTGAGTGGAAGATGATTTACGTCGGTTCCGCTGAAACTGAGGAGCACGATCAAGTTTTGGACACCATATACGTTGGGCCAATTCCTGAGGGGCGGCACATGTTTGTATTTCAAGCTCCACCGCCTGATGTCACAAGAATCCCAGAAAACGACGCTTTAGGTGTCACAGTGGTGTTATTAACGTGTTCATATCGTGGTCAGGAGTTCGTTAGAGTTGGATATTTTATAAACAATGAATATAGCGAGAGTGAGCCAGAATTACGCGAAAACCCGCCAGCGAAGCCCCAGTTTGATAAAGTTGTGAGGAATATCTTGGCTTCCGAGCCCCGTGTGACGCGTTTCAAGATAAACTGGGCGGAGCCTGATGCGGCGGCTGCAACGGATTCCGGTGACGGCAATTTGGAGAATACACACGCGCCTAGCATGGACTCTTACGCTTACAATGCGGATAGTCAAATCAGTGGTATTGAATTTCAAGGTAGTTTAAGTGGTTATGGAGACAATTCAAATTCTATAGCTCCAATGGAATGCTGAGGTAAGTCAATCTAAATTTGGTTATTATTATTATAGATATTTTGTCAATCATTTTACATTTAATAGATATAATCAAGTCTCAATTCTCACACAATAATAATGGACATAGTTACACAAAAAGGATCCAACCCACAAAATGTTACTTTTGAATTATTAAAGATTAAAGTTTTAGCTGTATTTCCAAATTGATGTACTAGTTTGTGTCTATGAGTTTCAGGAAAATATATGTGTGTAAATGTATAATTTTTTATACAAATGGGTTTAACTGCATCAATGTGAAAATGGCACCTACATGAACATCCTTTAGTCAAATGTAATTAAACAGGGTTGGGTTTACATATATGTCCCCGGATGATTTCCTGGATGATTTTAATGGTTAATGTGTTTAGGAATATATTAAGACTTATTTATAACAACTGAAATTGGTTTTGAGTGGAAAAAATACATAATCAATTAATTATCGAAGTTTGAAATTCACGACAATGATCTGGTAATTTTGTTGCTGAGACTTTTTTTACGTTTTTTGATGGGGTTTATTTAAATAGGAGACTGTATGTATCCGAAAATTTAAATATGTGGAGTTTTACAAACAGTCGGTTAGGTTAGGTTTTGTGTAGACCAAAGCCAGAACCGACTGGTAACCATTCACTATTTATCTTATATATAAGTGAAAAACAGAAGTGAGGTTAGATGGACAAAAACATTAATAACTCAGGAACTATACATTTCCGCCACATAGGAGTTGCAGAAGGAGAAAGGTTTCCTCCCACCCCCCCCCACCCCCCATTACTTTGATTCCAGGGACATATATGTAAACCACACCCAAACTTTATAAAAAGTCTTTTTGAATTTTTATATAAAATGTGAGGAATTTTTTTCTCCAACCCAATATGTGAATGTGTCATGTGCAAAGTTACCCCAAATCCAATCCATCCATCAATATTTGGCCAAGTCGTGTGCCATGTACTTTATAATTTTTGGTGTGCAAGAATATGTGTACATCTAGAGGACAAACATAGATTTATGCTAAAATAAGTGAAATTTATATATATATATATATATATAATGAACTAAAAATTGTTTTTTTTTCAGATTGCCAAATACTATTGATGTGCTGTGAATTCAGAGTGTCAGTTCTTCGTGTTAAAAGTGGAATTGAACATTTATTTAATAAAACATGCATAGTATTAATAGTGACTGATAAATAAAGATCTGCGAGTTTCAAATGAGGCAGAGTGGTTGTGAAATTGGTCTTGTGGGTGCTTACAATTGATGAAGGAAAGCTGCCTATGCATTTTCTTCAATTTATTTTCCACTATGCTTACAATCATATATGATGTAAATGTCCAAAAAGAACCTCATGGGTTTATTTGTGCTGAAGAGTCTTGTACAATACATGAAGTTATAATATATAATGATAGTTTCATAATGTATTTACACAGTAGTTAAGCAGCAGTCTTATTAAAGTTTATTTTTTGCTATTGGATTATTTTTCAACATCTATGAAACAGGTGTTCAGTATCCGAACAGTCTACACTAGGAGACATTTTGTTATAAAGGAGAGCAACAAAATAGAATTTATTTGTTAAAATACAAAAGACCGTCAAATCTAACAAACCCAGAACATAATCTTATATAATAATAAATGAATAAATAATGTACATTTGGAATTTTAGCTCCTGTTTTTGAGTTTGACCTAAATATGTGTTACAAACAAAGAAAGTGGTGCCTAAATTGGCAAGAACAATAACAAATATTCATTTTCATACTTTCTGGACCTGAATATTAAGATAGAACATATATGAAAATTGAAGTTAAAATTATTTGTTTGGGTCTTGAAAAGTTTATTTAAAAACCACAACTATTTTGGAGGCTATTAACAATCCATCCATTTCTTTTATGATCTTATTTTTATTTTTTATATTTTTACCTATCAATGTTTCAGTTGTTTGTCCCGACTTCTTGTTACACACCTACATGACCTTAGCCTTCTCTCTATTATTTATCAACTAAATTGTATCCCGCCTGAATATAAAAGTGAATTATAGATCTATTACACAGGTCTACAAAAAAAAAGTTGTGTGTGTTGTGTTGTCTTTTCAAATTTGAGCAATGCGCGAGCAAGTGAGAAAACCTCACATCCACCCACCCAGCATGCACAACTTTTTATGTGGACCTGTTTTATTATTTACACACCTGTCGTTTTTATTTTTATATTTGAAAAATCAGCCTTTAAGGAGCTACGTTAATGGAAATTTCTCTCTCTTCTCTCTCTCCTGCATTACCACAGTTTTGTATATATAAATTTATATATCCCCTTAAATATTTACATAAACATTTATTTTCATTGACAATTAAATAGTTGAATTAAATATGTAATAACTTCGAATATCATACACAATTTCGGAATAAGGCACGCAATTCGGAAGGATGGATTTTTGGTCCTTCGAACCGGATTTTCTAATTTTTACGTAGCGCCTTAATAACATTGCTTCTTTATGTTTAGCCTATATTGTTGTTTTTCGGTGACTTTATTATTGTGATTAAGTTTTAGAAAATCATTCTGTAACATTTTTATAACGAAATACGCCATAATTTGTCGTCTTTCAAAACAGTAGTAGGAACCCAACTTTCATAATCACACCCTTTGAATTATAAGAGACCTAATTAAAAATATCAAGTTATTCAATTTTGTACTTTATTTTTTATGCAATAGATATTGAAATCCAATGACTTGAAGTTTTTATTTAGGTCTATAATTTTAACCGATACGGGCTTATGTATTTGTAGGGCTAGTTGCAGACGGATGCCATATGTATGTAACGGTAAAAAACGCCGGGCGTTCGATTCGGCGCGCTGGAGGTTTTCAGCCGGCGGAGGCTTGACAATTTCTGAGTTTTTTTAACTTTCTGTATTTAAATATACTCTATCTATGTTTGCTTCGAAAAATAGTCAGAAACAAGACACTGGCACCTAAAAGCGTAAGCAAACCGGGATATGATCAGAATTCAAAGATGCGAACACTAGCTATCTTCTTTTCTGACTATCGTCTATCTATTCTATATCGTGTTAACAATTTCAATAGCGGTTTTAGAGAGCTCAGGCATTTTCAAATACTTAAATTATCGCTAGTATAAAAATAGTATGAAAATTGTTTACTCCTCAACTAATGTCTTACGTACAGCGTATATGCTAAAGATGTGTAACTCAGGAGTGATTGATTTAAAAGATGTATATTCTTTCAAAATTCGAAATCACTCTTTAAATCTTTGGTTTGGAAAATACATCTTTAACTCACTAAGCTAAGATTAATTTTAGTGACATGGAATGATGAAAACTAACAAATCAGATACTTAGATGTAGTATGAGACAATAGATACAGGATATTGTGAATTGAAAAGAGATAACATGCGCACTCTTAGAAATACAATGATGATACACAGTAAATTAAACTCTGTCGTTATTGTAAAGCTTAAAACCGGTCAACTGAATAAATTATATCATTCGAAACCAAAGATTTAAAAGAGTTTAAGATTAAAGAGAGTGATTTATATCTTTTAAGGGAAAAGATTTATAAATCACTGATCTCATTGGTGATTTAGTTTGCGCATCTCTAGTATATGCGCCGCGTCAAGTGCGTGCTGAGAGTGACCACTATAGTGCACCAACCACCGCCCGATGCACATTGTATCGGGCCACCGCCTTAGTAAGATTCATGGCACAGATATATCGTCGGTCTGTAGCCAGCCTTTGAGTTTGATTGTGAATTTGCGATAACACCAATGTACTATGTGAAATATTAGCTATAACGATATTATGTATTAAAACAAGTAAAATTTGTAAAAAGTAAATAAAATTATATTAAGCATTCAAATGTTTTTATTCAAACTCCCAACACGAGATATAGAAATAGATAGTTTCTAAACGCTAAAAGTACATGTGTCATTACATGCGCACAGATTTATTAACTGACTTCGAAATAAAAAAAAACTAAAAAACACGCTTTCTTAAAAAATCCAACTAAAAAACAGAATATAAAATTTAATAAATTTGGTTTCTGATGAATGGGGTCTTAAAAAAAAGCGTGGGGTGAGTTGGATTTTTTATGAAAGCGTGATTTTTGTTTTTTTTTAAACTTATTTATTTTTCATTTTTTAGTTGATTTTTTTTTAATGTTTTTAAATACAAGCTTTTGAGACCCTGCATATCATGTATCAGCAGAGTGCTAGCCAAGACAAGTAAAACGAGCCCAAACACGACGGGTCTATCTTGTTTAGTACAGGAGTTCCTATGGCAACCTTCCGACTCCATCATTAGATCAGCTCCATGATACCATATTATTGCACTGTCACGCGATATAAACATACGAGCCCAAACACGACGGGTCCATCTTGTTTAGTACAGGAGTTCCTATGGCCACCTTCCGACTCCATCATCAGATCAGTTCCATGGCACTATAATATTGCATTGTCATCGACCTTTGACAGGTGTGCAAAGTTTGAATTAAATCTGAACATTAAAAGTAGGACAAAATCGAGCTCAAAGGGGTCGGTTACAAACATACATACAGGTGAAGCTAATAAAAGCGTGTTAAAAAGGAGGAGGTTCTCAATTCGTTGGGATCTTTTTTTTATGTATGTTCACCGATTACTCCGTTATTTATTTACGTGATTCTTTTTTTTGGTCGACGCGGAATAGCTTCCAATTAGTAGTTTAAATTTTATGAACATTTTTTATGAAAAAAAAGTCCTTTTCGTTCCATATGTACACCGATTACTCTGAGACTTATGATTCGGTTTACGTGATTCTTTTTTTGTACGACGTGCAATAGCTATCATGTGGTCCCCTAAAAATTTGACATAGTTTGGCCCAATAGTTTCATTTTACTATCATTTTTTTGTTCCCGTTTCTTGGGACCTATATTTTTTAAGAAGCGCGGCACCATTCGTATGTTCACCCATACATAGCTAGACACTAAGAAGTAATATATAAAAACTTCGTTTAAAAAAACCGACTTCAAAAACAAAAAACCTAAAATGTATAAAATAATATATACTATCTAAAACATCTTGAAGTCGGTGCAAAGTAAAATATAAAAATTACTATATTTTGAAAATTACTAAGCACCGACTTTAAGATGTTTTAGATAATATATATTAATAATAATAGCTTTAGAAATAAGTTATTTTATACATTATAGTTTTTGAAGTCGGTTTTTTAAACGAAGTGTTTATTTTTTATTTACTGACTTGTTTTTTTCATTAACCTTAAGCTGCGTTACAATTAAATGCCCACAGCGTAATAACTAAAGGTAAAAAAAATATACCGGTTTGTTTCATTCACCTCCTAAAGCCGCGATACAATTACATGCTGACAGCATTATTTCAGACATTAGCCGGACCATCCAGACAGACCTACAAAAATTCTAATAATTGCTTTTTCGCAATCACCTGGTCCGAATTATGCCCCTGATTTTTCACATTTTTATTTTGATATTACAAACAGACACTTCAATTTTATTTATCTCTAAGCATAGATGTTTATCATGGCTGCTTGATATTACATTTGTTGTAGGTAACATAAATACTGTAGTTTACGTTCTTCAGTTACACAAATACTTGGTTCAGTAATAGGGTTGCCAGACGTCCCGTATTTTAGGCTTAGTTTAAAATGTCCCGGCGGGACTGACTCTGTCCCGTATTCGAACCGTGCTTCGTTTTTTATTATTAAATCGATCGATCTACGCGAGACAAAAATACTCACGCACGCAATGTTGCAACTTCACATACACATATACTCGGATTAAGAAAGTTCGAGAGAATTTATGGTTAAATTATACACTTTTAATAATAATGTAAAAAAAATGTCCGATAACATATTTTCAAAATGTTCACACTACTTTCAATAGTAGCAATGAACATTTTATCAAAAATAAAAAAGAATGTCACTATATAATTTTGTTTTTTATTTGTCCCGCGTAAAACACTAAATTCCCGTATTTTTTTTGCCTATTTAAACATTTGCCCCTTATAAGCTGAAAAAAAAGCTGGCAACCCTATTCAGTAATATGCTTGTAGGTTTAATGATAATTTTAATGATTATGTATCTACTCATCGCCTATGAGTAGATGCCAGTTATTGTGTGGGTATAACGTAGTGTCAAATTCTCTTTGGTGTGTGTGTAGTTGGGATGGTGTAACGTGTCGGTGAGTTTAAATTGAATAGTTGAGCAAGATTGTAAATTGGTTTATGTAGCTGTCTTGTTGGTCCTGTCTTTGTCATTATATTGATACGTAAAGCAAAAACTTTGTACCCCTTTTTACGAAAATTGTGCGGACGGAGGAGTATGTCATTTAGCACACTTATAGTTTATATAGAGAAGGAATGCGGAATGCTATTATTTTTTAATTATGCATAAAAAATACTTGAAATCGATAAAACGCACACAAAGTCAAATTAACAGAGTAGCCTTGGCGAAATCTGTGTTTATCTTATATATATAAAAATCTTGTGTCACGATGATGTTGCCAATAAACTCCAAAACTACTGAACCGATTTTAATCAAATTTGCAAAGATAGGATACTTTTATCCCGTTGGAACCGGTAGGTGGCGCTGAGATCGGGTTCTAGAATCATCCTAATCGCCTCGATCGATTTTGGTGATTTTGTTTTTGTGTGTTTGAGTGGGTTCCCGGATGGTTTAGATTCGTAATTAGAACCGGTAGGTGGCGCTGAGATTGGATTCTGGTATCCTCCTAATCACTGGGAGCGATTTTGGTGATTTTGTTTTTGTGTCATGAAATAAAGTTTTTTAGGAATTCAAAAAATATAGCGGTACGAATTTCGCCGGGTCAGCTAGTAGAAGTATAGTTTTTTGACAAGAGAAACTTAATAGTGTTCAAACTTATAATTTAAATGAATTATGGTTGAATTTCGACCACTAAGCGACCACTAGTTTAGTCAAAAACTAGTGGAAGTATTTTAAGAATTCAACCATTAGAATGCTACACTATCCCAGATTAATATAGACTTTTTTAATACCGCGGGTGGACAAGGGATACTTTTCATCCCGGGTATTGGGAAGATTATTTTGCGATATTCGTCGTTGTGGTCGGTGTGGTGGGTGTGGTCGATGTGGTCGATTTGGTCATTTTGGTATACATATGTAGTTTTAATACCGGAAATTGGCATAAATACTTTTCATCCGCGAGATGGGATAGTTTGCGATGAAAAATGAAGTAAATCTTCCGGGGCGAATAGCAGTAACATAAAAATTTAATACAATGTAACCTCTTTAAACAAGAGGCATGTACAAGAGGTTGACCGTGGGGTAAATAAACTCTAGTTTATAATAAATTTAAAAAAAATTGACCTATAAAAACTGTAAGCAGGGAATGTATTTTGTTGGCTTGTTATTAATGATGTAGGCTCCCTTAGACGCTGCACTGTAGGCGACCGATAAATGCTTATTATGATATTTCACTATAAAACTACTAACAAAAGTTATTTTTTGACATAATTATATTCAACAATGCTAGAGCCAATTGAATTTCTTTTGTCAGAGAAATTTAGTAAAACGATCACGTGTAACGGACCAAAGCAGCTTCAAGGCAACAAATCGCGGAGAACAACACAAATGTTGGTGTACAATAAATGTTCTGTACATCATTTAATTTGACGGTGTCTGTGTTTGAATAGGTTTTTTGGTTTTCTTATTTTTTTATTGCAGGAGTCCAGCAGACAGGCAGACGGCCCGTTTGATGGATAGCGGTTAACATCGCCTATGGACATTTGTAACACCAAAGGTGCTTCAAATGCGTTGCTGCTCTCTTAAGGGAGACTGGAACCTGGTCTCTAATGCCGGAACACAACTCAAGGTTGTTATGGCGGCATTCACTAGACCAGGGATGGTAGCCATCCAGTCGGGCAAATGCCCTACCAACTGCCATGGAAATTGAGCTAAACGCTAATAGTAGATTATTGTACGAGAGGTGAAAGTGACCTATTTAGGCATGAGGTAGTTTGGCCCAAATAGGCCATTCATCCGAGGTTAACATTTTTTTTATAATGAACTGATAATGAGCTGTCCCGGCAAACGTGCTGCACGGAAAAGCTTCAATAGATATGCCGACAGAAGCGCCACCTACTGGGTCCAATTGTGAATCAACTCAGAAATCTTTTATTTTTTGACTCATAAAAATGTTCATAAAATGAAAACTACTGGCACAAACTATATTAAATTTTTAGGAGACCAAATGGCAATTATTACGCATCAAAGTAAAGAAGAATCACGTAAATCGGATCAATCTCAGAGTAATCGGTGTACATACATAAAAAAATACCGATCAAGTTGAGAACCTCCTCCTTTTGGAAGTCGGTTAAAAAGGCTTTAATCGGTATTCGATTGCAAAGACCTCTTGTCATCTTGTGGCCAAATCAAACATACATTATGTTAGACTATCTACACTATAAATGAATGTTATTAAGCATTAAACATTTATATATAAACATTTAGAGTCAGTATAGAGTTTAGACTTACAAGGCGGGGGAAATCTCGTGGTAAAATATCGTAGAGCTGCGTTTTAATTTTATTGCAATGGAGGAAAATATGCTCCCATGTCTCTTCAGCTAATCCACATTCGCAAAGGGAGTGGTCACGAACCCTGATCTTGGCTAGGAAAACTGAGGAACAACAGTGACCCAATCTAAGGCGTAATATGCAGAACAATTGTTTACTTAGCCATAGTGTTTTCCAACTGTCTGGCGACATAAAAAAACCAAAAAGATAAAAAACATAATTGGCAATTAAGTTACTAAAATAGATTTGAGAGGTAAACTAGTTGTCCCGGCAGACGTCGTCCTGCCCGATAAAAAATAGGGGTTGATCGTACCCCCCAGGGGGTGCCGCCCTGGACTTCTCCCCCCCGTCCAGGTAGCGGCACAAGGGGATGCGTCCCCGGGGCCCCGAGCGGCCACTGTCACATTCCCCTTTTCACTCCGTGATAGTGGTGTCCCACCTTTCCGCCTCCAAATCCCAATGCCTGCCCTTCCTTACCAAACCTCCTCCCCAAATACCCCTCCTTTCCGATGCGACCGCCAGCGTCGAGGTGTTCTCCGCTGGCTGTCAAGGACGGCGGTGGTGATGTCCACCCCACCACCGCCCTCCTGACAGGCGACCTATCCTCCCCGACCCCGTCTGCCAACGCTGCTGTGTGCGCGAGGCGACGGGAAAAGGGGAGGAAGGAGAGGGGGGAGGGGTGTTGGCGCAGGAGCAATCCTTCGCAGCCTCCCCCTCCCCCCATCGCGAAGCCCCCCCCGCCGCTGACGCTGCTTAGAGCGCGAGGCGGCGGAGGGGGAGAAAGGAGAGGGAGGGGTGATGGCGCAGGAGAAATCCTTCGCGGCCTCCCCCTCCCTCCTATCGCGAGGCCCCCCCCGCCGCTGACGCTGCCGATTGCGCGAGGTGGTGGGGGGGGCGGGGTGGAAGAAGAGGGGGGAGAGGTGTTGACGCAGGAGCAATCCTTCGCAGCCTCCCCCTCCCCCCCCATCGCGAAGACACTCCCCCCCGCCGCTGACGCTGCTGAGTGCGCGAGGCGGCGGGGGGAGGAGGAAGGAGAGGGAGGGGTGATGGCGCAGGAGTATTCCTTGCAGCCTCCCCCTCCCGGCGGCAGCGGGCGTCGAGGTCTGGGGGATCAATATAGACCTCCGCCCGCACTAATGCCGCGAGAGGGCGCGAGAGGTAGCCGCGCGTCCCTCTCAGGGCCGGGGACCACCATCTCCCCCGGCCCGCACACAGGAGAGGCCGCCTCTGTTTACGAGGCGGCCGGCCGCTGCCGGGGTTGCGGGTTAAGCTCACGCATGTACCGCGACCCCGGCGCTAGGCGGAAGGAAGGCTCCCATGGGGTTTTAGTGGGTATACCGGCAGCCGGTCGTATTGAACCGGCGTCGGGGAGCCCCACACACCGGCCGCGCATGATCCCCCGCGCGGCTGACGGTGCGGCAACGCATTTCCCCATGTAAAAAAAAAAAAAAAAAAAAAAGGGGTTGATCGTAGAGGGTTGAAAATCTAGGGTTGTATGTATTTTTGTATGTTGTATCATAAAAAATAGAAATTAAAAATTTTGTCTAAAAAATAAATAAAAAATTTACCCCTAACATTTAGGGGGATGAAAAATAGATGTGGGCCGATTCTCATAGATACCGGATAAGCACAAAAAATTTCATCAAAATCGGTCAAGCCGTTTCGGAGGAGTATGGCAACGAAAACTGTGACACGAGAATTTTATATATTAGATAGATAATAGCAAATAAAAATAGAATTATATAAAATAGAGGTAATAACAATAGCAACAGTAACAGAAAATAGATAGTATAGATATTACGAAGTCTGTGTATTGTTTGTAGTGCCTATCGATTATATACTTATATACATATATACCTGTATTAGATTAATTGTAAAATGACTATAGAATCTTCTAGACACTAAATAAACATTTGTAAAAAAATATTTTGGTAATAAAGAGAACAAAAGATAAAACAAAAAAGATCAAAAACATCAAAATATAACAATAGTAAAAAAAAAGAATTAAAAGACAAACAGAAAAACCAAAACTAAATATACAAACCCCAAAAAAATTCAAGAGCCCGAACATCCCGTTCGGCCGGAGAGGGGAGAATAAAAAAAAACTGTTGGCGAGATGTTTGCTATTATTGGTATTGGTCCCAATTTTCATACATCTGTGAACTGGCCAGTGCACGTAAGTCACGAGGAAAGCATTTTCTGAATTTAGGGCAACCTAGATGGATGGCTTCCTTAACGCAGGCATCAACAATTTCATTATCTCGAATGCTCCCCTATTCACTTAAAAACTTATTGTTATAACAACGCGAAAGAAGCGCCAGTATTACTAGTAATAAAATTGCCTTTTAGCGCTTTTGTGAACACACACATGGAACTCTAATTTTCAGTCGACATAAACCCACAGCGTTCTGACGACATATTATATTGGTTCAATCACCTTTAAAGTCTATCAATACGGTGCATAGAAAATAAACATTTCAAAAAACCGGTATAAATAAAATCAAATACCTAGTAGTCTTGAATATATATTAATGTGTGATTAGCTAAAGACTTTGTAGAGCTGCTAATGTGACTCGTATGTAATCGTTGTGTTGTTTAGTCTGTGGTTAATAATGTTACTTCTTTGTTTAATATATTTTGTATTGTAAGTATTCTTTTAAACATAAGATGGACACCCTAAAGACTGCTTTTTAAGTCGATCACGAGAAAAAATTACCGATACAGATCTATCGGAAGACCTTTTTGTTTACAATAAACCCGCCTTATCGTAATGGCGGATTTACCAATAGGCGGATAAGCTGGAATCTAGGGCGGCAAATTTAAGGCAATATTTTTTAATGTCTTACAAAATTAATGTATAAGTGTATAAAGACATTGAAACTAAAATACACTATGTAGGAGATTACTGCCAAAGGGGAGTGTGCATTGCCGCTCTGTATGGCAATGCTTATTTGTTGTGCGAAATATAAGCCAGCTTTCTGATCAGTTGATCACGGGTAGTTTCAGAGTTTCTTACATATCTTTAAAGAAACTCTTTGCCGACGGACCCCACGGGCTTAATGTTTCAACCTCAAACGGCACAAATGTGTAATCTTTTCGTAAGGCTCCACATTTGCGCCGTTTGACGTCTTCAGCTGAAGCGGCGGTGTTGCCAGCCCCTGACTCGGTCATTGGAAGATGGGACGGGGCATGTGAACACAGCTCGCATCCCACACTAGCGGCCGCCCCATCTTCCTAGGTACGATTGACATTCTGTCCGGTCTCTTATCCGATATAATAATATGTAAAAGAACCTTCCCGCGAAGTTAAAAGACCTATCAATAAAATTATTTTTGCAACCAAATTACAAAAGTAGTTGATTAACAAATCATATTACGCAAAGAATAATTTCTAATGACAATAATAAAAAGATAATTTTATTATTGTCATTAAAAAGTGACATAATAGTAAATAATCTGTAATAAAAAAATAAAAAGTAGGAAATATGTTTAACAAAAACCAAAACGACTGTAGACCGAAAACAAAATTGCAGATTGCACCAACTCTGAGATGTTGAAAAAAATATTTATTTTTGCTTTTTAGTTGATCTTGTTTTCGTTAAGAAAATTTTAATTATGTAACTTCTTTTCTGTTCACAGAACATTAATTGGTGTCCGAACAGGAAAGTATGATTTAAGAAGAGACTTCCTCGAAGAAAACGGTGAGATTGATATATTATTTCACATTAATTTGATGTAATATATAAGAGCAAAGTTTAATGGCCTAATAAAAATGTTATCCATAGTACTATGCTGTCGTACTATGGGTAGAGGCAGTCGAGCGATAACCACGAGCGAAGCGAGACTTGAGTACTACAATCGGGAATCTAATAAGTAACGGACTTTGTGCGTGTTATTTAATAACGACTAGAAGGTCTTTCTTTCGTAATGCAGAAGCATTACGTTTGGACTTATTGCGTTCGGTTATATTTGTACCTGTGTTATACGTGTTTGTATAATTATAATAAACTCTATTGTAATTCTAAAGGCATTCAATACATTTAATTCGAGTCCCGCTAAACTCGTAAAATACTTATATATTCTACCCAAACTAACATCTAATACACTCAGTACCTTTGTCCACTCGAAATCAGACCGATTGTCATAACAATACGGGATTTGTGTTTGAATTACAGATTTCCACACAATGACGCTGCAGAAGTTGACAGCTCTTCGGGCGCTGATGGCCAGCCAACCAGTTCCGCTGGCGGCATACATTGTACCGACAGCAGATGCCCATAACGTTAGTGTACAAGTTTTTCATTTGGATTTATGGCTTGGCGTCTAAGCCTTCGAGCCAGATCTTAGATTACGTAGTTTCTTCATTTTCTTTGGTGTATATATAGCTCAGCTGGATTGTAGGTTATCATCTGACGCCATTCAACGGAGTTCGTGTGAAACATAATAGACATTTTACCCGATGGAAAGCGGTTACCATCACCTATAGACACGTGCAACATCAAAGATGCTACAAATGTGCTGCGGCGGTCTAAAGGGAGACAGTATCCTGACCAGTAATGCCGGAACACTACCCAAGGTTGTTATCGCCGCATGCTTTAGACCAGGGGTGGTAGCCATCCAGACGGGCAAATACCCAACCTGGCTATGAGTTGTTTCGTCACCTCTTACGACAGACTGCCTCAATGCAGGAAATCGTATTCTTCCTCCGTCCCTGCAATTATAAAATCTTATATATATAAAAATGAATCGCAAAATGTGTTGGTAAGCGCATAACTTGAGAACGACTTTACCGATTTTGATGAAATTTTGTGTGTGTATTTCAGTGGGTCCCGGGATGGTTTGTATCCACAATTGGAACCGGTAGGTGGCGCTGAGATCGGGTTCTAGAATCCTTCTAATTGTTATGTATGTAAACCAAAAAAAGGTTATAACAAGTAGGTAGATACAAAAATCATGTATACGCATTCTCGCAATAGAAAGTATTATGCCCAGTCGTTGTTTTATTGAAAAGCCCTAAAAAGATATTTAGAAATATCTCTCACTAATCACCTGGTTTCTCAAGTATTGTATTGTCCTCAGTCGGAGTATATAAGTCCGGTGGACGCGCGTCGGAAATGGCTATCAGCCTTCACGGGTTCGGCTGGTACGGCCATCGTGACGTCATCGCACGCGTTGGTCTGGACTGACGGCCGCTACTACACGCAGTTCGAGAGAGAGGTCGATGTTAACACCTGGACGCTGATGAAGCAGTGTGAGTTCACTTTTTACTGTCCCCGCTGTACCTGACATAATTAACGCGACAACAAGCACAGTCCCTTCAGTGACGTTATATAGAGTTAACATTGTATGCGTACCTCTTGTTTAAACAGCCGGCGTTAAAACAGGTTATTTTTTTATATTGGTGCTGATTGCCCTCATAAGATTTACTTTATATCACAAACTATCCCATCTCCCGGGATGATAAATATCTATGTCCATTTTCGGTAGTCAAACAGACAGACAGATAGAGTTACCATCGCACTTTCTTCCATAGATTATATTGAGAAATGATTGGTCTCCCATACAAAGCTGTATTTCAACCCGTTCTAGTTTTATACTACCAAAACTACCAACCAAATCTACCACAACTATCAAAACTACCAACCAAATCAACCATAACTACCAAAACTACCAAATCTACCACACCTACCAAAACTACCATTATTACCAAAAATACCAAAATTATCAAAACTACTAATACTACCAAAATTACCAAAACTACCACAACCACCACAACTATCAAATTGACCAAAATAAACGAAATGACGAAAATGGCAAATCTCAAATAAAAAACCTATCATATTTTCTGGAATAACCTTTACATAAATCTATCCCATTAGGGATGAAAAGTATGCCGTGACCACCCTTGGTATAAAATTAACATACGTACCGAATTTCAGCCAGATCGGTCCATTAGTTCTTCCGTAAAAGCATAACAAACAAACAGACAAATACATTTTCATCCCGGAAACTATCCCATTTTTCGGGATAAAAAGTATCCTATGTTCATTATCGGCATTGAAAAAAAAAATATATATACTGAGTTTCAGCCAAATCGGCCCAGTAGTTTTTACGTGAAAACGGAACAGACAGACAGACAGAGTTACTTTCGCATTTATAATATTAATAGGGATTCCTTTGGATAGCTCTCCCGGATACGCCGTCTATGAAGAAATGGTTATCCTCCAACTTGACTGAAGGCGATGTGGTGGGCGTCGACCCTTACACCATGACCAGGGAAGAGTGGACTCGAATCGAGGTGAGTCTCGAGGGTTTTTTTATTTTTATTTATTTGTTTAACTACTCTACGGACTCGAGTTCCGTACCCGTTTTTAAAGCTTTACTTCTAGATTTACTTTTTAAAATTTAACACGCCTATTATTTTTTAGTTCTTGTGTGTGACATTAATTAATTTGTGTTGAAGTGTATATATCTTACGAGTGACTTGTTATATTAATTTATCCTAATTTTAATACTAAACTTATACTAGTGTAGAGTGTATCTGTTACATGCTGGTGTTGTGAGGAAGTGCATGTGCACTGTCGGCCTTATGTCTATACTTATATATTATCCTATCTAGTGCCATGTGTGTTGTTTTTTTACTTTCTGTGTCTGGGTTATTAATTTTTAGGCTCTGTGTGTCTTGGTTTGGTTGTGAAATATGCGTGTAATGCAATGCGGTCTCGAGGGTTAAATCTCTTTTCTACTTCATCTACTCCCAGTCTTCTCTACCGTGCTATAAGTTGATTGTCTCACCACAAATGATCATGTCATCCCTGATACAATACATTCATCTGTATTTTAAACCAACATGAAATAAAGGAGGTTCTCTATTGTTCGTGTATTTTTTATATATATGTCCAGCCATAACTTTGTTGTTTGATTTTTGATGATTCTTTTTGCGTTGAAATCAGAGTGCCTTCATAGAAGTCTGGTATAAATTTCATTGTTATCGAACCTTGGGTTCCGGAGATATAGCAGAAAATTTATAATTAACATGTACATTGTTACAACAACAAAATATTGCAAAATATAGACATTTTAATCTTTTACATGGCACCAACTTCAAGGTGTTGTAGAAAAATTCGTTTTTGCTTTTTAGTAACTCTTGAAGTTGGTTTCGTTTTGTTAGATTTATTTGTTACAAAGCTGATAAACGGCAGACAGCCCGGCTAATGCAAAGTGGTTGTTACCTTCATCAATAGTCGTTCGCAACTTCAGGGCCAACGCATTGCCAACGTTTAAAGTGGTATAGAAGCATAAGACCGGAAGAACGGAATAGGCAAAAGGAATAAGAGGATAGGACAGTGTTGCTAGTTTGTTTCTACTACGTTCATGTTACGTTGCAAATATTTGAGTAACTTTGATTTTTGTTACAAGCTATATTTGTGGTGTTCTCATTTTATAGACAGCCCTTAAGAAGGCTAAAATGCAACTGGTAGCAGTCGAGAAGAATCTCGTGGATGAAGTGAGGGAACAACTAAACGAGCCACCGCCGAAAAGACCTCATAACCCAATTATACCACTCCCTGTTAAATATACAGGTAATTATAACAAGATAAGTATGCTTATTAAGGTGTTTGTCGGTGTATGAGTGAGTGAGTGAATGAGTGGGCGAGCGAGTGAGTGCATAAGTGAGTGGGCGAGTGAGTGAGTGGGTGAATGAGTGGGCGAGTGAGTGAGTGCATAAGTGAGTGGGCGAGTGAGTGAGTGGGTGAATGAGTGGGCGAGTGAGTGAGTGCATAAGTGAGTGGGCGAGCGAGTGAGTGCATAAGTGAGTGGGCGAGTGAGCGAGTGGGTGAATGAGTGGGCGAGTGAGTGAGTGCATAAGTGAGTGGGCGAGTGAGTGAGTGGGTGAGTGAGTGGGCGAGTGAGTGAGTGCATAAGTGAGTGGGCGAGTGAGTGAGTGCATAAGTGAGTGGGCGAGTGAGTGAGTGGGTGAATGAGTGGGCGAGTGAGTGAGTGCATAAGTGAGTGGGCGAGTGAGTGAGTGCATAAGTGAGTGGGCGAGTGAGTGAGTGGGTGAATGAGTGGGCGAGTGAGTGAGTGGGCGAGTGAGTGAGTGAGTGCGGGAATGAGTGGGAGAGTGGGTGAGTGCATAGGTGAGGAGGAGAGTGAGTGAATGAGTGCGAGAGTGAGTGGGCGAGTGGGTGAGTGAATCCTTGAGTGTCTGTATATTTCTTTATGTTAGATTATTGTAGGTACTATTTTAATGAGTTTGATTTCTGACTAAATAATATCCGGGTAGTTGTGGTTTCTACTTGGTTGGTTATACTTGGTCATCGCTAGGATATATAAGCGAGCCGGCGTGGCTCCGAAAAGCCAGCCTCAATTTGGTTTCGGTCCTATATACATGTTGTAGTAACACTCTTGAATTGGCATCATGGCGTCTGTCTCAACGGGCCGACCTTATATATTCGCAAAATAGACAGGCAATCCTCAGTAAACATGCACATAGCATTCATTGTAATTCTCAAACTTCTTAGAGCTTGCAATGAAATTTCAACAATGAAATGGTTTATGGTGTCTTAGTCGAATGCTGGCCATAAACGCAAAAGGACTAGCGATTGACAATAAATGATTACTTTTCAATATTTACAAAATTAGCGCAAACAAATGTTAATCAACAATAAAGACAACCATTAAAAGAATTACAGAAAATTAAATAGCAAAGATAATAAAACACCTGGTTGGTTAAGTATTATAGGAATTTCAGCTTCTCGGAACACTGAAGTTTTAGCAATATTTTAAATATAATATGATTTACGAGTATTATAAGAAAATAGATTTATAAATTATTGTGGCTTATAAATGGCATCTAATTGATTGGTAAAATAGAAAAAAACCTCAACATTATATCATTATGGTATTTGCAGGTAAAACTTCAGGTGATAAGATCAAAGAACTCAGGGAGCAGATGGTGCAGAAGAAAGCCGCTGCTCTTGTCGTCACTGCTTTAGATGAAGTTGCTTGTAAGTGCAGTTTTTATTATTTAAATAACAAGTCAAAATCATTCAGGAATATCCACCATACACGTGAATATTACTGGAGTCAGCAGTAAGGCAGACGGCCCACCTGATGGAAAGCGGTCACTATCGCTTATGGCCTTTTGTAATGCCAAAACCTGGGCACTAATGCCGCAACACAAATCAAGGTTGCTATGGTGGCATACTCTAAACCACGGGTGGTAGCCATCCAGATGGGCAAATACCCTACCACTGAGTTGCTTAGGCACCGCTTACGACAGGCCGCTCCCCTAGAAATTAGTAGTAATATTTCTTCATTGCTGGATGAGTTTTTTATTGACTTAAGTTGACAAATACACTAGGGGCCCATTTATTGGAAAGTGGTTACCGTCGCCTATGGTCATTTGGAACACTAGGGGCGAAGTCAACGCGGCGTCAGCCTTTAGAATGGGATAGGAGAGAGAGCAGAGAGCCCTCCTGGCGGCTTCCTCCTTCTGCGTCATGACACAGGAGGAGCCTGCTGAAAGAGCGAGGGAGGAAAATGCATACGTGGACCCCATTCGCAGCAGGCGGAATTCCCTTGATTCACTCTGATCCCCGGGGTGGCCCAGTTACAGTGCGTAGGGGCGTCACGGTGCAGTACCTTTGTACTAGATCCCGTGACGCCCCATAAAAGCGCGATAAATGGGGCGCAGGTTTAGAATTAGTGGATAGTTTGGCGGCCGTTTCTCGCGACAACTCCGTTTTATAAGAGACTGTGGAGAACTGTTCACTGAGCGTCCCGGTCTGTCCCTTGATGCAAACCTTACGTCTGCATTTCGGCCCTTCCCCCGAAGGGCCCGACGATAGTATCCACAGGCATTCCCGCTGTGTTACCAAAATAAGGGATGGAGGAATCATTTTGGAGATTTTTTTTATTGTAGGAGTTCAGCAGACAAGCAGACGGCCCACATGATGGAAAGCGGCTACCGTCGCCTATGGACATTTGCAATATCAAAGGTGCTACAAATGCGCTGCTGCTCTTTTAAGGGAGACTGGAACCTGGTCACTAATGCCGGAACACAACAAAAGGTTGTTATGGCGAGATACTTTAGACCAGAGGTGGTAGCCATCCAGTCGGGCAAATTCCCTACCACCTGGTTATGGGTTGTTTTGTCGCCTCTTATGACAGGCCGCCCGGCCACAGGAAATTGTATTCTTTATTCTACCAGGTAGGGAGAATAGGATGAAGAAGGTGGTTTTTGTGATCGGAATCCGATATTCCGACGGGATAAGGGAACGAGAAAGTTGGCCATCAGTACTCATCACACAAGACACGATTAGCTCAAGGGTAACAGTTTCACGTTGATATTCAGTGTTTGAGTTAGGTCTCAAAGGCAGCTCAACTCAGCTCTTTGGGTCGAAATATCGAGGTGAAACTGTTACCCTTGAACTAATCGTGTCTCGTGTGATGAGTAAGAGTTCCGATGGCCAACTTCCACGTCCCCTTATCTCATCCCTGTATCCCGATTACGTATACCTAAATATAATAATGTGTATTGGACAAGGCGCGAGGAATATATGATACCAAACATAATAAATGATCTCTCAGAGGACCTTCAAACCAAGTACAAAAATAACCACAAATTAATGAAGATTCTATACTGATTCCCAAAGCGGACCATCATGCCCACATGTGCAGTCCTGGGACTAAAATGAGAACCATATACTAGAATGATGATAACCACTACTCGCCTCTGCTCCTATTTATTAAAATAACAATATTGTGTACACGACTCCTTGCGGCACGAATAAACCCATGAGGTCTCTGTGCCACAGTTCGAATTGTATATGAATGTAAGCATATTGGATAATAAATAAATAAAAAATACCATCCTCTTGATCCTATTCCTCCTGTCTGATTCCTCTATCTCATCGTTCTATCCCTTTATATTGGTAACGCAGCGGGAATGCCTTTGGACATTTTCCTTGGGCCCTTCGCGGGTGTGGCCTAAGCAGCCGTACGGTCTGCATCGAGGGTGGGTGGTGCACCCTCAGCGACCTATGGTATCAAGACGATGATTGCAGATGGGCTCTACCACGTAAGATTCTTCCTATTTCCAGACGTTCTGAATCTTCGTGGCAGCGATATAGAGTACAATCCGGTGTTTTTCTCGTACCTCATCATCACACCATCGAAGGTGATGGTCTTTTGGGGTGATGGTGAATTTCCCAAGGAGGTCACCGACCACTTGAATGAGGAAGGAGTGATGAACTACGAAGGTCTGCCTTACGCCGATATTGTGAAGAGATTGAAGCAGTTGGCTGTGAGTGCTATTTCTTTATTTTGCTGAGATGGTGTATTCGATCATCATTTTGAAAACACGTGTTTTATTATTTAAAGTATCTGTAATTATTTTAGTCACTGTCTTAATTGTTCGCCGTCACTGGTGTACAAACCGCTTCCCTTTTATTAGTAGTTCGGGTTAGAATAGCATTATTTTCTTGTCGCGTGAGCCAGTGAGGGTAGATATTGCTGCGAGAGTCACTCGCTGCGCTCGTTGTGTACGGAGACAGTTCGAAGTCGCTCGTTGTTAAATTCACCTCACAAGAGACTCCTTTCGCATTTTGTAAAAAATATTCGCAATTGTCGCCAACCAGTGCATCAGTGCTGCATCGTTGTCACGAGTGGTGAAATTACTTGTTTTGAAACAAAATTGTGTTCACGAAGAAAGCAGTCGGCGCCGACCATTTGGACTCGAACCCGTCCTTTGCAAGGTGAGTTGACCTACTCGTTGTAGTTTTATTCTCACTGGCCAACTTACCGTTTTTCGCATAGAATTCGCAACAATTCGCAATAATACAGTCCGCTTATAACGCTTAGTTACAATCTCAGCATTCGGGATTGTACAACTGGTTTGCTATAATTTTCAAAGGATAAGAGATTTAACGATCTATTGTCAATCGCTAATTGGCCTATTGTTGGAATTTCGCTGCAGGTTCTTGGAAGCCGTGTTATTCTAGATTAAGCTTATAAGTTGGAAAAAATCCAATAAATGGTTTATGCGTGTTTATTATCCCTATTCTATTTTGCAAATGTGTAAGGTCGGCCCGTTGAGGCAGAGATAGTTGAGTTTTTAAAGCGATCGAGGCGATATTAAATGTGTATTTGAAACGGGAATCTCACATCGACGGACTTCATCGCGTTTTTTGTTATTACAATCTTCTGTCTTACTGCATGGGCTTGTTGTATTTGGGTGTGTATGAACTGTAAATAACGTATGTACTTCTGATAATCTATAGTGAACTTTTAATCGATATTTAATACGAATCCCGCAAATTCATAATGTTATATTGATTTATAATTCACGAGGCTTTTAAGAACAGCCCATAATTATCCCAATTTTGGACTTGGGCCTTCCAATTTCTTATGAGAACGGAAAGTATACCCGGCACGCTTCTACCAGGCTTAGCGGATTTGACACATTGGTTATCTATTTGCAGGTTTCATCATAATGTTTTCTTTCACCATTACCACGTGGTAAATGTAACAATATGCACTCCTAGGTCAGAAAAACGCCTAAGAAGTGAGAGGCGCTCGCTTTTCTAACTAGAAGTAAAAAATACCATAATTGTTACTTTTGTGTTCTTTTATATTGTTACGGGTGTGAGACTCGAATTATAATTCCGTTGGAATTACTATAGTATAACTATACAAACACGTATAACACAGGTACAAATATAACTGGACACAACCAGTACAGGACTGCACGATTCAATAACACGCGCAAAGACCGTCACTGTATAGCTTATCGAATGTACGCGTCTTGCCCGTGTCGTAATCGTCGCTTGACTGCCTCTCTCGTCCTTGGGCACTTTGGCGTGTAACAATATAAATATAAATAGCAACTAGCTGCGCCCCGCGGTCTCTCCCGCGTAGTGATTAAAAATTGTCATAATTCCAAAATAAAAGAATTTTCTAAAATAAAATCAACCTAAGTTACTCCTTATTACATCAGCTACCTGCCAATAAAAGTCCCGTCAAAATCGGTCCAGCCATTTCAGAGATAAGCCGGAACAAACAGATAGACATACATGTTTTTTAATAGTATATATATTCATATGCATGTACTAAAAAGGGGTTATTTCAATATTACAAACAAACACTCCAATTTTATTTTATTTTTATTTTTTTTTATTGCAGGAGATCAGCAGACAGGCAGACGGCCCACTTGATGGACAGCGGTTACCATCGCCTATGGACATTTGCAACACCAAAGGTGCTACGAATGCGCTGCTGCTCTCTTAAGGGAGACTGGAACCTGGTCACTAATGCCGGAACACAAGTCAAGGTTGTTATGGCGACATACTCTAGACCAGGGGTGGTAGCCATCCAGGCGGGCAAATGCCCTACCACCTGGCAAAGATATCAGATATAGATATCAGAACTGGTTATTTTCGCCCCAGGTGTTATGTAATAAAGAATATCCTATATATTTAAAGGAATGTTACGGATTATATTTAAATGATAAATAGCGAAATCTAAGTAAAAAATAATAATAATTCGCTACTAAAACATTTCATTTGATTTCATCTTAACAGAAAATTGTCTCAAGTGACAAACATAAAAACAAAAAATAATATAACATATTAATTTAAATTATGAAAAATAAAACATTCTAAAAAGTTCCAACAGTATCTAAACATTTTTTGACAGAAAGAGATTTCGGAGAGTGGATATGGAGTCAACTCCATCTGGCTGTCAAGTGACGCTAGCGAAGCAGTGCACAGGGCGGCTGCTGGGGTAAGACTATTTCTTCTTCCATCTCTTCTTCTTCAAGAAATACACATTTTTAAACACCTCAATTATTAGTAAAACTACGTTTTAACGGTTTTAAGCGCGGTGATTTATTTGATTTTGGTTATTCTGACGTTCCGGCCGTGGTCACGGACGACAGAGATGACATTTGTCCAACTAGTGTTGTTAAAGTTTTATTCAGCTTACCGCCAACTTGTTCATTTTGATTATTTAGTTTTAATTTTGTTTATGGTTATTATTTACTCTATGGGAGCCTAATCTAATTTACCACCGCTTCACGACATGTGGCTTGAAGAGAAGAAAATAAAATATTTTTTCACGACTTGTAGGTATATATAATCAAACTGCGTTTTAACGGTTTTCCGGGCAGATTATTAATTTACTTGTGATTAGGCGCTCTATGCCTTACATTACCTACCTTTCCCCTCCTTCCCGCAAATCTGCATGCTGGATGAAGACAGGTGGTGCCACCTGTCGGACAACCATGATTCGTGCCGACGGGCGGCCATTACCCCGATCATAAGAACGCTTTTACCAGTAAACCCGCTCCAATTGTTGGTGTGAATAATACGCAAATTTCGGGAGACGTGGTGAACATGCTATTCTAAGGAACGAGGATTGGGAATCCGCAGGTGAGTGCCGCTTTATCTACCCGGCTGTGGATTTTTGCCTCTTCCCACCACCAACAAATATTTAAATTTGTCACCCGCACCAATCAATAATTTGTCCAATTTGAAAACCTGCCCGTAAAACTTCAAGTTTTTCAGTTTTTCCGCTTGTCCGTTGTGATTCGTTTTGTTTTTTAATTTATTGCCCAGTATGCTTACAGTCATATACGTTAAAACTTATTATATTATATTCGACTGTGGCACAGAAATCTAATGGATTTATTCCTGCCGCAGAGTCGTTATTATGATACATAGTGTCAAATTTGAATCGCCAACGATGTACTCGGTGTTTATTTCAGATAAATGAATTACACAAACCGTTGAACCTTATATCTGGAGTGTCTCCGGTGGCTTTGGCGAAGCTAATCAAGAACGATGTCGAGTTACAGGTAATATATTTTTGTTTTCAGGTTGCTATGAGTATGGAAGCAGTATTCGTGTACTAAGGATGATAATCGCATATTGAAGTAGATAGGTACCTTTCTTATTGAAAAGTAGGCATACTCAGTCCCATTTATAGTGCAGGTACTATGGTTTTACAAGTTTTATATGTAAAATCGTAGCAGATCTTTAAATTTAATATAACTACAAAACAGGTACCTTTCTTATTGCAAAGTTGGCATACGACGGCCCACTTATAGTGCAGGTACCTTTCTTATTGCAAAGTTGGTATATGACAGCCCACTTATAGTGTAAGTATCCTTCTTATTGCAAAGTTGGTTTACATCGGCCTACTTATAAAGCAGGTACCTACCTTTCTTATTGCAAAGTTGACATAGTCCCATTTATAGTGTAAGTATCCTTCTTATTGCAAAGTTGTTATACGACGGCCCACTTATAGTGCAGGTACCTTTCTTATTGCAAAGTTGATATATGACAGCCCACTTATAGTGTAAGTATCCTTATTGCAAAGTTGGTTTACAACGGCCTACTTATAAAGCAGGTTCCTACCTTTCTTATTGCAAAGTTGTCATAGTCCCATTTATAGTGCAGGTACCTTTCTTATTGCAATGTTGGCATAAGACGGCTCACTTATAGTGCAGGTTTTAAATGCAGCGATACTTAATGTCGAGGGAATCCCGCGAAGTTTCACGTCAAGCGTGAACGTGTACAGGTATAACAATTTATTGTGAGTAAAATGTGTCTGAAATTTCGCTCAGGGTTTCCGTCAGTGCCACATACGCGACGGCATTGCCGTTGTGAGGTTCTTCAAATGGCTCCACGATCAAATCGATAATGGCGTACGAGTCACCGAGATACAGGCATCTGATAAACTACTTGAGTTTCGCAAGTGAGTATTAGGGAACGCACCCATACTACGTGACCCGTTCTGAGGTAGGAGACAGGTTTTCAAAGTACAAGCTAGTTTTTTTAAATTATTGCTGAAGCTCAGCAGACAGGCTGACGGCCCAACTGTGATGGAAAGTGGTAACTGTTGTCTATGGACATTAGTGATACCAGTGGTGGCAGCACCACTTCCAGTTCCAGGGTCCCTTAAGGGGGAAACTGGAACCTGGCTATAGTTCCAGCATTAGTGCCGGAACAGAACTGAAGATTGTTACGGCGGCATACTCTAGGCCAGCAGGGGTGGTAGCCATCCAGTCGGGCAAATACCCTACCACCTGGAAAATTTAAATTATATTATGTATACTAGTCGTGAAAACTTAAGAAAATTTTAACAGAGGTAGTGTACAGTTGAATTATTCCTATTTATTCTCGGTTTGCAATTTGCACTTTTAGGTTGTTTTTGACAATTTTGAATAAATTAGAATAAATATTTCATTTCATTTCATTACGTTTAATGAAATGAAATGAAATATTTATTCTTGCATAAATTTAGTTGTATACAGATGTTTTTCCTTGAAATACATGGTTCAGTACAATTTACCAGTTCCACTGGTGTGCAAGTAGGCAGTATCTTAATCGTCATTATTTAATTGGTTTCTTATTTATTTTATTAAATACCGTTTATCCAATTGAGTTGTATTTATTACATTTAGTAATTAATCATGATAATGATGTCTGTTTTTTTTAAATTTATTATTTCTATCTCTTTGTCAATTATTTAATGTCATTAATTAAAATATTATTATTTATTATGAATAGATATTTGTTTCAAATTTGTCGTTTAGGAATTCATTTGTGGAATAAAAGGATTTATCAAGTAATAATTTCTTCAGTCTTGTTTTAAAAATTTTAATTGGTAATGTTTTTAACGGTTTTGGTAGTTTGTTAAATATTGCAGGTGCCATTTCGTACACGCTCTTATCCAACAGTGCCGTATTATATCTATTAACACAAAGTATATTTGACTCTCTTTTTCTTAAATTTTCATGTCGTGGCGGTTTTATTTTAAATAGATGGGTTTTAAGGATTTAACGAACATTGCAATCTCGTATGTATACAGACAGGGCAAGGTTAAAATTTTTAATGATTGGAAATGAGTCTTGCAACTGTCTCTGGGATGGTATGTGGATGGAGTATTTTGTATTAAAGGGAGGAGGCTGACTTCATGGGGCCATCGTTTGACACGATAGCCGGGGCTGGGGCCAACGGGGCCATCATCCACTACAACCCATCGAGAGAGGGAATCCAGAGTGAGATCCAGAGGGATTGCATGTTCCTATTGGATTCGGGTGGACAGTACAAGTGAGTTTTTTTTATTTGTTTTATTAATGAGTGAGTACGAGTGAGTGAGTTTTTGAATTTAAATAAAAACTTTACTTAAATTATGTGTTAGATGATAATCTTTAATATTTCATCATGTCATTTTATATTTTCAACTAGCTGCGCCCCGCGGTCTCTCTGGCGTGGTGATTGAAAATCGTCATAATTCCAAAATAAAAGATTTTTTCTAAAATAAAAGTAGCGTAAGTTACTCCTTATTACGTCAGCTACCTGCCAATAAAAGTGCTGTCAAAATCGGTCCAGCCATTTCAGAGATTAGCCGAAACAAACAGATAGACGGACATTTTTTTAAAATGTTATATATATTCATATGCATGTAGTAAAAAGCGGTTATTTCAATACTACAAACAAACAGTCCAATTTTATTTATATGTATAGATAAAGTGCTAGTGCGAGAAAGAGATAGAGAACTCTATTTAGGAAGCTCCTGAACGGTTTCTAGCAGTTAAAAATGTTATCCCCAGGGATGGCACTACAGATATAACGAGGACTCGTCACATGGGTAGAAATCCTACCGACGAGCAAAAGGGCGCCTTCACAAGGGTCCTGAAGGGGCAGATCATGGTCGGCAGTGCACTGTTCCCCAAAGGGATCAAGGTAAGATCGAGGGAGCGCCACATAAACAGCGGTTGCTTTTGGAAACTTGTTCAGTGAAATTGAAACCTGTCTAGACAGAATGGTTTGGCTGATTTTGATTCCGACTTTAACGGACACAAAGTTCAGCCCTGCAAAGAAGATTTAAAAAAAGTATTTTTACATAATAGAACTACCGACGTTTCGGCCACTATTCAGTGGTCGTGATCACGCAAGAAGATGTCAAGTGTCAATGAGTATTTTTTTAAAAATTAGCCAACTTGTTGAAATTTTACTTTTTTAGGCGCGTATGAGAGTAAATTTTTACGATGCGCGCGCACACCGTCACACGAAAAAGCTACACCATGAAGTTAGCTATAGTCAACATTTTAGTTTTTCAGGATGGCCGAGTGTAGTATGGTGGTTGATGATGATAGATGGATTGTAAAACGAGCATTGTAATATTTCTTTATTTTATTGTGTTTTAAATATACGAGTTTGATGATTTATAAATCATTTATTTAGTTTCCTACATATATATTTTAAAGTGATCAGCAAAATCTAAGAAGCAAGTGAGGTGTGTAAGAATAAACCTAAATGGCGCTCTGTTGTTCGTGCCTACCCCGCAAGGGACCTGGCGTGAAGTTATGTATGTATGTATGTATGTATGTATGTATGTATCAGCAAAATCATAGGATTTATTTTAATTCTAATTCCAGTGAATTTCTAAAAAAAGTAAGTAATTATATCGCTTTTCTAATACTTGGGTGTGGTTGTGGTATTTATTTAGACGTAACCTCAGTTTTTGATTGTATTTTTCAATACGGTCGGTTAAATATAATAAATATATAATAATATAAATATTTAACCAATTTAAAGAAATATAACTTCTAACGCGTGTACATAAGTACACACACACACACACACTTTTTTTTGATCATTGTAATTATTAAAAATTAGTAATTTTGTTTGTGGTTATTATTGACTCTATGGGAGCCTAATTTACCACCGCTTCGCAACATCTTGTGGCTTGAAGAGAAGAAGCGGCGCAAAAATATGCCTAGCTCTAATGATTTTATATAATATTAAAATGGGTGGGAGCAAAAGTGAAAAGAAAACCGTTCAAGTCGCGAAATCTTAAGAAAATATTACCCACCCCTGGTAGGAAGTATGTCGCCATAACAACCTTGAGTTGCTTCGGCATTAGTGACCAGGTTCTCAGTCTCCATTAAGAGAGCAGCAGCGCATTTGTAACACATTTGGTGTTGCAAATGTCCATAGGGGCGATGTTAACCGCTTTCCATCAAGTGGGTCGTCTGCCTATCTGCTGGACTCCTGCAATTATTATTAGCCTTTATTGCTGAAACTAAACAATGATTTTACATACAGTAGCAAATTGTTTTAACTTACATCTAATACAACGGGTTTCCCGGTTCAGTGTTCAGCGTGTCCAGTGACACATAGGCCTCTACCAACTTCTTCCATTCTTCTCGATTGGTAGATTTCTAGAGCAGGTTGTCCCTCCGATCAACTTGATATCATCTGTCGATCTTTTAGCTTGCCTGCCTCTTTTTCTTTTGCCATCACGTGGCTGCCATTCTGTTATAATTTCAGTCCATTTCATTCTGCTTTCCCTTGTCATATGTCCTGTCCATCGCCATTTTAACCGTCTTATTTTCTTGAGTACGTCTTCCACCTTTGTTGTAGATATAATGTCTGCTGCTCTTTTGCGGTCTTTTAGCGTCACGCCCAACATTCTCCTTTCGATTCCCCTTTGACACGATCTTAGTTTTAAAAGATGTTTCTGAGTCAATGTCCATTTTTGGCACCCATACGTAAGACAGCAAGATGCAAGAATTAAACACTTTTTTCTTGGCTGCCATAGGAAAGTGCATCCCTTCCAGCTCCAATAAAATAAAATACCAATAACACCAAAAATAAAAGAAAATAGGAAACTATATATTTGGACCCCTGCATTAAAATATAAATAAATAAATCTTCTCCCTAATAAATATTGTTATTCGTTTCTATTTGGTTCAGGGCAACTCTCTGGACAGTTTCGCCCGTAAGTATCTATGGGACGTCGGTCTGGACTATGCCCATGGGACAGGCCACGGCGTGGGTCACTTTCTGAACGTGCACGAGGGACCCTCGGGGGTGTCCTGGAGGCCGTACCCCCACGACCCGGGCCTCAAACCGGGACAGATTCTGAGCAACGGTGAGTGGTCTCGAGTGCTGAACACGACCTGCTTTCTAAAGAGGTTTTGTCAGAAAATCAACCTTTTCCCTTGGTTTTCCTTTTAAGATTCCTTCGTAGAAATTAATCAGTATTTGCTACACTATGATTTGGTATAATAATAATAATTTAAGTATATTAAATGTCTAGGTTTAAGTTATAATGAACAATAAAGAGTTTCATTCATTCATTTTCATTCAATAATAATATTACATATATATATATATGTCGGAGGGAAGCTTTAATTGGACGTATTGTTGACTGGATGTATAACGCACAATATCATTTGTTTACATTTTAATTACTTCTAAAATTCTTAATTTAATTTGATTTGTTAATTGTTTCTATAACTTAAAGATCGTTCTAACCTAATACAAGTTATGAATATTGTAATTTAATAAACGACCAATCAGAGCAGAGCATATGGCGGAGCGGGGTCAGCGCCCTCTATACTTTGGTAGTATCTACTTCGGTAGACTGAGGAGTTTTTGTGACACATTTGGTTGGTGGCAGCAGGTCGAGTTGGACCTTAGAGTATTTTTAAAGAAAGTATTGTAGTTGGAAGTATGAGCGGGTGCCCTGAACCCGCTGCTCGGTCTAAACTGTCAAAATATTGATCGCATTTAAATTAAAAGTGTATAAACCGTGGCTATTGCGTTTTATGCTCGCATTTTATCCTGATGCCGCCCACTAAACCTGCAATAACTAAAGGAGATGTCGTGAGAACGAGGCCGTTCTGCGACATATATATATATACTAGTTGATGCTCGTGACGTCTCCCGCTTGGTGCGGTCATTTATATACATTTCAACTTAAATTAAGAGTTAAATTAAATTTGTTCTTATAATGTAAAAGTGCCTAAAAATTGTTTTTTATAAAAATCTATATGTATGGCACCTATATATAAAAGAAAGTCGTGTTAGTTACACTATTTATAACTCAAGAACGGCCGTACCGATTCGGCTGAAATTTCGTGAGGAGGTAGCTTAGAACCAGGAATCGGATATGGGATACTTTTTATCCCGATGGAACCGGTGGGTTGCGCTGAGATCGGGTTCTAGAATCTTCCTAATCACCTGGAGCGATTTTCGTATTTTTTGTGTGTGTTTGAGTTGGTTCACGGATGGGTTAAACCCACATTTGAAACCGGTAGGTGGCGCTGGGATCGGGTCCTAGATTTGTACTTTTTCAGAGCAGGACAACGTCTTTGCTAAAAGCGAGACAGAAAAACAGTGTGCATATAGATAACGCATTTTTAAATTTCAAAAATTGATATTTAAGCCTGTAATTAAGTTTATATATTAGTAAAACTACCCACCAGGGATTAGAAGGCAAACTACACTAACAAATAAATATATGAGTGCTATTTTTTCAGAGCCTGGTTATTACAAAGTGGGCAAGTTCGGTATACGCCACGAGGACTTGGTCGAGGTCGTGTCGGTGAATAAGGATTCTAAACATCCCAAGGTAAATTATCGAATGTCGTATATTAAGCTGAAATTCATGTCTGTAAATTTGGTTGAAACAAGCAGAGTGGTTAGAAAGAAAAAAAAAATATTTGGTACACACAACGAGACATACATGGATTTCATTGTACGGTGATGGATAATAAATATTTAATACCAAATAGGTGCAGTTGTGGTAAAAAAGTCGTGGTAGCGTAATGGTTAGCGCACGCGCCCCTGAATCGAAGGGCGCGGGTTCGATCCTGACCGGAACGCGTGCACCTCTTAGTCAGTTTTCTGATCTAATGTGCATATTGTTACAATTACCACGTGCTAAAAACGGTGAAGAAAAACATCGTGATGCAACCTGCACATCGAGATAACCAGCCGCCTTGGACAAGCGTGGCGGGTATACTGTCCGTTGCCCTATAATGGGAGGTCCGAGCCCAGCAGTGGGACATTTATGGGCTGACATTATTAGGTGCAGTTGAGCATTTGCCCGACGCTGGTCTTCAACCTACCTAACCCTAGGACGGACGGATGTTGCATTGTTATTTATTTATTTATATATATACATATAGTGTGAATAGT
Organism: Dendrolimus punctatus; assembly: GCA_012273795.1. NCBI lineage: Eukaryota > Metazoa > Arthropoda > Insecta > Lepidoptera > Lasiocampidae > Dendrolimus > Dendrolimus punctatus. Next base: position 2,507,011 of record CM022556.1, read on the forward strand.
AATAAATTGATTAATTGAAAGAAGTCTCGCGTGACCAACGGGCTGGCCTATATTTAGGGCAACGAATAAGCGGCCAGCATTTTGGGAACGCTCCCCACCGACAGCGATTTGGACTACATCTTTTACTTGTAAATATGTTTATAGTAGAATTTAATTTCTATGTTTTTGTTTGTAGTGCAGAGAGAGAGAGAGAGAAAGAGATATATATATATATATATTTACTAGCTGTATAATACGGCCGGCGTATCTTGGCGAATGTGAACATAGGCTCTGCGAACTTTAGAGCATGTACACTCGTGTGATGAGTGGGCTTGATACGACTCGTCAATGAATACAATTGGTCGCCCTTCGTCCCTGTATTTTTTCATTTGCTTTGAACTGGTTGGTCACTGTATTTCTTCACGAGTTTACATGCGCTTAAGTTCGCATTGCCTATGTTCACATTCGCCAAGATACGCCGGCCGTATTATATCTGACAGACTTTGTCCTGCCTTTACAAAATAAAAATCTAGAACCCGATTGCAGCGCCGTCTACACATCCATTGCGAGAGTTAAATAAAAACTTGTAAAATATTTAATTATCATTTTCGTTAATTGCCCTAAAATCTCTATTCGTTCGACTGTTAATGATTGATTATATTATGGCGCCCTTACTCGCCACTCTAGTCTTCGTTTGGTGTGGCAACACTAGTCTTTAAGATTTGCATTATCTATGACCAATGCTTCATTCTCTATTATTACTTCATATAAAATTACAAATAATGTTTCTGTTTTAAAAATGACATTGCAGCCATCATCTAAAAAAGAATATCTATATGTATGCGTTACGGGGCGCAAACATATAGATGATAGATACCTATATACTCTCTCACAAACAGCTGCTTACGTATTCGTCCGATTTCGGAGCAGCTCGTCGTCCATAATTTGCAATAACTGACATACCTCGAACCGCTACGAGAGCTCGCGGATCACTGTGGCCACCGCACGCCTCCACTCGCCGCGCATGGTAGGCAGAGTGGGGGGGTGTTAGGTTTTATTTTCGTTACGGAATTTCTTGATTCGGTCGCCGCGCTCAAAGCCCACGATAAAAGTTATGCAATAGCTTATAGTAAATATAAAGATGTTTGATAATTTTAATAGTGGTCTTACTTCGTTTTTAACTCCTGTAGATTATTATATTATTATAATAGGGGATGCATCTTCACCCATAAGAAAGAGGGCACGCCCTAATCCCTAAAATATTTTCAGGCCAAAAATCTACTAGGAGACTATAGCGGTCGAGGAGTTTTGAGCTTCAACACGTTGACTTTGGTACCCAACCAGAGGGAGTGTATCGACATCCAAATGCTTGACGATTTCGAGGTGAGCTTAATTTCAAAAACCGATTCTTTCTTAATCTTCACTTTCATTGGAGAACATTTTTGAAGGTTATGAAATACTAGCTGCGCCTGCGGCTACACCCGCTTGCGATGGAAATTCTTATGTGCAAGCTATATTAATGTTTCAATTAGGACCACCTGCGTATCTGTAAGCAAACCACATTTATTACCCGTCGGTGTTTGAGCTAATAACATTGAAACGCTTTTATAACCGACTTCTTTTGTTTACTTTATGTTTAGATTTGTGATTGGAAAAAGAGCCCATTGAGTCTTGTTATTTTTATGGTAGTCATTAATTAGCCAGGTGTGATTCTTAGAAATCCAGTCCACACGGTCGGGCAGACGTATTGTATTGTTACAGTTTTATACTGTAACAATACAATACGATGCCATGCAATGCCCCAACGGAAGGGTGAGGCAGTCGAGCGATAACCACATGCGAAGCAAGACGTGTGTACTACATTCGGTAAACTATTTAGTGTCGGACTTAACGCGTGTTATTATATTTGTGCCTATGTTATACGCACATAGGCACGACACTTTGATTCGAGTTCTGCAACTCGTAACATTATACTAAAGTGTCATCAAAATCCATTCAGTAGTTTTTGCGTGAAAGAGTAACAAACATACATCCATACATACATTCTTACTAAGTTTCGCGTTTATAATATTTATACAGATAATTGAAATTAAATCTATTTCCTATTTTTATGTACAGTCGCGGAATGAAAATGTTCGTCACCTTATAGTCGACTCTTGCTTGCTTGCATTCGCATTTATAGTATTATACAGGACTAGCTGCGCTCGCGACTTCGTCCGCGTGGAATCTTTTCGCTAGACCCTACAAAAGTGGTTTGGACCGATTTTGACTCGACTCTTACCGGCAGGTAGTAAAAGTCAAGTCAAAATCGGTCCAAAATCTAAAAATTGCATTTTCGTAATCCCATTTTTTTTACTTTGTAGGCAGAATTGTTTATTTATCTGCATTGATTTATAATATTATGGTAAAACTGTTGGATATGTGTAATAAAATAAATAAACAATATTTCTTATTGCAGTTGTCGTATATAAACGCTTACCACGAGCGCGTGTTGGTGACCCTGGGACCGATCTTGAAGCATCGTGGACTCGAAGAAGACCTGGAATGGCTCCAGAAGGAATGTACACCCATCGCAAGAGGATGAGGTGATGTATTACTTGCAACAACTCAGAAGGGTTTGTCTATACTAATATTATAAAGAGGAAAGATTTGATTGTCTCTATGTGACGTTGTGGGTAATCTCTGGATCTAATGAACCGATTTTGGAAATTCTTTTTGTGTTGGAAAGCCCATTGATTGAAGAATGTTTATAGGCTATATAACATCACGCTACTACCAATAGGGGCGGAGCTATGATGAAAAATCTGCCCGTGTTGAGCCGGGCGAGCCCGCTAAGACTATACTAATATTATAAAGAGGAAAGATTTGTTTGTTTGCATTGAATAGACTACGAAACTACTGAACCGATTTGAAAAATTCTTTCACTCTTGGCAAGCTACACTATCCCCAGGTAACAAAGGCTACATTATATTTACAAACAAATTAGGGATCCTTACTAAAACTCCAATAATGTAACGCAAGGTGTAAAAAATACCTAAAATCGCGTGCACTGCGAAAACTATTGATGATAGAATAAAATAATATACTACGACTTTGCAGAACACATCATTATCTACAAAAAGTGTCGCGACAGCATATGTCTAACTATTATAGCTATGCCACAATAAGTGTTCTTTTATTTTAAAAATTTAATTAAAATGCCGCCGCTAGAAAAGGCTCGTTATTTGTATCTTGGTATTAATCCTTATCAAAATAAATTACTTCATATTCAAGAATGCTTCAATATCTTTATATTTCAATATATTTATAACTTTTTGAATTATTCAAATCGAACATTCAATTCGAAAGATATCACGAGTTTAAAAATGTAAGTATTAGAACACGGCCGTGACGCTTTTTCGTGAGCGAAAAATCCTAAGACTCCGTCTATATAGAAGTTTCACTTCAAAAAACCACGTCAAATGTTTTGTGCCTTTCAACCAAACGGAATCAATTTTACTGATCAGTTTAGACTGATTTAGTTAAAAACAACAAGTTAAAAACTCGATATATGGGTAATGCTTCTTTTCTGATAAATAATATAAGAAATGTTGTTATTTTCAGATTAAACGTGATGTAATCTGCAGCTCAATCGGTTCCTGCATTGTATACAAGATATTCCATTTATTAAACACTCAATTACTAAGCTTTGTTTCATTTGTACCTTTTTTTGAAGAGATCAGCAGACAGCCAAATGACTCACTTGATGGAAAACGGTTACTGTCACCTATGGACATTTGCAACACCAAAGGTGCTACAAATGCGCTGCTGCTCTCTTAAGGGAGACTGGAACCTGGTCACTAATGCCAGAACACAACTCAAGGTTCTTATGGTGACATACTTTAGACCACGGATCTCCAGGGTTAGCCATCCAGTCCAGCAAATACCCTTACCTCCTGGCTGTGGGAGGAGGAAATGGAGGCAAAAATAAAGAATGCTTTGCCTCATAATCATAGTTGAACCAAAATTAAAATTGTTTTTTTTTTAATTTTTATGGCTTGGCAACTAGGCCTTTAAGCCAAAATTATATGAATTATTGTTTAGTAAAAATTAGAGATGTGCCGATTATGTCTGAGCGACTAGCTGATTAGTCGGTTGTGAGGAGGCCGCCTAGTCGATTACTGTTTCGGGCATTTCCGTAACACTTTTGTTATTCGCAACCTGTTTTGTTTGCTGATATTTACTTTTGTACGGGTCAGGGCGGTGTTTTTGTGTAAAAATAAAAAATATATTCTTGTTACTACAAAATAAGAAGCCGGATAGTCGTCGACTACGGTAGTGGCCGGATTGTCGACTTTACCGACTAGTCGGCACACCTCTAGTAAAAATGCTCTGTTCTGCTCCCTGTTTATCCGATAGTTCTATTTCCTCTGAGATTGTAAGTAAAAAAGCAAAAAATAAATTAAACCATTTTAATTACACTTAAATAATCGCATAAATCATTCTACTAATTAAATACACCAAATTGTTTGCTTATTCCTTGTCACGGTAGTTTTTGATGTTAATCAAGACCCACGTGGGGATTGCAGTCCAGCTCAGCACCATCACACCGGCCAGGAAAATTGTCTCCTGAAAATATTGAGACAGGAAATTGGTTACTTATTTTGTTAATGCCAAAAACCAGTAAATATTATACTAAGTAAATAAGTTTCAATGCATGGAGCTCCAATAAGATTATTATCTTGATTAGGGGCCATCTCGACAAGGTGTGGAATGGTCCTAGATTTTGTGATGTCACATTTCAAAATTCTACTATGGATGTATACATCTTTTTATTCTCAAACAAACACTTCTGAATGGGTTTTGATGAAATTACAATAATATAAGTGGTTACCATCGCCTAGAAACATTTATAACACCAATGGTGCTACAAATGCACTGCTGCTCTCTTAAGGGAGACTGGAACCTGGTCACTAATGCCGGAACACAACTCATGTTCCTATGTCAACATACTTTAGAATAGGGGTGGTAGACATCCAGTCGGGCAAATGCCCTACCACCTGGCAAAATCTCGAAAATCTTGACTAGGAGCCATTTGTAAATTATGTCACTTTGCACTTAAGGGGTCGACAAGTATGACAAGGTGTGCCTCCCACGCCTTATCACACTGTCCTATATTTCGTGATGTCACATTTCAAAATTCTACTGTGGATGTATGTAGGTTTCTAACTCTCATGCAAAAACTTCTGAATGGATTTTGATGAAACTTTACAATAATGTAGCTTTCACATCAGAATAACTCATAGGCTATAATTTATAAAGATATAGTGTTAATTAGCCAAAATATAATGACGTTCCATCAAATCACGGATGAGACTGGGCATTGCAGCTAGTTTAACATAATTAAGCTTTAAAACATGAATTTGAACTATTAACTAAAAACTTTTTCAACTCGATTGGTATGACCAGTATTAACGGACAAGCTCATAAAACATAAAAACCCATACTTATAAGTGTTCATATCAACCAAATACAGCAGAGTTTGAATCAGGCAGCAAACACGCTTTGTTGCTCTCATGTATGGTTTACAGCACCCTAATCATTCTATCATAGAAAGAAAGGCTTCCTTATTTCGAGTTAGAGTAGATTTAAAGGCTTCTTTATGGTTTTTATCCTTTAAAAACTAGCAAGCAAGCCTTCAAACTAGCAAGAAATTGGTTATATCGATTATTGTTTTCTGTACTTAAACTTCTTGAAATGTATTTTAATGTTATGTAATAAAGTATATTCTATTCAATTTAATTACTCTAACTGAATACAACGAAGTTCAAAAAAGTACAACATAGCCTACGGCCTACTTATAAAAGATAACCTATCTTTCGATTTAATTACGTAATATTTATATCAATATTTTCCGAATTTTCTGAATTCTTTAGACGCAAAACAGTATTCGAGGCAATATATAATAATATAGTGTTTAGATAGTCTCTATTAGCATCAATATAATGTTTTTCAAAACAGTAAAATAGATAAATTACTTACGCCTTTTGTAACCTTATTTCTTGCGGGTGTAGACACCACACTCATGTTTCTCTGCTGAACAACATTTTTAACAATGCTCTGGTTAGCACGAATTAAATTCCTGACCGCAAACATTTTGATTCAATTCAAAATTAAGATCGTAAATTTAACAAATTACTTCAGGAAAAATTATGGAAAATCAATCAAAATTAGTGTTGTAATCTACCTAGTGTCAAGTTGTTATAAATGATTTTAGTCGATTATAAAATTATATCCATCTGTTTTATCCAGTCTCAACAACGTTTACGTTTGATGTGCATATGGACTTTTCATTATAAATTTAATAATAATGAAGGGTTATACATATTTATAATACTCTTACTATTTATATAACTTTACAGATTGGCTGTTTGTATTAAATCAAGAGTTATGCACAATGAACTATTAAATTTGTATGATTGAGTAGACAAAATATATAACTTTTCAAATTAACATAAGAACACTAACTGCATTAACTAACTACAACTTTGCTGGTCCCCCAAGTGAGTCATTATAGTTTTTTTTACGATCTTCGAGTCGAGCTATTTGACTCGAGTTGCTCGAATCACACCACTAACGAGTCAACTCGAGTTCAGTTATTAGTAACTCCAATCATTACAATATAGTAAGAGAATTCTCTGTCTACGGTCGCGAAGCGAACGAGCCTGCAGCTCGCGTCATATTCGCACGATGCATCCCACGGGGGACACGAGTAGCGACGGGCGGCGCCGAGCATCTCCGACGATCTCCGTTCAACTTGCCGCTTGGGCCTTGGTACGACTTGGCGGCGGCGGGAATCACAGAGTCGAGTCAATGGCCATAATACCGTGAGTTACTCGAGTTTTTTTATTTTATTATCGATGTTAAAATCGACTAGCTGTGTTCAAACACGACTACGGCACATAATTGTATTGACTTTGCACAATTTGTATATTTAGCCAGTAAATACAAATATTAAGGCTATTGTACAGTATTCTTGTGGCAACTCGAAAACAAAATTCCATATTGTAGCTGGTTCTTATAATTTTGACGTTACTGTTCTAGACCTTATATCATATTTTAACCAATAGTAAGGCAAAGGAACGATCGTTAAGATATAAGAAGGAGCCAATAATTGTTTTATAATATCCCAACAACTACTGTTTATTTTTAATAAATATTTTTGTCGAAATAAAAACTGCGTTAAAACATCACCTTCACGCTACAGTTAAATAATCTTTAAAGGTTAGTATTCTTCTTCCATTATAGCAGTAAAGGGCGGAAAAATAAAGTAGAACATAATAGGGGTGCAATTTTCGCATGTTTGTCTGAACTCTAGCAACTCCAGTAGCTATTCCATTACCTAGCCGAGTAATTTCGATACTTACTAGTAATTTTTCGTTCATTTTAGAGTAATTTACACATTTCTCAAAAAATAAAACAGCACAGCACAGCGTCCCTTTCAGTTCCCGCCAAAACTCCAAATTCGCCTTGTTTCCGATTCACTGACCTTGCCTACAGAATAATAATAATTTTATTTAGGTTTATGGCATGGCAACTAGGCCTTTAAGCCAGATCTTAGTTTACAATATAGTGTCTTCATTTTCTTAAGCCTATGTGTAGCATAGCTGAACTGTAGGATATCAGCTGGTGCCATTCAACGACGTTCTTGTGACAACTCAAAACGACACATTTGACTATAACGTTCACATTTCTCACAAAACATAACTACTTCTCAAAAATTATCAATATCCTACAACTATTGTTCATTTCAGAGTAATTTTACACATTTTTAGAAAAACTGCACAGCACAACATCTCCTTTCAGTTCCCGCCAAAAACTCCCTTGACTACACATAAAATAGAATATTGCCAGGAGTAAAAAAAAAGTTCATATTTAGGCATTTGAATAGAGATAATGATACTGCGTTCACAGAGCACCTTAATGTAAGAGAAGTGCATCTTAAGTAACTAGTCCAGCGGCAAAAAAATGGAAATAATTATTATATCAGACGAGCAAAGACATGTTGTTGAAATGTGTTTGTAAGGTTGTCCTCACCTATTGAGTCAGCAGCATTTTAAAAGAAAATAAAAGAAAGAAATAATACTCAAATCAATTTTTATTATAAATCTTAGACGACTAAACTTAAAAGAAACTTAAACAATATTCTGGAAATCACATAATCACTGTAGAGTAGTTAAACAAAACTACTGAGCCACTTCCATCATTTGGGGTGCATCTGTAAAAAGAGTAATACAATTTTTATATATTAAACATTTACTTATTTATATACTGTAATATATAAAATGCTAGTCACATATAATATTTACACATATATTTATCTAGATTGTATTGCATATACGTGTGTGTGCATATATATATGTATGTCGCAGAACGGCCTCGTTCTCACGACATCTTTAGTTATTGCAGGTTTAGTGGGCATCATCAGGATAAAATGCGAGCATAAAACACGATAGCCACGGTTTATACACTTTTAATTTAGATTTAAAAGACATTTTAACATAGTTTAGACCGAGCAGCGGGATCAGGGCACCCCCGCTCCTACTTCCAACTACAATACTTTCTTTAAAATACTCCATGGTCCAACTCGACCTATTGCCACCAACCAAATGTGCCACAAAAACTCCTCAGTCTAGCCAAGTAGATACTACTCAAAGTATAGAGGGCGTCCTTGACCCCGCTCTAGACATGCTCTGCTCTCATTGGTCGTTTATTAAATTACAATATTCATAACTTTATTAGGTTAGAACGATCTTTAAGTTATAGAAACATCTAATAAATCAAATTAAATTAAATTAAGAATTTTAGAAATAATTAAAATGTAAACAAATGATATTGTGCGTTATACATCCAGTCAACAATACGTCCAATTAAAGCTTCCCTCCATATATATATATATATATATATATATATATATATATATATATATATATATATATATATATATATATTACTAGTATATTTATATATGTATTTAATTTATAAACTAGTGTAAATATGTATATTTAAATTGTACATTTCTATCACTTTTCTGCTCCACCTACATCGCCAGATTGGTTAAGAATTTCTTTGAAGCTGGGTTGCCTTGAAGAGATAGCTTTTAGCGATAAGGCCGCCTGTTGTTTCGCCAACAAGTATTGTAATTATGCATTTTATTTTTGTTTCTTTTGGTGAGAAATAAACTGTTATCTATCTATTTTGATTAGAAATAGCCTTGGGGCCGCGTGGAGGGGGGTAGAAGGTATATCACGTAGTGAGAGGAGGCCTAATTTTAGAGTAGACTACGTATGCATTTTTTTGTTCCGGATCGAATTCTGATTTTTTGATTGATAAAATAAAATATATTTAAATAAAAAATGCATTCATTAAAATTTACCTAAGCTAACCAAAACATAATTTGCAGTGAACCTGCGAAAAATCGAAATGTGTGCTGGGACACATAGTACAAGTGAAACTTCAACTGACAAGTGGCAAAACGAATGGCGCCACGTGCGCGTGGTGAAAATCAGAACTACATTTAACGTCTAATATTCTCTATGTATAAACTTATTGATCGAAACGCTTCCAAGGAGGTGCGATCGTTCGGCTTATTTATTTGCGTAATGATTGGTGGAATTCTTATATATTTTTTTCCACCTAATTAGCTATTTTACCACACGTTTCATTCTGTAGTGTGTAAGTTTTAACTTTCAAACAATGTATACAGGCTTTGTAAATGCACTTTTGGGCAATATGTTGTAAGTCTTTATGATTATAGTCTAAATCGAAATAAAAGACATGAACAGTTTTTATCAATAACCAAAAGAAAAATTCTTCGATTTTACGAATGAAACCATTAGAACCAGTTTTTTTGCTCACAGTGCATAAGATACGATGCTTACCACCAGCTCCGTCGTCGAACATGAACTCGTCCTGATATTCCTTCAGGAACTGCTCCGATCGATGCTCATCCAGGAATAAGGAGTACACCTTCTTCACATCTTCCATGCTTACCTGAAGTTAAAAGTATTACCTATATAAAAAAATTAATCTTCAATATATATATATTGCAAAACTCGAAAATGAGTTCATGGATCGTCTCAAGTTTTATATGATATTACACACTAGCTACGCCCCGCGGTCTCTCCTGTGTGGTGATTGAAAATCGTCATAATTCCAAAATAAAAGATTTTTTCTAAAATAAAAGTAGCGTAAGTTGCTCCTTATTACATCAGCTACCTGCCAATAAAAGTCCCGTCAAAATCGGTCCAGCCATTTCAGAGATTAGCCGGAACAAACAGACAGACAAAATTTTTTTTTATTTTTATTTTGGTGCATGTAATGTATATATATTCATATGCATGTAAGTAAAAAGCGGTTATTTCAATATTACAAATAGACACTCCATTAATAGTTTTTGACTTGGATCAATGGATAAATTCACTTTGTTTATGACATTGACAACAGATAAGACAGAATATTGCCAGAGGGCAAAACAAAAATAGCTTTTGTTCTTGACATTATAGCCAGGTTAGGGAACATCTCCATACTACTGACCCGTTAAGGGGGGGGGGGGTTCTTCAAAATACCACGCTTAGCCATGGTCATATTAGAAAAAACCGAATTTCGATGTGATTTTGTTATTAATCGACGGCAAATTTAATGTATTAAAATGTGTAATATGTGTCAAATACCCAATTGGGATTGTTCACTTTTTTTCAATCTAGCTGTTTCAAAAACCATTTCGAGGAATAGTGTCCCTAATCATTTCTGTCTAGTTAAAACTCCAAAAAACGTACGATCTTCTTGTATTTTGTAAGAAATGTGTTTGACCTTTATTTGACCTTACTAAATCCAATAAGGTGGGCCGTCTGCCTGTTTGCCTGGTGTAAAAAAATTCTAGCTGTACATTATTTGATTAAAATTCTGTAGCATTAATTTTTCCCTAAAGATCACTTTAAAAAATTTACGATAACTATAGAAAACAATAATGGCGGAACACGAAAAATTAGAAGCCTAGAGACAAAAAACACTAAAATGATCACGATACGTAATGAGTAATGACAGTGACATTTAAATAGTAGCACAGATTACTATGATTATATAATCATATATATGATGACATAGATAAAACTTACTTTTATTATTTTTGTTTTCTAAGCAAATAAATCAATGTAAACTTGTCCCTTATGACGTCATCGGATAGATAATTTTAAAATCGAATTGTAAAAAAACTAACGCTCAAAATACAAAAATATTCAACTTAATATCTTAAAACACCCTATTTTACGTAATAAAAATATAAAATCAGAGGGTAATTTTTTGTGAACAATCCCCATTGAGTCCTCCGCCCTAATCCAGACCCACCTCTGTGGCCTTCCGCCTCTTGGCGACGAGCGAGGCGGTGGTGATGAGTTGTATCGCGTAGCGGAGCGACGTCTCGGTGGCGACCCTCGTGAGGACCGTCAGCGCGTCGCTCGACATCTGACAGTCCTCCTCCTCGCATCTGTCAAAACGAACGCCATTTCTAAGCTTATATCATAATAATAATAGCAGCCTATAAATGTCCCACTGCTGGGCTCGGACCTCCCACTGTAGGGGGATCGGCTTGTAGAAGGCGGCTCGGCACGTTCGACACATCGGCTATCGCGATGTGCGAGTTGCATCGCAATGTTTTCCTTCATCGTTTTCGCACGTGGCAATTGTAACAATATGCACCTTAAATCAGAGAACTGACTAAGAGGTGCATGCATTCCGGTCAGGATCGAACCCGCGCCCTTCGATTCAGGGGCGCGTGCGCTAGCCATTACGCTGCCAAAACTTATTTCTAAGCTTGCGTACTCAGAATATAACTAAACTTAAGAGGTTAAACCACTCTAGAGGCTAGAAATTGAAATTTGTACTGGAACACAAGGCAAAAGCGAAACCTTAACGGACAAGTGGCAACAAACAAGTGCCAAAACGACTGGCAACAAACAAGTGCCAAAACGACTGGCAACAGGCAAGTGCCAAAACGACTGGCAACAAACAAGTGCCAAAACGACTGGCAACAGGCAAGTGCCAAAACGACTGGCAACAAACAAGTGCCAAAACGACTGGCAACAGGCAAGTGCCAAAACGACTGGCAACATACAAGTGCCAAAACAACTGGCAACTGACAAGTGCTAAAACGACTGGCAACAGACAAGTGCCAAAATGACTGGCAACAGACAAGTGCCAAAATGACTGGCAACAGACAAGTGCCAAAACGACTGACAACAAACAAGTGCCAAAACGACTGGCAACAAACAAGTGCCAAAACGACTGGCAACAGACAAGTGCCAAAACGACTGGCAACAGACAAGTGATAAAACGAGTCTCAACTAAATTTTAATTTAAAGTTTTACGGGCAGGTTTTCAAATTGGACAAGTACATTAACAATCTGCTCGTAAAACATCAAGTTAAAATTTTGTTGCCACATATTTCCATTGAAATTCCACTTCTGTGTCCCAGCACACATCTATTATTCGCAGGTTTACTACAAATTATAATTTGGTTAGGCACATTTTAACCGAACACAACAAGTCCAAACATTATGCAGAAGGTTATAATTCAATAAAATGCGCAAAGTCCGTCACTATTAGATTCCCGAATGTACACACGTCTCGCCTTGATCGCGGTTCTCGCTCAACTGCCCCCTCTCCATCGGACGGTCGCTTTACACCTTACAAATACAAATGCGCCCGTATCGTAGTCGACGTAATCCGCAACACCTAGCTAATGATGCTAATGAGCGCCTACAATAGGACAATGGGCTGCTTTCTAGAAATGCATGTCAATAAATAAGTAAACAAAAGGAGACGATCATAAAAGAATTACAATAGTTTCAATGTTGTTAGTTATTACTGTTAGAATATGCTGCCTATATATATATATATATATATATATATATATATATATATATATATATATATATATATATATATATATATATATATATATAACCTTTTTTACCACAAAATTATATCTTATTTTCTTATATAGTTATAACCTATGATCAGTAGGCGCATTCAGCACCAACAATTACTTCTACTGCACTCTAGTAAAAATTGGATCAAGCTTAGCAAAGATTGCGATCTGTCAAACCAACGCTGCTCTTCCGCTTGACTCTAGAGCGACGTCACGGCGAACTATTTATTACATTATACTGTTAACAAATAATTATATTTAATTTATGTGACTGGAGTGAACGCATACCTGATGTTCAGTATCTCCTTCAACTCTTGATGGGAGTACGGTGTGGTGGGAACGATGATCATCCTGTCCAAGAGGTCCAGTGGTATACCATGAGGACTCTTGTAGTTGGTGCCCCTGATCCTGGTAATGCCACGGTTGGTGGCCATGATCACCACCGGAGCCGTCTCCGACTCCAGGGCCCGGTTCAGGAACGAGAAGCACTCGATGTCCAACATGTGGGCCTGGGAACCAACCAATATTTATACGCAAGAACTGTAGTGTGAAAGGACTTCAGATTCAGCCAAAAGAATAGCGCTTAAAGGGGACCAAATTAAATATTATTTATATATTATTATATAATCTAATAATATAAAATTTGGCTTATAAATAATTTTAAATTTAAATAACTTAATATATATATATATATATATATATATATATAAGTGACGTGTCACGTTGTTTGTCCGTGATGGACTCCTAAACTACTTAATCGATTCTAATCAAATTTTGTAAGTTTGATCCAACTTGAAAGATAGCTTACATCTTAATGGAACCTGTAGATGGTGCTGCCATCGGGTTCTAAATTTTATTTCTTCAGGGCAGGACAACGTCTGCCGGGATAGCTAGTATAATATAAATTAACCATATTATACATATCAGAAGATTGTGATTCATCATTTACAAAGACAAAGACAACACACAGACAGGGCGCAATACAACAAAAACAAGGATTAATTCGTTCAACACTAATTACAGCCATAAAATAAGTAAGATAACAATAGATGTTTTTAAAGTTTAATCATTATTTTATAAAAGAATTCGTTTTTACAACATGCCAGATGTGCGGTCTTTGTAACAGTATCATATAATATAAATGAACCTTATTATATATCAGAATATTGTGACCCATCATTTGCACCGTTATGTTTCAACCATGGACCAGGCCATCTACAAGTTTGCCAACTTGGCAATAAAAAACACGAAAAAATACACTCAGACCGGAGCAACTTATATTTACCTCGTCGATGAACAACACTCCCGGTATCATTTCCGCTTTGCCCTCTTCGCGCCATTCCGCCACCTTACTGTTGATCTGTTCGCGAATTTCAGACTTTATTTCACCGGTGTCACCTGAGAACGTATAAAAGAGGTATATAAATGTTATAAGAGAATTATGTAAACACTACAAAAGAGGCATATAAACTTTATAAAAGAGGAATATAAAATTACAAAAGAGGAATATACATATTGTAAAACAGGTATATACATTAGGATGGTCGTTAAAAATTAAATTTCTTGCGACGCCCCCTAAATAGCTTTCTTTAAATGAAAAAACACTGACACTGGATTTTTTTTATAATTTTTTCAAGTCAAGACAACACGTGCCTCAAGACGATTCAAGTTAATTTTTGGGTAATATCATGTTTTTTCAGGAAACTTCTTCATACTTAGAAGTAATAATTATTTTAAGATTGGAAAAGTTTTAACAATGAAATACCTTCCGTATCATTCTCAGTGATGAATTTCAAATTATAGTTTCAGAAAAAGTTTAAAATTCTTCGTGATTTTAAGCTTATCTTTCAATTTTTTTTTATATTTTTAGTTTTAACTTGAATCGTCTTGAGGCACGTGATGTCTTTACTTAAAAAAATAAATCCCAGTGTTTTTTCATTAAAAGGAAGCTTTTTAGGGGGCGTCGCAAGAAATTTAATTTTTAACGACCACCCTAATATACATTACAAACGAGGTATATAAACTCTAAAAGACTGATATAAACATTATAATTTTTTTTATAAACACTACAAAATAGCCATATAGACATTACAAAAGTGGAATACAAACATTATAAAAGAGGAATATAAATATTGTAAAACCGGTACATACATTACAAGTAAGGTATATAAATTATAAAAGAGGAATATAAATATTATAAGAATCATATAAATATTATAAAAGAATTATATAAGTACTACAAAAGAGGTATATAAATTTTATAAAAGAGGGATATAAATGTTATAAAACTTCACGCTGTATTACTCGCTTAGACGTCGAATCCATATCCCACGAAAGCTATCTTGCTTTTCAGGATAATAATTATCCCGTGGTCATCTCCTTTATCTCAAGTATCACGACAGCCTTTGTGATTGAGTAAACTTAGCTTTTGTTATACGAGATTACTAGAACACAAAGGCTTAAGGTTCGATTCTTGCAAGGTAAATTTTGTAAATTCACTTACCATTATTTACTTTGGTCTGGGTGTTTTAGATTGGACCCACAGTGCTCTATTGTAAATCATCCATAACGCAACCTTAATTTGCTTTGGGTTATACAATGTGTAGACAAACACCTACCGATTATAGAAAATATATTATTGGTATACCGCAGCTTACTCTAGATCTCTAGATGATGAGTTCCGCGTGAATACTTCCATTCTGAAGACACTTACCAGAGAAGAGAGCCAGGAACCCGTGTGTCCTCGAATTGATGACGTCGACCTCGTGTAAAGTGACAGTGTGGACCACCTCCTTGCGCTTCTGCAGCTCACCCTCGGGGCACTGCACGAAGCGGGCCTGCTGCCCTGAAACAGACAAACAGACATATATTAAAGGTAGATGAAATTATGAAAGCCGCCTCTTGTTTCAATAACTAACATAGCGCATTCAAGCAAGCAAACAAACAAACTTTTCAGCTTAATATATAAGTATACAATTACACACACATGCCTATGTTATTGAAGTGAAACTTCTGTATAGAGGGGGGTCTTACGATTTTTCGCTCACGAAAAAGCTTCACGGTGATGTGGTCTAATTCTAACATTTTTAAACTCGTGATATCTTTCGTATGGAATGTCCAAAAAAATAATTCAAAGTTATATGAAGGTATTGAAGCAGTCTTGAATATGAAGTAATTTATTTTGATAAGGATTAATACCAAGCTACAAATTAAAGAGCATTTTCTAGTGGCAGCATTTTAATTAATATTTTAAAATAAAAGAACACTTATTGTGGCATAACTATAACCTGTATTATGGCGCAATAGAACGTGCATATTGCATCATCTTTTTTCGCGGGGTAGAAGTGCGCGGGCGGGGGGAGCCAGCATCGTTGTGTAGGCGGGCTCAAGGAGTGTTAGTCACTATGAGTCACTTCGACGGGAAGCGTCGCACATTTTACGAGAACTCTCGTTCATACATCGTTACTAGGCGTTTATATTGTTCTGAATATGGACTACGGCAAATTAGTGAAGCTCCGAGTGCTAATTTAATTAAAATATGGGTACAGCGTTTTGAAGAGACTGGTTCAACGTTTAAACCACAAGCAAAAGGTCGTCCAAGAACATCTAGGACCGACGACAATATTGAGAGAGTTATGCAGTCTGTACGAGGAGATCCACAAATGTCTACTCGCAAGAGATCGTCTGTCTTACACTTATCGCGACGAAGTTTGCAACGAATTTTAAACTTGGATCTTAAACTGCATCCTTACAAGCTGCAGTTAACACAAGAATTGAAAGAGTCTGACTTCGGAGCAAGGCTCGCATTTGCTAATGAAATACATAATCGATTTTCCAATATTGACAATATCCTTTTCTCATATGAGACCCACTTCCATATCAATGGGTTCGTAAACCGTCAAAATTGTCGTTACTGGAACAGTGAGAATCCCAAACTCAAGCACCAGAAACCACTGCATAGTCCTAAAGTGACAGTATGGGCAGCAATCTCTGGTAGAGGAATAATTGGACCGTTTTTCTTTGAAAATGCGCGGGGGCAAAACGTCATTGTTAATACCGAACGCTATGTTGCGATGTTGGAAGGTTTTTTGGCTCCAGAGCTTGAAAATCCAAGAATAGTGAATTCTAGGACTTGGTTTCAACAAGACGGAGCTACCTGTCACACATCAAATGACTCCATAGCGGTTGTGAAACAGATGTTCCCTGGCAGACCGATTTCGAAAAGAGGTGATATCCCATGGCCCCCACGTAGTCCAGACGTGACGCCTCCTGACTTTTTTTGTGGGGATACCCCAAGAACAAAGTCTACACAGCAATAATCCGAAAAACATCGATCAGCTCAAGGAGAATATCCGTGGTGAAATGGCAGCAATTACACCAGCATTACTGAAGAAAGTTTTCAATAACTTTCGTTTGCGATTAGAGGAGTGTCGTCGTAGAGAGGGTCATCATTTAGATGTTGTTATTTTTTAAAAATAAACTTCAGTTATTTCTTAATAATACCTCAGTTTTATTTTATTTTATACCTTTTGTATTTATTTTTTAATCAATATTTTAAATATGCACATTCTATTGCGCCACCCTGTAGTTAGATATATAGTGTCGCGACACTTTTTTTTCTCTATGTTTGTTTTTCACCATAGAGTGGAGCACTGGTGACCTGTAATACAGCACTGTACAGATCTACAACGGGCACCAGTCGCACGCAACACGTCTTATATGACTTGTAAATCATTGTGTGAGAAAATATAAAATAAGTTTCTTTCTTTCTATTATAAAAGAAACATAGGCGAGCAATTTTAATTATCAATTAGAAAAAAAAATGTGTCCCACATATCACGTTATTGAAGCAAAGAGGCGATTTAGGCGGTAACCAGGAGCCCAATCCTGCCACTTCTATGGACGGTAGGGGTAAAGAGGACCATCTAGTATGGGGGATCAGTTGAAAAAGTGGCCACCTGTCAACAGCAAATTATGGTTCGAAAACTCGTCAAAATAGCGCTAGTGTAGGAAAGGGAAATTATATGAATTTAACAGTTATAAACTAAGTGAATATAAATATATATAAATATGAAATATAAATTATAATTTGAAAAAGTATTGAGACTTCCTCGTGTTGAGATGCATGTATATAAATTTTTGACCAATTGAATTTTTGAAACCTATTTCACTATAATAACTAACTAAATTATCTGAAAATTCCACCATGAGGAGACATGCAATTGTTACAGTTTCGTAAAATGCGCGGTGACAAAGAGGAAGTCTTTCTTTCCTTCTTTAATCTAGTATCCTACTCTAATTATTTGTGGCGCTATTTGGAAATACTTTCCATTTGCTATTATGGCGTCATTTTAATTTGTTGACCTTCAGTGGACACTTTTTAATATACTGAGATGGTTCTCTACCCTCCATAGCTATTTCAATGTCTTGGCAATGCAAAGATTGCGATAGTATCAAAAATTCGTAATCTATTAAATCCACAATATCGTCTCCATAACGTCGCCAGAGAATAATAGTAGAAAAAAAATCGTATTTCCATTAACAGAAATGGCGTTAGCCGAAATCAATATTGAAAAGCTAGCAACATTTGGAACATTTATTATGCAAGGTTTCGCTTATAACTATAAAAATAGCCGCCAACGCATTGCATTACACGCACATTTCACAACCAAACCAAGACACACAGAATCTAAAAATTAATAACCCAGACACAGAAAGTAAAAAAACAACACACATGGCACTAGATAGGATTATAATATAAGTATAGACATAAGGCCCACAGTGCACATGCACTTCCTCACAACACCAGCGTGTAACAGATACACTCGACATTAGTATAAGTTTAGTATTAAAATTAGGATAAATTAATATAACAAGTCACTCGTAAGATACATACACTTCAACACAAATTAATTAATGTCACACACAAGAACTAAAATAAAAAGCGTGTTTAATGTTAAAAATAAATAAAGCTTTAAGGTACGGAACTCAAGTCCGAAGAGTAGTTAAAAAAAATATAAAAAAATAGTGGTGTGTCACGGACAGGTCTTTCGAATTAACAGAATACCAAAATCAGGCAAACATACATCTGAGACGATAGTGTCCGGCGATTTTGACGAGACAGTAATAGCAGAATTAGGCTAATTAATTATTTTTTATCCGACTAGGAACAGAGACAGGAGAGAGGGGGGAGAGAGAGAGGAAGAGAGAGGGGGAGAGAGAGAGGGAGAGAGAGAGGAAGAGAGAGGGAGAGAGAGAGAGGGAGAGAGAGAGAAGAGAGAGGGAGAGAGAGAGGGGGAGAGAGAGAGAGAGGGAGAGAGAGAGAGAGAGAGAGAGAGAGAGAGAGAGAGAGAGAGAGAGAGAGAGAGAGAGAGAGAGAGAGGAGAGAGAGAGAGAGAGAGAGAGAGAGAGAGAGAGAGAGAGAGAGAGAGAGAGAGAGAGAGAGAGAGAGAGAGAGAGAGAGAGAGAGAGAGAGAGAGAGAGAGAGAGAGAGAGCTGGTCTAGAGTATGCTGCCATTATAACCTTGATTTGTGTTCCGGCATTACTGACCAGGTCTCCCTTACGAAAGCTGCAGCGCATTTGTAACACCTTGCAAATGTCCATAGGTGATGGTCACCGCTTTCCATCAAGTGGGCCGTCTGCATGTCTGCTGAACTCCTACAATACAAAAGGCCCCTGAACTTTATAAATGAAACTACTACATACAACTGATACATAACAAGATTGAATTACCTGTAGCATCATAGTCTCTGGCCCGAGCGAAGCTCCTGCCGAGTTTGTTGATTTTCCCCGTAGCCTTGTCTATGGTTATAACATCACCCGCTTGCACCTAAAGTAATAAATAAAATAAAATACATAACTCTTTCTCAAGACGCATCACTTATAAAACTTCTATAGTGAGTCAATATTACATTTTCAGAGTCAGTAAAACTTAAGAAGTCAACTCAGTTAATGAAATTACTGATATAATTATCAAGTTCCTATTTCTTTTTTTGTGCTTTTTTTCTTGAGTGAGCAAACTTTTGAAAAGTCAACTTTTAAAAAAAATGTTATTTCAAAATGCTTAACATGTTGCACAAGTTTGTGGTGAAAAGTGAACGCAGAGAAAAAAATTGATGATACAATTACAAAGTTTCCATTTCAAAACTCAAAACTATTTTAATGAGTGAGTATGTTTTACTGAGTGGACAAACTTTTGAAAAATCAACTTAATAAAAAAAAAAATTTCTATTTCTAAATGCATAAGTTTGTTGCTTATAAAACTTTTTTGTAATTAGTGTTTTTATTTCTTCAAGGCCACGACACACCTTCCATGATCAAATTGATCGTGTACTAGCAGAAGGTGATGTCAGGAGCCTCAAGAACAGACGAGCGTGCATGACGAGAGCTATGAATGTCAAAGAAGCAAGTGAGGTGTGTAAGGATGGGCCTGTGTGGCGCTCTGTTGTTCGTGCCTACCCCGCAAGAGACCTGGCGTGAAGTTATATATGTATGTATTTCTTGAGTGAACAAATTTTTGAAAAGACCACTTAACAAAAAAGAAATATGAAATATCTAATGCAGGAATTAGTGTTCCTTTTCCGTTCCCGCACGGAAAAAAGTTACACAAGGGGTGGCATGCATAGGAATGGTCGCACAATTGGGATTTCCAAAGACCAAATGAACAAGGAAAATAAAAACTTCGTTTAAAAAAACCGACTTTAAAAACTAAAATGTATAAAATAACTTATTTCTAAAGCTATTATTATTAATATATATTATCTAAAACATCTTGAAATCGGTGCTTAGTAATTTTCAAAATATCATCAAAATATTATAGTAATTTTTATCATTTACTTTGCACCGACTTCAAAATGTTTTAGATAGTATATATTAATAATAATAGCTTTAGAAATAAGTTATTTTATACATTTTAGTTGTTTAGTTTTATGAAGTCGGTTTTTTTAAACGAGTTTTTATTTGTTACTTTTTAGTGTCTAGCTATGTATGGGTGGACTAACGAATGATGCCGCGCTTCTTAAGAAATATAGGTCCCAAGAAACGAGAACAAAAAAATGATCGTAAAATGAAAACTACTGGGCCAAACTATGTAAAATTTTTAGGGGACCACTTGGAAGCTATTCCGCGTCGAACAAAAAAAGAATCACGTAAATCGAATCATAAATCTCAGAGTAATCGCTGTACATATGGAACGGAGTGAAAATTACTTTCATGAAATTTTTTTATAAAATGACAACTACTGGGCCAAACTATGTAAAATTTTTAGGGGACCAATTGGAAGCTATTCCGCGTCGAACAAAAAAGAATCAGGTAAATCGGATCATAAACCACGGAGTAATCGGCGAACATACATAAAAAAAAGCAAAAAAAGATCCCGACGAATTGAGAACCACCACCTTTTTCGAAGTCGGTTAAAAAGTAGGAAAGCGAACCCCAAGCTCCGAAGCAAACACTCCGAACGCAACCGGGATTTTACACTAGATGATAGGTGGCGTGTAATTCCCTGTCAAAATCGTAAAGGCGACCCCATCATCTGGAAATCTCATCTGTCTGCAGTGGCATAAAGACGAGAAGAAGAGAGGATTACCTTCTCCTTGAGCAGGGAGTCGATCATCTTGGCTCCCATGTCGTAATTGGTCTCCATGTCGGTGGTCTTGAGGGTGAGCCTCCCGACCCTGGCGCCTCCGCCGCCCGCAGCCCGCTCCACCACAACCTCCACCACTTCGCCCTCGATTATCTCGGACTCTTCTCTAAATTGAGAGAAAGGCTTCAGGAATTTGGAATGAGTTCCTAGCTGATGCTTTCCCCTTAAGCTATGATATAGGTGCAGGTATTATTCCACATTTATCCCTTTATTTATTTTTATTTAGATTTATAGCTTGGCAGGCTAGGCCTTTAAGCCAGATCTTAGTTTATAATATAGTTTCTTCATTTTCTTTAGCCTATGCGAAACACAGCTGAACTGTAGGTAATCAGCTAGTGCCATTCAACGGAGTTCCTGTGACAACTCAAAAGGCCACATTTGACTATACAATTCACATTTCTCACAAAACACATAATCACTACTCAAAAACTACCAATATCCTACAACTATTGTTCATTTTAGAGCAATTTTACACATTTTTAGAAAATTAAACTGCACAGCACAATATCTCCATTCAGTTTCCGACAAAAACTCCACATTTACCCCTAATACAATTGCACACATTAGGGTGGCCTTTTGTAAGAAGCGTCAAAACAACCCACAGCCAGGTGGTATGGTATTTACCGGTCTGGATTACTGGCATAAGTGGCCAGGTTCCAGTCTCCCTTAAGAGAGCAGCAGCGCATTTCTAACACCGTTGGTGATGCAAATGTCCGTAGGGGCGATGGTAACCCAAATATATTGTGTGAAGACGGAACAAGGAGACAACATTCCAACCTGACTTTGGTCTGATGGGCATGTCGTAGTTACGCTCTAGCGTGGCTAATTATTATGCGAGAAGTGAGACTTAATTACATCTGCTATTACCACAATGGCTACACCATTGCAAAATATATTTGTGACATTACATAAAACTGATTTGATTCTTTTTATTAATTTCTTCATGACCATAGAATCAAAGTCTTTCAGTCGGAAACATGTTAATTAATAGGTCTTCGTATAGTAGCGCAGTTGTATTGCAGTCTACAACCGACGCCATTCAACGGAGTTCTTGTGAAAACTCGAAAGATCACATCTGACTATACAGTTCACATTTCTCACAAAACACATAATGTCTACTCAAAAACTATCAATATCCTGCAACTATTGTTCATTTTAGAGTAATTATACACATTTTTAGAAAATAAAACTGCACAGTACAACGTCTCCTTTCAGTTCCCGCCAAAAACTCCACTGATTTGATAAAATTATGATGTTTCCATGTTTGGTATTTGATTATGTTAACAATGACAGTCATAGCTATCCAATCGCAGCCCACTGCTGGACGTAGGCCTAGTTACATCAAATGTCCTGATCTTTCGCTCTTATCTACCAACTACTTTCAACCTTGACAAGGTTGTTGGTCCTTCCAACCAGATTATGTCAAACACAATGTTGTAGCAGGGAGCAAAGATTTTACATGTGGCGTTACTCGAGCGTCGCGGGGACCTTTCGGTTTGTGAAGATTACATGCTAAAAAAAAGGTTATATGATATATGCCCTTTTATTGGCGTGTAAAGGTTTAAAAAAAAGTTGAAAAAGAAAAGAAAATCCTATTCAAAAGACTGCCGATTTGGACCTGACCAAAAGCCATGGCCGATTATTGAAAATGCAAAAAAGTAACATTACAGTACCCAAGGCGTTGTCCTGGTCGAGCTAACCCATAATCTGACAATTATGTGGAGGAATTTCCTTAATCTGAGAGTTTGAAAAATAATTAGAAGCATAAAAATACCCCCACCCTATATAAAGGGATAATATATGGTGGGGCTACATATTGTGCAAGGTGCAAGGTTTCTCCTCTTAGGTTATTCGGAGTAAATCATAAAATCCCCACTTGGCCTCCCCTACTATTGACCAAGGTGCAATCTGCACTCTAGAAGTAATTTCCTTTATTGGACATTACTCCTAAAACAGATGTAATCAGCCTCCTACCATTTCAGCTGGCTTATTATGTGTGATTTATCGGCAATACTGTTTCTTATGGATAATTTAATTAAAGCAACATAAAATGTTTACACTCACTTAATTCTGATTCCAATAGACTTCCTGATGGCCTGTGTCAGCGCTTCTGTTTTGCTCATCTCCAAGGAGTATATCTCTGAACCTATAAACAAACTCTGTGTATATTCCCAAGCAAGGTAACACTTGTTTTTGGATGAAAGAATATCTTTTACTGACAAAAGCTTGACCACAGAAGCCATCAAGGTATGGCTCATGTCTAGTCATGGTCTTCATTTCTAGTTAGTACTGTGTCTTACCAGCCATGCTTGTGAATGGAGTGTCTGGGCCTAACGCCTGGGCCAGACCCATGGCAATCGCAGTCTTGCCCGTGCCCGGCTGCCCTGCCAGCAACACAGCTCTTCCAGCTATTTTACCTGAAATTGGAAAAATCATATTGCTATAGTCATTATATAATAATATTTTGGAAACTGGGAGATTCGATTATACTTACCATCTCAAAATAAATACATTACCTTGGACCTATGCAATAAGAAAGCATTATTTTTATACACTCGTCAATTGTTAGCTCTTGTGTGTTGAATCCAGCAGTTCCTGAACCACATCACCATCCACCTCTAAATTAATACCAGTCATAAACAGAACACTAACAGACTAGAGTGGGGGAACAAATGCTTATGGCCATCAAAAAGATAAACCACGCATCTATAAATTTGTGTAACACAGGGTAGAGTAAGTTGATATATAAATACAAGTAAGACCATGATTCAAGCAAGAATGATAATAAACATAAATACACTTTTCACCTTCTCTTATCATCTGTAAAATAACACCAGCGGCCTTCCTTGCCATCTTCTGCCCCACCATCCCCTGCGACACGGCTCTTGGCTCCAGCGAGTCATCAAGGCCCAGACCTCTGATGTGAGAATGGGCCCCAATACGCTCAATGCGAGTGATTGAACGCACCTCTTGAACTTGCGCTGCTGCTATAGACTGCAAAAAGAAACATTATTGATCTTGTAATATAACAATTAAATGTGTTAAATATAAAATTTGTCGGCTTTGGCCTTTGAATGATTTGAAACTTTAGGGAAGTAAACCCGCAGATAGACTGGTATAAGGTATTTGTAAAATAATCACATTATTGTACACAACAATGTATATTATATGTGGTAATGAGTAGTCTCTTTAATAAGATCAGAGAATGTTAAAATATGTATTACAATGCACTCTAACGGTGTATTTTACACAAAAAAACAT
Organism: Dendrolimus punctatus; assembly: GCA_012273795.1. Classification (NCBI taxonomy): domain Eukaryota; kingdom Metazoa; phylum Arthropoda; class Insecta; order Lepidoptera; family Lasiocampidae; genus Dendrolimus; species Dendrolimus punctatus. The sequence goes on from CM022556.1 coordinate 2,531,863, forward strand.
AAGCAAGGGGGACAACAGCCACAAAGCATGTAAATCTGAAACAATATTTAACGTTACATTAAGTTAAATATAGCATGTTAATTTTGAGATTTCTATGCACATTAATGGTTTTAAACATGTATTTCTGTTGTTAGCTAGGCGTGAGGCAAGATATAAACGGTACATATTTCACTTTTAATATAATTAAAACAGAACTTCCAAGAGCAATTACGATTGAGGTTATAATTGTAAACACCGACATAAAACTAAACAAGTTTTTACATTAATCATGTCCTTTAAAATGTAACTAGTACTTACAGCCATATTTTTGTATTTTTTAGCAATTTAATCAATTATTTAATGAGTAAACTTGTAAAAAGCGTGACAGCGAAAGACCAAAACAATCCTTTTTCATAGATTAAAAATTTTAAAAACATAGATTGGTTTTGAACTTTTGACGCTTCGAGAAGCGTTTGGAAAACAGAATGGTTACGATGGTTACCGTAGTCAAGTATATTTTTTTATTAAATTAGGTCAATCAATAACAGGTACTATATAAACATAATATATTATATATAGATAAAAAAGTAAAAAAAGAATCCTTCTCATATTTATCTCCCTGGCGTTGGATTTTTGTTACCGGAAATTTCAAGGGTTCTCCATGCAGTTTTATTAAAAAGTTTAGTCAGTTAAAAATAAACCTTTTATAATTTTATAAAAATAATTTTGATAGATTCTAAGGAAGAATTTTGTGTTTTGGAAAAAAATACTAGAGAAATGTAAACTGTATGAATTTAGTTCTTTTGCCTGCTGTTAGGTCTAATTAAAAAACTCTTACAGCAGGACTGTGGCGGGAACAATATCTACTTCGATCAAACTCGAGTTTCTAGTAAGTTTTATGTACATAATTAGTAATGATTAATGATGTATAAAATAAAGCGACAATTATAAAAATGAAAAATGAACTTAGAAGATTACGGTATATATTCAAATTTATTATTGCGCCTATTACAGTCGTTCATTCATACTTTATTAGAATTTAGTTGTATTTTTTACGATGAACCATTGGATTAGATTTTATTTGAAATGTTATGAATCCTTTAGAAATGGAAGAATAATTAATTTGCTATTGTTTTGTTTGTAATGTAATATACATATTTACATGTTAAGTAGGTACAAAAGAAGGAAATACTAGGTATTAATAGTAGTCGCCATTTTAGTAGACCTTTATAATTAAAGCTTATCTAAACGTCCCACTGCTGGGATAGGGTTTTCCTACTTCAAAAAACAATAGATAAACTTAAAAGGTTTGTTTTTGACGGCGATATCTTATTTTTTAGCATTAACGATTTACGGCCTTATAACTCAATATGAATAAGACCGATAGATGGCCACCATGCAAATAATAATAATTAAGTCAAAGAGATTTCTCTAAAAATCTCCACTGCTAGACACAGGCTATTATCTTTCAGGGAAATATGTTTGTCTAAGATAGATTGGCGAGTTTCACACATCGGTTATATGGATTTGCACGGTTGATCTCGGTTTTTTCGTTCACCTTTAGCAGTAAAACTTCCTAAGCAGAGCATGCTTCATGGCCAGGAGTATAATCTGTGTCATTGAAGTAATGGAATCAGCCATTTTCATTTAATCGTCTTTTAATCTTAACTGTGTGTGTTTTTGCGTGATTTTTATTTTTCTAAAGAGACTATCAAATGGCTACTTCCTATATTTTACCAACTGTTTGCCTTAATATCGGTTAAAATTTAACATAAGCTCCATACAAGTGATGTCAAAACTCGACCGATGATAAGGCACGTGTATGAACATTGAACATGATATAGGAACCGGTCATAAATATAGTTCACTATCTCGCTCGCAATTTTGAATATACAAACTGACAGATTTCATTCTTTTTTTTTTATTGCAGGAGTTCAGCAGACAGGCAGAAGGCCCACTTGATGGAAAGCGGTTACCATGGCCTATGGACATTTGCAACACCAAAGGTGCTACAGATGCGCTGCTGCTCTCTTCAGGGAGACTGGAACCTGGTCACTAATGCCGGAATACAACTCAAAGTTGTTATGGCGACATACTTCAGACCAGGGGTGGTAGCCATCCAGTCGGGCGAATGCCCTACCACCTGGCTGTGGGTTGTTTTGTAGACCCTTACGACAAGCCGCCCGGCCGCAGGAAACTGTATTCTTTCTCCGTTCCTGCACGGATATGACAAATCTGTATTCAAAGAGTACAATGAATATTTCTACGAATCTAATAACGAACTATGGATTTTAGGTACTTAAATGATACAATACTAGTTTTTCCCGCAACTTCGTTAGCGTGGAATAGTTTGAAAAAACCCCGTGATTTTGAATCATTCTTCATTGGTGCTCCGCCGCCTATAGCTTTTAGCGTGACAGTATATAGCCTATAACATTCCTCGATGTATGGGCTATCTAACACTGTTTTTTTTTTCAAATCAAACCAGTAGTTCCTGAGATTAGCGCATTCAAGCAAACAAACAAACTTATCAGCTTTATATATTAATATATATAAGATAAAACTCTCTCACCGACACCACACCCTGTTAAAATATCCGCTTCTATAATGTTACGTTGCAGAGAAATTACTTTTAGTCTGTTATAAGCTGTTTAAGTAATTAAAGCTTTTTTAACTATCCCACGGGAACTGTTTAATTTTCGGGATCAAAAGTATTCTATATGTTGACCAGGGATATAAGCTAACACCATACAAAATTTCATGTAAATCGGTCCAGTCGTTTCGGAGATTAGACGGTACGAACAGAGAAACAAAAAAATTTAAAAAAATCGAAGTTAGTTCTATTTCACTTCTTACATCCACCTGACTCGGTTTTTAGTAAAAAAAATTCGTTGTACAGAATTTTGACCTCTACAATTTTATTATATGTATGGATGATGACAGCTTATCTGAAAAACTACAGCCACCGTGCTGTACAAGGACCTAGCCTATAACGAATACATATTTGTAGCTTTTTGTGTCGAAACTCTGACGCCATGTCCTCCAGAAGCTCCGCTTTTATTGAGATCTATCTACACGGTTGATAAAAGCCTGGCTTGTATATTAGGCAACGCATAAGCGTTGCCATCCAACTCGTTTTGGGTGCGTTCTCAGTTAAAGGTGATTTGGAACTTATTTATTATTGCCTGAAGCAGGCAAACAGTCTTAGTTATATAGTTATCTATAATTTATTAATAAAAAAACAATATTATAATTTTCGTTTCAGTAAATCATATCAAACAAAAATATAAACTATTTATAGCATTAACAATTTTGAAAACTAAGCCTGATAACGTGTCTATAGAAAATTATATAAATATTTTACGAAACAAACTGGAGAATGAAATTGATTTAAATTCAATATGCAGTGATGATTTCCTTTATAATGATGCTAATGGTGAAATAATGCCGAATATACAAAATTATAATAATGATACACAAGTTTTAAACATCGACGATGTAACAGCAGACGCACAATGTTTCCCATCCCTAGAAAGAAATTATATCCAAAATATACATACAATTACAAACGAAAGGAAATCTGATATGTATCAATGTCACAATATTCAGAATGATCAAGTATCTACTAATATGCAAGATTTTAGCAACAATGTGCAAGGAGACAAGAACGATACAATTGCATTTAATAATAGGCAAAATGATAAAGATGACAATATACTTCAAGATACATTCACGCAACGTCATGGCGCGAAGCATGAGGATAATATATCTCTCAGGGACCTGAAAACGGAAGAACTCAAAAGTAATACACAAATTAGTAACAATAGTGTAGATTTGTTACAGGACTCTCTTTATTTTAATAATAGAACTAAACAAGATAAAAAACATGATCCTGCTATATATGAAATTTTACGGGAAGTTGATGATAAGGTATTGAAATCTTAATTTCTATTAAACTTGCAGATTCACCAGTCCATAATTCATTAGGGTAGACAAGCATCTTGTTATAAATTGTAGTCATTTTTAAATTTCCACTTTGAAGCTTGGAGTATGCTTTTTCTTCTCTTGACCCGGTCTTTGGCTTGTCACATAATGAGACCATTAGCATGCCAACGTCCTTTGTTTCTACCACCTTCCTTACCTTGTTCTTCAAGAAATCTTTTTCCTTTTATATTGCCAATTATTTGGGGGTACTTTCTTTCCATGCTCCTCTATTCTCATCATGTGATACTTTATATATTTTAACCGTCGTATATTATAATCCATTGATTTTTTGCCTGCCATTACTCTTATATCTATGAGTCTAGAAGTAGTTTAACATTATTTTGGTACTTAATGATTTTCATTTCTTGTAATAACATACTAATAACATCGTAAGCTTCTTCCTCTTAAGTTTATTTTGTAAGGCATGATATTCCTTTCAAGAACCTCCTCATGCAATCAAGTTTCACTTCATTCATTCTCTTACCACCATACATACATCTGAAGATATTCAAATCACCATTTTATTCCAGTTATACTACTAATATGTAATTACAAAAATATATATCATTTTACAGACTCAAGGCACGCAACTTTTTAATACTGATAAAACGTTTTGCGAAAGCCAGCTTGATGTAGAGATGGCAAATGCTATATCTCAAACATTAATAAACGAACCTAATGCAAAGCCTAATATGATCGACACAATAGACTCGCAACAAACAGAATTATATAGCGTGCATGGATTTACCCAAAACTATACATATATCAGTCAAAGTCAAACGCAAAATGTTAATATGCCTCAAAAATACATTTATGGCAGTAAAACTAATAACTTAGGAAATAACGAGAAATCATTAATATTTAAGAATAATACAGAATTGACTGATGAAGACTTAACGATGATTAATGAATACGATATATTCACACAAAGTCAACATTGCAATGGAAATAAAAGTAATATTAATAACACAACTATTAACAATGTAGCTTCTACAAGAGATTATAAAGTTGCAACTAAAACTGACAATGATATTAATAAAGTGGAGAAAACATTTTCAAACATAGATAAATGTAATCCTGTCAACGATATAACTGAACATGAAAGAAATAAAGATCATTGTATGCGAGATATTATGGATGCAAATTTATTTAAAGAAGACAATGCAAATCTCATTACAAAAAAATTTGATTCTGTTAAAATGACAAATGACTTAGATACAAATAAAAATCATATCGAAGTTGCTAAGATTGAAACCCATGAAGTATTAAGAAGTAATGAAAAGTATATTCAAGCAAATTCATCTAATAATATCAATGAGCATGACAAAGAAAATTACAATGATCGGAAAATTTTAAAATTTGATGCCTTTACTACTAAAAATTACTTTGAGCACATGAATGTAATTCCTCAAAATGTTATAATTAATACTGATAAAGCAACAATGCAATATGAGGCAAATGGTAAATCACATGATTATAATGCTATAAATAATACAATATGTAAATTTAACGACGCAGACATAGATTTAGAAAATGACTTTAACATCGAAAACCAAACATCCCAAAATAACTTTAATACCAACAAAATTACTTCAGAAAATGAATTTAACACTGAAAATATAGTTACGAAGAATGATTTCAATTTTGAAAATAACACCACACAAAGTGATAAAAACGAAACATATGTAACAAATATGGACGAAGACGTCATAAATGTGAATACACGAAATGACATGAACAACGAAAACATGAATGTATCAGATGATGAGAGAAACCAGATAGTTCCATTCAAAATAATTGATGAATTAAATAGAGTTAAAAGTTATTTTAATAGAAAAGTTGAGATTAGACAAAGTAGAGATGGCTGGAGTGAGTCTGGTTATAGAAGTGACACACAAGGACGTTACAGCAAGAGTTGTAAGTTTATTAAAACGTAATGTTTGTATTTTCGTCACGTACACATTGTTACATGCCGGCAAAGAAATGCGCACACCTGGCTGTCGTAAAACGCCGTTTATTACCTTTCCAGCATTGGGAGTTCTTTTGTTTCGTGTTTAAAATTTGAAAAGGAAAAACATCCTATTGTTATCGTACTTGTTTTATGGCAGTCATTAATGTCGAACTAATCCTTGTTGTTATTGCATTGCATCGACGCTTGCCAGGTGTGCGGATTAACTCAGTGAACGCAGTCCTTTGTTGTATTATACAGTTTAGTATGCCCGAACGGGAGAGTGGGGCAGTCAAGCGACGACTACGATACGAATGAGACGTACATTCGACAAGCGATATAGTAACGGACTTTTATATAGTATAGCTTATAGTCTATTCCTTTTTTTCTTAAATACCTTCAATGTACAAACATGGCATGTTTCGAATTTTATAACATTATAGTTTTCCAAAAAGACGAGCACACAAAAAGTTATGTGCCGTATGTGAGAATAAAGCCTTGGAAGAAAGACATATAATTATAAGGTTGATTATGGAACGATTTGATTTCATTTAAATAATTTAATTAAAATATTAATTTTGTGGAGTGAAAAATATGATAAAATTCATTTCAAATTATTAATAAAGTAAATTATTCAATTTATTTTCTTTATTTTTTGATAATTTTAATTTTTATATTTTATTTATTGATGAGGAAATTAACTATTTATACAATATAATTAGTATATTTGACTTCCAATCAAAAAGTTTAAAATATTTTAATATAAATAATCACATTAATATTTTCTATTACTTTTTAATCATAGTAATTTCAAATCACTACATAGTATAAAACAAAGTCGCCTTTTCTGTCCCTATGTCCCTATGTGCGCTTAAATCTTTAAAACTACCCAACGAATTTTGATGTGGTTTTTTCCAATAGATAGATTGATTCAAGAGGAAGGTTTATATGTATAATACATGCGTCATATACTAAGGCAACATTGCTAATTTTAGAGGTTTCTATGTAGTGATGCCCGTGCAAAGTCGGAGCGGGCCGCTATGTTTTTATATACAACGTTCATAGTTTTTCTGTAGTGTATTTAATTTTGTATCAGCATTGCACCCGTGCGAAGCCGGGGCGGGTCGCTAGTAATATAATAATACTTTCAATAATTCTATCAAAAAAATCATTCATAGATCGAGAGAAATAGTGTTAAAATTGGTTTATCAAATTTCGTTCTGGTGAATTGTCATTGCAAGATGCCCAACAATCCGGCCATCAGGCTGAAATGACCCATATGGATTCATCTCAGCCAACGTCTAGGTCCGACACGCACTTGGTTAATTAATTCTTATTCCAGCTTCGCAGTTATCAATAACTTGCCTCAACCAATCAGCGCATTGCCTTTTAAACTTTTTAACAAACTACCCTCTCTTGCCACAAACAAATGAAATAACAAACGACATATCTATGGTGTTAGGAAATTTGTTAGACTCGCTTCACGAAGAAGAGAATTATCTGCCATTCTTGGAGGAACTTCTCGATTATATCAGTTCATTATTAAAGAGATTGCATCAAGAAGATAACGAAGATGATATGGTGAGTTACACATATCGCGGGCTTCAAGCCGGAGGGGCGTATAAGCCAACTTTTCAGGAGATACAAAAAACATTTTTTTCAATGTATCTCTATAACTTTTTATCCGTGCAGGAACGGAGAAAGAATACAATTTCCTGCGGCCTGGCAGCCTGTCGTAAGAGGCGACAAAACAACCCACAGCCAGGTGGTAGGGCATTTGCCCGACTGGATGGCTACCACCCCTGGTCTAGAGTATGTCGCCATAACAACCTTGAGTTGTGTTCCGGCATTAGTGACCAGGTTCCAGGCTCCCTAAAGAGAGCAGCAGCGCATTCGTAGCACCTTTGGTGTTGCAAGTGTCCATAGGCGATGGTAACCGCTGTCCATCAAGTGGGCCGTCTGCCTGTCTGCTGATCTCCTGCAATAAAAAAATAAAAAAAAAAAAACTCAAAATTTGCATGTGTCTATGAAAGTACTTCCTTGATTACGTGAAATGCGCTTTTTTAATTAACCTACTATTAAGAAAAAAACAGGTGGTGTATCGATAAAATATAAATGATAGACGAAATAAAAAAACGCTTTTTTTTTATACGCCCCTCTGGCTTGAAGCCCGCGATATTATCACAACTGTTTCCCATGGGGGGATTTTCCAAGGAGAAAGTTCCAACTTTGATTTGGTAGAGTAATGCCGTTTAAAGAGTCCTGCATTGGGGCGGCCTGTCGTAAGAGGCGACAAAACAACCCACAGCCAGGAGAGAGTTTTATCTTATATATATATATATATATATATATATATATATGCAAAACTGATAAGTTTGTTTGTTTGCTTGAACGCGCTAATCTCAGGAACTACTGGTTTGATTTGAAAAAAAAATCAGTGTTAGATAGCCCATATATCGAGGAAGGTTATAGGCTATATACTGTCACGCTAAAAGCTATAGGCAGCGGAGCACCAATGAAGAATGATTCAAAATCACGGGGTTTTTTCAAACTATTCCACGCTAACGAAGTTGCGGGAAAAAGCTAGTATTGTATCATTTAAGTACCTAAAATCCATAGTTCGTTATTAGATTCGTAGAAATATTCAATGTACTCTTTGAATACAGATTTGTCATATCCGTGCAGGAACGGAGAAAGAATACAGTTTCCTGCGGCCGGGCGGCTTGTCGTAAGGGGCTACAAAACAACCCACAGCCAGGTGGTAGGGCATTCGCCCGACTGGATGGCTACCACCCCTGGTCTGAAGTACGTCGCCATAACAACTTTGAGTTGTGTTTCGGCATTAGTGACCAGGTCCCAGTCTCCCTTATGAGAGCAGCAGCGCATTTGTAGCACCTTTGGTGTTATAAAATGTCCATAGGCGATGGTCATGCAATTAAAAAACGCCAAAATCTTTATCTTCATTACCCCTCTTAGGGCCAGCTTGAACGTGATACCACACATACCCAGAGCAATAACGTCAAATTGTTAGTCTTCAGCTACTCGAGTGTCGTACGATGAGTGAGAATCCCACTGACCCACCACTTCCTCTCCTATTAGAAAGAATATATTTGCTAGGAAAGCAACAATACAAGGGTATAGAAATTATATCGGTAGTAACGCCGCATTTCCTAAAAATAAGGTCTGCATCTCAGCATAAAGCTGTGCTGGACTTTCCTCTAACGCTGATTTTCAGCGCCCACCCCGCCTCATTGATTTAATTTTATATAATTAGTAGATATTATTGTTATAATTTGGGCCACCTGCAAACAAAGCACATTTATTACCCGCCGGCGTCGTTTGAGCTAATAGCATTGAAACACTTTGTTTTGTTTACTTTGTGTTTAAAATTTCTAATTAGAAAAACATCCCATTATGTATTGTAATCTTTTATTGTTGTCATTAGCGAGTCTGCGCGGCCGATAGACATATTGTAATTGTGCAGTATAAAGCAATGCCCCAATGCAGAGGAGTAGTCTAGGGATAGTGACAAGCGAGGCAAGACGTTAGTGACGGACTTTCCGCGTGTTATTGAATCGTGCATTACGTTTGTACTAGTTGTGTCCGGTTATATTTGTACCTGTGTTAGACGTGTTTGTATAATTCTAATAAATTATATAGTAACTCCAACGGCATTTTAATTCGTCCGGTAACTCGTAACATTGTATTACATATATTTTTATATTTATTATGTTTAAATAGTTATATTTAAATATCATAGACATTCGTCAGTCTTAGACCGCCTTATTCAATGTATTTATTATTACAGCTATTAAAAAAGGAAGAAATAAGTCAAAGAATAATATTTCTTAACAAATCAGTGCACATCCAAAAGTTTACAATCGAGAAAATCGCAAACATTCTCGATGAAACACACACAGAACTAATAAAGAAGGACGCGAAACGAGAAATCGAAAATATAAGCGCGATCGAGAACCTCTGCTACGTTTTCAACATCTTACAAGTGTTACTACCGAAATTTCTAGAACATCGAGAAACTCCCAGCCAACCTTCTCAAAAGGAAGAGACAGTATTGACAAGGAGTTCACTCTCCGACATATGGAGAATGAGATGGAGTGGAGAAATAAAAATTACAACAAAACAAAATGAAGAGAAATGTAATGTCGTTGAGAAATTGAGTGTAATATTAAATAAACTAATTGTTGATTGTATGGACGGATATAGTTTAATAGCATATTTTTCATTAAAATGTTTTAATTCACTTCAATCGCATAAATAAAACATATTAAAATTATACTTATTGTATTTTACAGACTTATTACTCCTATTCATAGTACAACGTTCTTCAATAATTCTTTCACGGTTAAGGCTGTCCAACTTTGGAATTCATTGCCTGTTGCTGTCAGACAAGCAAAATCCCTAATAATATTTAAGAACTTAGTCAGAAAATTCTATCTGCAATATAATGATATGTGATTTTATGTAATTAGTATATATTATATTGCATATAGCTATATGTTTATTATGTTTAAATAGTTGCATATTATCGCTATATATTATATATGTATATAACTTATGTGTATATCACTATCACTATCATCACTACATAGTATAAAACAAAGTCGCCTTTTCTGTCCCTATATCCCTATGTGCGCTTAAATCTTTAAAACTACCCAACGAATTTTGATGTGGTTTTTTCCAATAGATAGAGTGATTCAAGAGGAAGGTTTATATGTATAATACATGCATCATATACTAAGGCAACATTGCTAATTTTAGAGGTTTCTATATAGTGATGTCCGTGCAAAGTCGGAGCGGGCCGCTATGTTTTTATATACAACGTTCATAGTTTTTCTGTAGTGTATTTAATTTTGTATCAGCATTGCACCCGTGCGAAGCCGGGGCGGGTCGCTAGTTTGTATATATAGTACAGTTATATATTTATTAATAAAATTGAAGTAATCGTACAATAATTATGTATACCACCATCGCCACTTCTAATCGGAATATTCTTGCCACGGGTTGTCTGGAAGAGATCGCTTTTTAGCGATAAGACCGCCCTTTGTGCCCTACTATAATAATACTAGTTCGTAAGTTTTTCTGTAATGGTGTACAATAAAGTGTTATCTATCTATCTATTTTATTAAATCGTTAACAATACTGGAACGCTCAAACAAATTGAGGTGCTCCGTATAAGGCGGAGGACTCTGGAGGAGCGAGATGGTATGCTCTTCCGTCTCATAGGAAGATCTTCTTTTGTATGAAATTTGTATATTTTCTTTGTGTCGGCCAACCTCAATTATTGCACAGCGCCATCTATTGGCTTGTAAGTGTTCCATTACAAAATCAACAAGATCTTTTTTATACTAACCGTGCGCAGAAGGTTTGCCGATAACCTCATGACGTCACCCGTCGATGGTCAGTAGAGTTGACAGAAAAGGTGACATAAACAGTTGTTGCAATAAATTTATTATATCCAGATGCTGTAACATATATTGTTACAGCATCTGGATATTATATATATTACTAGCTGTCCCGGCAGACGACGTCCTGCCCGGAAAAAAATAGGGGTGGCCTACCCCTAACATTTAGGGGGATGAAAAATAGATGTTGGCCGATTCTCAGACCTACCCAATGTACACACAAAATTTCATGAGAATCGGTCCAGTCGTTTCGGAGGAGTATGGCAACGAAAACTGTGACACGAGAATTTTATATATAAGATCTAACCATTATTTATAATGTCTACTTAATTTAGATATAGTGACAATTGGCACAAAATTAATTACTAGCAATTTTATATAATATCTTCGAAGACTTGGATAATGTGATAAAACAGGTATAGGTAAAGATTATAAAATTATATTTCAATTTGCCTAAGAATTTAAATAACATTTTCATATATAATAATTCTACGTTAATTATCATTCTTATAAAGTTATATAACTTTAATTTATAAAGTAAATTTAAAGCTCACTAGCCATAAAACAAAATTTAACCCTTAATCGGATACGAGCTACTCGCGGCGATATGTTGGGATATTCGATTAATTCTGGTTAATTAAACTCTAATTATGATATGTAAATATGAAAAAAGAAAAAAATTATGGGATCAGTGTTTTTTTAGGTGGCTAATATATGACCATTGTCTGATAACGGTTCTCAAATGTGGCAGCTATATGACTGTTGTCTGATAACGATTCTCAAATGTGGCAGCTATATGACTGTTGTCTGATAACGGTTCTCAAATGTGGCAGCTATATGACTGTTGTCTGATAACGATTCTCAAATGTGGCAGCTATATGACTGTTGTCTGATAACGGTTCTCAAATGTGGCAGCTATATGACTGTTGTCTGATAACGATTCTCAAATGTGGCAGCTATATGACTGTTGTCTGATAACGATTCTCAAATGTGGCAGCTATATGACTGTTGTCTGATAACGATTCTCAAATGTGGCAGCTATATGACTGTTGTCTGATAACGATTCTCAAATGTGGCAGCTATATGACTGTTGTCTGATAACGATTCTCAAATGTGGCAGCTATATGACTGTTGTCTGATAACGATTCTCAAATGTGGCAGCTATATGACTGTCGTCTGATAACGATTCTCAAATGTGGCAGCTATATGACTGTTGTCTGATAACGATTCTCAAATGTGGCAGCTATATGACTGTTGTCTGATAACGATTCTCAAATGTGGCAGCTATATGACTGTTGTCTGATAACGATTCTCAAATGTGGCAGCTATATGACTGTTGTCTGATAAAGATTCTCAAATGTGGCAGCTATATGACTGTTGTCTGATAACGATTCTCAAATGTGGCAGCTATATGACTGTTGTCTGATAACGATTCTCAAATGTGGCAGCTATATGACTGTTGTCTGATAACGATTCTCAAATGTGGCAGCTATATGACTGTTGTCTGATAACGATTCTCAAATATGGCAGCTATATGACTGTTGTCTGATAACGATTCTCAAATGTGGCAGCTATATGACTGTTGTCTGATAACGATTCTCAAATGTGGCAGCTATATGACTGTTGTCTGATAACGATTCTCAAATGTGGCAGCTATATGACTGTTGTCTGATAACGATTCTCAAATGTGGCAGCTATATGACTGTTGTCTGATAACGATTCTCAAATATGGCAGCTATATGACTGTTGTCTGATAACGATTCTCAAATGTGGCAGCTATATGACTGTTGTCTGATAACGATTCTCAAATATGGCAGCTATATGACTGTTGTCTGATAACGATTCTCAAATGTGGCAGCTATATGACTGTTGTCTGATAACGATTCTCAAATGTGGCAGCTATATGACTGTTGTCTGATAACGATTCTCAAATGTGGCAGCTATATGACTGTTGTCTGATAACGATTCTCAAATATGGCAGCTATATGACTGTTGTCTGATAACGATTCTCAAATGTGGCAGCTATATGACTGTTGTCTGATAACGATTCTCAAATATGGCAGCTATATGACTGTTGTCTGATAACGATTCTCAAATGTGGCAGCTATATGACCATTGTCTGAACAGGAAAATAAAATCATTTTGTTAGCGTATAATATAAAAATATATTATTTTTATATTTATTCTTCTGAATTTTGAGCCAAATGAAATTAGAATTAGATTGAACAAATGGAAGTTCCACGTCATCTTCCGAATCAATATCGGACCAATTTTCCAAAATACTAAGTAGTGCAGCATCAGATAGTGGCCTACTTGATGACATCTTGCCTTATAAAAATAAACAATTATGCAATAACAATAAAAACGAAAATAATTTACACATATAGACAAAATGTCCTACAACTATACTTATGTTATTTCAATTCAACTTCTACTAACGAACAATAGTCATATATTAGCCACATATTTTATGAACATATTTTAGATATAATTGTTACTGTAAGCAACTAATTTTATACACTCAACGCCTAACAATATCATAAACTTTACAAATAAATAGCTCTCATTTACTTAACGGATTTTTTCCAAACAAAAATCAAATATTTATGAATAAATCACGACCAAAGTGCAAAATTAATAAATCTTCGCGGGTGTTTTGGTTTTGACAGTCAATGACGAACAATATATTTTATTTCTTTCACCGCCGCTACCAACATTCAAAAGTTTAATAATCGTTTTAGTAGATAAACAACAATAACCATAGGTTTCGCTTAAATTTTACTTTTTTTCTAAAAACATATCGATCGATCGAATGTGGCATGTATTCTACCATTGTTTGATTAAGGGTTAAAGAAACACAGAGATCAATACAAGTATTGGTATCACTATTTATTTAATAATAGAATATTTAATTTAATACTTTGGCGAACTTTGACCCGCTATTATGAATAATATCCGGATCAATTGATTAATTTCTCACATTGTCTAGTCAATTTTGCTATTATGTATAACCACCAGTCATTATGTATAATAGCTATTTAATCAATATGACTGTAACATATATACTTACTACCTATATCTTCTATATGAATATATACATGAAGCAAAAACTAACTGCGGTGTGGAGGCGCCTTAAGTTTTTATTGTTTTTTGACATTATTTCACACTGGCCATAATGTTTCAAATATCAATCACTACGTTACTTTTTATCAGTTTTTTTATTCTTTTTAAATTACAATGGCGTACACATGTACACTATTTTGACAAGCTTTTATTTAATTTGCAATGCAAGTATGTATGTAAATTCGGGTGGATTCCTGCAAGTTAAATTTGACCAATTTCCCGGTTTCCAATTGAGCTGAAATTTTGCACGCATATGTATATCACGTGATAATGCAATAATATGGTACCATGGGGCTGATCTGATGATGGAGTCGGAAGGTGGCCATAGGAACTCCTGTACTAAACAAGATAGACCCGCCGTGTTTGGGCTCGTTTTACTTGTCTTGGCTAACATTCTGCTGCTACATGATATCCAGGATCTCAAAAGCTTGTATTAAAGAACCTTTTTAAAAAGCTTATTTTTTAAAACTCGCTCCACTATTTCTTTAATATACAAACAAGCGTTTTGGTTTCTTAATAAAATATTAAATGGCTTGGTGTTGGGTATAATAAATTGACAGCTCTTCTTCTAGTTTGTCCTTTTCACACACTTCTCGAAGATGTCTGTTCAACTTGCTTTTACTCTAAAAATAAAAAAAAAAACAGGAAAATATGTAAGATACAAATCACAATACAATAATTATTAAAACTATAGAAACCGTACCAGAATAATGTTGATAGCATTTGTTATTGGGCCACCTACTCGATAACCACGGGCGAGCGGCAGCGGGCGTTCAGGTCTGGGGGATCCATTAGATCTCCGCCCGCACTAATGCCGCGAGAGGGCGCGAGAGGCAGCCGCGCGTCCCTCTCAGGGCTGGGGAAACGTCATTCCCCGGCCCGCACACAGGAGAGGCCGCCTCTACTTACGAGGCGGCCAGCCGCTGCCGGGGTTGCGGGTTAAGCTCGCGCATGTATCGTGACCCCGGCGCTAGGCGGAAAGAAGGCTCCCATGGGGTTTTAGTGGGTATACCGGCGCCGGTCGTATTGATTAATCGGCGTCAGGAAGCCCCACATACCGGCCGCGCATGATCCCCCGCGCGGCTGACGATGCGGCAACGCATTTCCTTATGTAAAAAAAAAATGGGCCACCTTCTCAGTTTGGTCTTAGTGGCCTATCTGTTGTTACGTATGACCAGGCCTTTTTGTTATTTCTTTTTTGGTGGCACGCTAATTCTCGAAAGTTGTAAGTCTATTTTTTATATGTATCTCCACTCCAAAAATCCATTTGTTTTTTGCAGAGGTGACCAAAATTGCATTTTGCAATTTTTATGGCAATTTTTCGATATTATCCTCCGCGTATCCTCACAAAAAAAGCCCTGCGTATGACTATAATTGTTACATACATACATAAATTCACGCCAGGTCCCTTGCGGGGTAGGCACGAACAACAGAGCGCCACACAGGTCCATTCTTACACACCTCACTTGCTTCTTTGACATTCATAGCTCTTGTCATGCACGCTCGTCTGTTCTTAAGGCTCCAAAGATCACCTTCTGCTAACACATGATCAATTTGATCGTGGAAGGTGTGTCGTGGCCTTCCGCGACTTCTGCATCCATCCACTTTTGCATTGTATATCTGTTTAGTCATACATTCTTTCCCCATGCCCGAACCACCGGAGCATTCCTTTCCTTACCTTCACCCCGACACTCTCTTTCAGACCAACTCTCTTTCTTACTTCGGTATTACGAACGCGGTCCGCGAGCGTCACTCCGCAGATTTATATAATTGTTATATAACTATATGAACATTTGACAACAACTGTTTTATACTTTAAAATAATGAAGGTACTTTTGTATATAATCTAACGCAATGGTTCCCAAACTTATTTTGTATACCGCCCACTTTAAGAATAAATTATTTTTTAGCGCCCCCATTTTTTCACCTACTTAAAAACCACTATAACGTCAAATTAAATGAATTGATTATTGAGAGCTACATTAGACGCTCAATCGTACTCAACGAGTAAAGAACAAGTATTCTATGAACCAGCCGATTGATACAGTAATACACAAATCGGGTTATTTAACAAAACAATTGTTAAAACATGATTGCCCGCGGTGTATTTTTTACGAAAATTGCCAATCTAGGAATACTAATAGCTATTAAAATGCGAAACTGTCTGTTACTTTTTTATTTGTTTGTTTGTCTACTTTCATATCGAAACGGAGCGAGCGATTGACATCATTTTGATTTCATTTATTCAATAAAACAGGACAGATGTATGAACTACGCGGAGAGAAATATCGAACGAAGTTTGAGCAATCTCTTAATTAATATTAGTTGATGTTCACAAGTTATAGTCGAGAGTTCAGTCGTTGTCTAAGAGTCCTCCTACTCAGATGAAATTACAAATCGCCCCCCAAGCCTCTACACAATGCCCCCATTTTTTCTGGGTCTCTTACCGCCCCCTTTTAGGCCTGCAGCGCCCACAAGGGGGCGTTATCGCCCATTTTGGGAACCACTGATCTAACGTATGTAACGTAACGACGTAAGTGAGCATGATTTTTTTCCATTTCTGATACCTGTTACATGTAAAACGGCCCCGCTTTCAGCTTAGCGAGTATCCGTTCCTTTCTAAGTTTATGTTTAACTACCGATCCTGAAAATTTCATCTTTCCTAAAATCACGTAAGTCTGGGGTGACTGGGATCTTGGACTACATGCCTTTTCGCAATCCCGAGAATTCGTAACAAAATGTACTCTTGTACAGCGCCATCTCTTATCGATTTACATGCAACTTATAAATACCTTTTTTTATTTAGGTTTATGGCTTCGCAGCTAGGCCTTTAAGCCAGATCTTAGTTTACGATATAGTTTCTTCATTTTCTTAAGCCTATGTGTAGAACAGCTGGTGCCATTCAACGGAGTTCTCGTGACAACTCAAAATGCCACATTTGACTATACAGTTCACATTTCTCACAAAAACACATAATGACTACACAAAAACGATCATTATCCTACAATTATTGTTCATTTTAGAGTAATTCTACACATTTTTAGAAAATAAAACTGCACATAACAACATCTCCTTTCAGTTCCAGCCAGAAAAAAGCCTATAAATACCTTAAAAGTCCTGGGGCACATGTGACACATGTGCAGCCTCGCCTCTTTAGAGGGCATATGCGTCCCCTCGTGCCGCCTCAAAGAAGCATTCGAGGTATATCGCTTGCCGCATACGTTGCACGCGAACTGCTTGCACGCGGCGTGTACACGCTGTATATGCGTGGAGAGCGCGAGTCGGTTCGGACATAGGCGTGCGCATATTTTGCATTCGAACCTAAAGCAATATTGTTACGAGCTACAGGACTCGAATTATGCCGTTGGAATTACTGGACTGAAGTTTCCGAGAAACCGTAATCTGCACACCTGCGGCTATAAACGACTTCAATAACAATAGGCTATTGTCTAATTGCAAATTTTAAACACAAAGTAAGCAAAAGAGGTCCAAATGTTTGAAATTTAATTAAATGTTTATTTATTTTCTCCCTTAAGGTGGTAGTCTGGTCTAAAATCATGAAATTCAGGTAATTTTTGAAGTGCCGTAAAAAGCAGGCAATCAATATCTATAACAAGCATTTTTTATAAGTTATTAACATTCTAAGAATACAGAGAAAACAAAATTAGTTGAAAGTTCAAAAAAATTAACAGCTGATCCAGCATCAAGTTCTCCGTCGTTTATATAGTCTATTCCAATTGGGTTTTTAACAGCTTCAATGTACGGACCCGACATTTTTGGAATTTTATAATATAATATATAGACATATTTAGAAAAAAACTTACACAGTTCTTTGATGTACCAAAGCGTTTCTTTTGTGCGCCAATAGACTCTTCCTGGTGCTATAACCGATTTTGCATGTAGCGCAATAGTGTTGCTCGTGGTAAGTGGTCTCGTGCTTCTTCTTATGCTGGTTCAGCATATACGGACTGCTGAAGATGGAAGGGCATTGCTCGCAGTGGAACTGACGCTGGATGTGTTTGCTGAAGATATTACATCTTGTATATAAAATTCTCGTGTCATAGTGTTAGTTACCATACTCCTCCGAAACGACTTGACCGATTCTCATGAAATTTTTTATGCATATTGGGTAGGTCTGAGAATCGGACAACATCTATTATTCATCCCCCTAAATGTTAAGAAGGGTAGTCCCTATTTTTTTATGTTTTAGATATTTTTTTTATTTTTTTATGATACAGCATTAAAAAATACATAGAACCTTAAATTTTCAACCCTCTACAATCAACCCCTATTTATAATAACGATATTAGTATTTTTATAATTTTCTACTGGGATGATTTAGATTTCAATTTGAACCAGGTAGATGATGCTGCAATCGGATACCAGAACTTAGGTGTTCTTTTTATTGTTATATGTGTAAAAATTTGTCCCGGAATGGTTTAAATAAACGATTGGGGACCCAGTAGGTGGCGCCGCGATACTACTCCGAAACGCTGGGCCTGATTTTGATGAATTTTTTGTTTGTTCAAGTGGATTTGACATTTGGTCCCGGTAGATGACGCTGGAATCGGGTTCTAGATTTTTATTTTTTAAAGGCAGGACGTCTGCCGGCTACAGCTAGTGCATATATAAATATATAGTATTTCCTTTGTATTAGTCTGAAATTTGGATTATTTCTTCTATTTAGCTATACTAACATTCTAAATTGTACCATGCAATGCATAGTTTTTTTTAGTAAAGGCTGTAAAATGTCTCATTTTGGCTTGACACTTACATCATGTGAGTCCTAACGGCTGCTTGATTATTGTAAGTCTTCCCACAGACTGTACACGAGTAGGTTCTATTCTTCGCTCTTAGTTTATGAAATCTACAAAGGTGTTGACTTAATCCACTGGAATCTCTGAAAGGAGACAATAAAAATTATTTTTTGTACTACCGGCAAGAGTTAACTGAAGAATTCGCTCGTATGACGTAAGCGGTATATTGCCATCAGTACTGACGCCTTGACGGCGAGAGCGGTAAGAAGGCGGGGTCGGGATGGCGAGAGCGATAAGAAGGCGGGGGTCGGGATGGCGAGAGCGGTAAGAAGGCGGGTTCGGGATGGCGAGAGCGGTAAGAAGGCGGGGTCGGGATGGCGAGAGCGGTAAGAAGGCGGGGTCGGGATGGCGAGAGCGGTATGAAGGCGGGGGTCGGGATGGCGAGAGCGATAAGAAGGCGGGGGTCGGGATGGCGAGAGCGGTAAGAAGGCGGGTTCGGGATGGCGAGAGCGGTAAGAAGGCGGGGTCGGGATGGCGAGAGCGGTAAGAAGGCGGGGTCGGGATGGCGAGAGCGGTATGAAGGCGGGGGTCGGGATGGCGAGAGCGGTATGAAGGCGGGGGTCGGGATGGCGAGAGCGGTAAGAAGGCGGGGTCGGGATGGCGAGAGTGGTAAGAAGGCGGGGTCGGGATGGCGAGAGCGATAAGAAGGCGGGGTCGGGATGGCGAGAGTGGTAAGAAGGCGGGGTCGGGATGGCGAGAGCGATAAGAAGGCGGGGTCGGCATGGCGAGAGCGATAGGAAGGCGGGGTCGGGATGGCGAGAGTGGTAAGAAGGCGGGGTCGGGATGGCGAGAGCGGTAAGAAGGCGGGGTCGGGATGGCGAGAGCGATAGGAAGGCGGGGTCGGGATGGCGAGAGCGGTAAGAAGGCGGGGTCGGGATGGCGAGAGCGGTAAGAAGGCGAGGTCGGGATGGCGAGAGCGACGAGAAGGCGGGGTCGGAATGGCGAGAGAGGTAAGAAGGCGGGGTCGGGATGGCGAGAGCGGTAAGAAGGCGGGGTCGGGATGGCGACACCGGTAGGCAGGCGGGGTTCGGGATGGCAAAAGCGGTACGAATGCGGGAGACGATAATATTATTTCACATACTTAAAAACATTTCCACATAGATGACATGTGACCATCTCCTCGACGCTCTTCCCACCACATTGTACGGCGTGCGCTTTGCAGTGTCTCAGACGCAGCATCAGACCGCACCGAACGCATTTGTATCGGTCTGTGTGCAGCGACGTGTGGGCGCGGAACACGGCCGGACTTACGAAACGGAGGGTGCAAGTCGTACAACGGTATTCACCGTTTGACTGGAAATCAAAAATAAACATGTCGAGTTTTTGGCGAGAACTTCAAAGGAGCCCATTCACTATCCTGCATAGCAGTTCAGGTAATGCAAGCCTGTGAATATTGTTACACGCCGTGAAAAGTAAATGCACACCTGCAGTTTATTACCTTTCGGCATTTTGACTTCTTTTGTTTACTTTGTTATTAGAAACTATTGTTATGCGGTCAAGTATTGGGTCGAGACATTTGTACCTATACGTGTATTATACGTGTTTGCATTGTTGTAATAAATTCTATAGTAATTCCAACGGCATTTTAATTTGAGTCCCGAACTCATGAAATCTTATTGCAACCGGCATAGCATCCGGCAACACCGAACCGAATGCCTTTCAAGTCCTGGAAGCTCTGCCCACTGCAAGACTGCACTACAGGAAAGTGAATGGGCCACTTAAAGGTGATGGTATGCTGTCCAGTTATATTTTCAAATAAAATGAGAGAGTGTAAGAATGAAGTTTATCAGTGCAGTTCTAATTTTTTATCAGGTTTATGGCTTGGAAGCTAGGCTTTAAAACCTGTTCTAATTTCAAATATTTTGATTAAGTAAGCAGGCAGTCATGCACAATGAATGGTGTCGTAGAGGTTAAAACAACCACTATTTTTGTTATTTGAGTACAGAACTATACAAAAAGCATTTAATAGATAAGTATTTTGCAGATAACTGCACACCAATTTCAATATGTTTTTATTGCTTTTTAAGTACCTTATGTTCTAGAGTTTACTTCTTAAGAATCCATTTTCATATAAAACCTCAAATATGTCTATATTTGGGGTCATATATGAAAATGGATGGAATTTATGAGGACTGAAATAATAAATAAATAATCGCCAGACATACACACAGATTGTATATCCCCAAATTAAGTAAGTTACGCTTGTGTTATGGGTAATATACAACGGACTCTGAGGCCGGTCCCAGACACACAGACCATAGATAGTAAATAACGGAGAAAATACGTTTCCGAAATTTACTATACCAGGAATCGAACCCGGAGCCTCTGCGTTCCAGTGAGGTGTAGGGTTTGTCGGTGGCAAAGGCTTAGCCCGCTCAACTCAAGTTTTACTATAAAATTTCACACTTTGCTGTAATGAGATAAGATCTAAAGTAATGCATATTCAAAGACAATTGTCCTTACAGACTAAACTTCTGTTGTACTTGGAGCTGACACAAGTGTGTCTTTAATTAAATATTATTGCACCCAATACTTTAACAGTAGCGAGGCAAGTGTCATTTTTGTAATTAGCAAACATAGACACTATGATTTTACTTATAAAACCATAATGTCTATGTTTGCTAATTACAAGGGTACTAACAAGATATTGTGGCAACCGAGGGTGGAACTGCCCAGCAGCGTAAATCAGTTTTAGAACTTTTAGAAAGAACTAGAAATTTCTGGAAGGAAAAGACAAGGACGGATATATTTAGAAAAGGATAGACGATAAACGAAAGAAAGAGACAGATAGATGTTAGAAAGAGATAGATGACGAAAGAAAGAAAGAGATAGATAGATGTTAGAAAGGGATAGATGTATAAACGAAAGTTCCCGAACAGAAGGAAGAAGACAGAGATAGATAGATGGGTTCTAGAAAATTCTTCCGGGTATATAAACAGCGTAAGGCGCGCCTACCGGGCAGTTTAGAGTTGACAGTTGAGTTTACAGGGCAACCCTGCAGAGAGGTACTACTTGCGGCTTTGTAAGTCAATAAAAGCTTTACAAACTGGTGTTTTCTTCCAATCCATAAGTGCGTACCCCTATTTTAAAACATCCATCATAGACAAAATTGTACCTACCAGAAATAATAGGATTACTTTTGTAGATACACAAGTGTCAACACATAAAATATATATCTAAACAGCTTGTCAATATTAAAACAGAGCAAATATGTATATACCTACCTCTTCATGACGCATCATGTGTGTCTGATATGTATCCTTGAACAAGAAACCTTGAGCACAATTGTAGCATTTAAACTCTGCTTTTATATACTTCTTCTCCTTTCTACTTCTTTCCAATTCTGCCTTCTGTTCATCTAAACTAAGAACTATCTTCTCAAAATCTCTTGTACTCTTTTTAGACTTCTTTTTCTTTTTTATTCTCTTTTCTTTATCATTGGTATTTTTAGTGTTATTTGTATCTACTTCTATGACAGATATACTTGCATCATCTTTGTCATATACAATACTGTCTATGGTATTGTCCATGTCATTGTTCGAATCTACACTGTTAATATCTTGATCATTATTACAACTTTTATTCGTGTCACCATTACAATTATGAATTTTATTGTTCTCATCATTTTTTCTTATGGTTAAATAGTTATTAATTTTACAATTACTATTATTTTCATCATAATTACTATTATTTTCGTTATAATTACTATTATTTAGATAATTATTATCTTTGCTTATTCTTCCTTCTTTGATATCATTAATTGGTTCTTCATCAAAGAAATTATCAACATAATCAAATGCGTTAACATTATTCTGTTTCTCTAATTCATTATTACCTTTGTTTTCTGCATGATAATTAAAGTCATAATGATCTGTGTTATCTATATCATCACTAAAACAGTCAGCAAAATCATTTTTATGTATTTTATTATCATTTATTATCTGTTCATCAATAGTTTCTTTACTGTAACTGGTATAATTGAAATAATATGAGGGATTGTGATATGATTTACGTTGACCATTTTGACATTTATCATGTGGACATAGGTTAAAGTGTTCAATATCATTTATATGTAGATAGATAGTGCCTTTTTCACTGGAAGAAAGATATTAAAATATGAAATTACTAAAGCTTCTTACTTGGCTTTTTCTTTTGTATGGTCATGCTCTTCCTGCATCAGTGTTACCGTTAATGACTGTGACAAAATACAACTTACTTACATAATTAAACAAATGTGTTAACACAAACATAATCAATTATTTCCACAGATTTTAGTGACATAATACTATGCTCAAGCATCAACTGCGATGATGTAATAGTTATTGATTTATTGCCAAATGCTTCTTATTTACAGAGTTAAAAATCAGAAGCCTCAGATGGCCACCGAATGCCAATGAATGGCCAACTAAGCCGCTGAAGTAGCCAGCGGAAAGCCCGCGAAGGCCACCGAACCCCACAGATTGGCCAACGAGAGCTGCTGAGAAGCCATTGCCATGTGGAGAAGACTCCAGCAGCTCTAAACCCAATTACCGGTGGGTAGTTGCCCACTGAGTTGCTGCCGGGTTAAAGAAGTATTGCCCTTAACTTATAGCTACATACATAACTTCACGCCAGGTCCCTTGCGGGGTAGGCACAATCAACAGAACCACCATTCAGGCTCCTCACTTGGTTCTTTGACATTCATAGCTCTTGTCATGCTCGCTTGTCTGTTCTCAAGGCTCCTGACATCACCTGCTAGTACACAATCAATTTGATCATGGAAGGTGTGTCATGGCCTTCCGCGACTTCTGCATTCATCCACTTTTGCATTGTAGAACTGTTTAGTCATTCTTTCCACATTCCCAAACGACCGAGCTACATTACTGTACTTAAATATTGGGGGCTTCATGACATATTTTTTTCTTGTTTACTAAAAACTATGCATGTAAGAATTTATAAAGTCTCCACCAGTATGCAAGTGTACTGTAATGACTAAAACTTTTTTGTTTATATTAAGAAATATAATTATTTTAAATTAGAATATCGAATGCCTCAAAAAACAATCGAAATCATTCTTGTGTTGGGCCGCGGACTGAACAGATGTAATAGCTTCCTGATTGAAAATATAAAGAATATATTCCATGAACCAGTTCTTTTATTGAAGATCCGTACAGAGCTCGAGCCTGGGTGCGCCACAGTACCTAAAAGGGTATTCCAAATTTCAGTCTTATACAATCAACTAGTTTTGTTTTATTCACAATTTTGTCCCTTGTGTAAAACTGCACTTTTGTCTCTACGCCCATTTGTTATGAAGCCCTCAATATGTCATGTGTCAATATTGAATAACAATATTGCTTCACAAATAATGCATTAAACCCTTTGATACATCTGCATGAGATGGTTAATAATTGAAGACATGAGTGGATGAAGGTGATAAGTCGCATAATTCCAATTCTGAGTAAATCGAGATAAAAGTTTTACTTTTATTTGAAACTGAACTTAACACCTTTAGCAACGTTTTGTTTCTTAAATATGCCTTATATCTATGGTCTAAGGTCTAGTCATTTGGTATCGACTTATAACATTCATCTATGCAAAAAAAAGCAAAAAACCGAATATGTGACATATCATCTTCATCCACTCACGTCTTCAATTATAACATTATTCCAGATGAAGTAGTAGTATTACAATAAATCAATAATAGTAACATTCAGTAAGGAAAGTGTGAGGAACTATCAAGTGTTACAAAATTGCCACTGCAGTAGTGTTTATTTTTTTATATTAAATAGGT
Source organism: Dendrolimus punctatus (assembly GCA_012273795.1). Lineage (NCBI taxonomy): Eukaryota > Metazoa > Arthropoda > Insecta > Lepidoptera > Lasiocampidae > Dendrolimus > Dendrolimus punctatus. Next base: position 2,556,907 of record CM022556.1, read on the forward strand.
TTGCGTTTGACCACAATCACATCTAATGCCGATTATGTGATCGAAGACGGAGCTTGCTTTCCTATATAGTACCTATTCACATGAGACTTGAAAATATCCAGTTCTAGATTGTACTTTTCAGGAAACATGTTCTATTTATGATCCTGGCAATATTATGATGTAATTGCTATTTTTAGCAATAATGCAGTGTTCGTGTTTTGTAGGGTAGCGTTTTCGTATAAAAGGTGTAATGGTTTGTTCATTGCTTACTGTGCAGTGTAAGACAGTACATTAGAGGCTGAACAATAAAGGGGAAACTCTGCCCAAATAGTTGACATTTGGTATTTTCTTACACAAATCTTTGCAAGGCTGTTACACAAGGCAACACATTAAAGAATTGTGATTCATAATTATTGATGTAAGTAAAATTATCATCATCCAGAATTACATTTATATTCTTTCGGTTAATATGCGAAGGCCTTGCTGTCTCCTTCAGGTCATGGTAAGCAAGATATGCTAGCTTAAAATTGTAAATCATGGGAATACCGAAGACTGCATGAAGTTGAGCAAAAGTAGGAAAATGGACCGCAAGCTCCGGGGCAGAGGCTGTAAATGCAACAGTATTAATGATGGTATGATGATAACACTTACCTAAATAAAACTGGGTACTCCATGCTTCTTTTCAAACAAACAGATCTGAACAACCAAAATTTGTTCAAGATATGACAGCAAACGTGGCAGAGATGTGAATCTTGATTTAACTAGAAAAATGTTGAATGGTTGTTACGAATATAGTATTCAATACTTTTTTCTTTCATTTCCAATAAATTTGTTTCGTACTTACGTGCATGCCAACCAATTCCTTATATTTTTCCCTAGTTATCTCATTGGTGTCCATATTTACCGTACTATGACATAGAAAACAAAGAAACGAAGACATTTTATGTCTTTCTATTATTGGAAATTCACTTTGTTAAATTAAATTTCTCATAAAAATACAAAACAGACAGAACACGTCTTCTTATTTGTTTACAATTGTTTTTTTTTTCAAATATAATTAATAATTATGACCTGGAGATATTCCTTGTCAAATGTTCTATTTGAAGCCATGAAAATCTGTTTATGGCCTATACATGTAGTATACAGAGTTCTTATTCCTAAATATTTTTAATTGCATATATTATATTTAATACTTAAAAGGAAGAAAATAATATTAATTACAAAATTACATTTCTTTTATAAATGTCTTCTTTGTCTATGGGCAAGGAAAGTGTTGACTTGCGACTAAATAATAATTAAAAAGCAGCGCGGATTTTTAATTAATTCAAGAAGATGGTTTTAATTTAATTATAAGCAATATAATATATATCTTATTTGCCCCAGCAATTGTCAATTATAAAAGTTGAATTGTAAGAGTCTTTAAGCTTTATCCTCTCCTAAATTTACTTCATCTTCATCAACCAATCGCAGTCTACTGGTAGGCGTAGGCTTCCTCAAGTCGGAACTAAGCATCTCTGTCCTCCGACTTCCTCGTACAGCGTCTACCGGTGACCTGGCATTTGGCAATACCGTCAGTCTATCGGACTGGAGGGTGTCCGATACTACGTTTAATGAGACGCACTAAATTTACTTTACTGTAAAGAATTTAAGTAGCTTAATATTGAATTAAATAATAGTTCTAAATGTATAGAATATTAAACAAAGACATTGAAACTAAAATACATTATATGACAGATCAGTGCCAATGTGGACCGTGCCCAGAAGGCTGGCTGCATTGTTACGCTGTATAGCAATATTGCAAAATATGAGCCCGCCTTCTGATCACGGGTAGTGTGAATTGTTGTAAATGTAAATTGGACTTGTCAAAAGAAAAAGGAAATAATTTTTATAATTTAAGATTATCTACCATAATATATATTAATATTAACTCATATTTTGGGAACAAGTTGGTGATATTGTAGCTGACTAGGCCGGTGAGGTGACAATATTAATTAGCTTGTCCCTGTCCACTGAGGATGAACCCATTAAATCCATTGAAACAAGAACAAAGAACAAACAAAAAAGGAACATTGTTAGAAATCAACAAACAGTATTCGTTATCCATCATAATTGCATATACATCTAAACATTTTGTTATCCAATTAAAGTCCACTGCTGAAAGTAGGCCTCCCCGTGTCAGCACCGCTCATTCTGGTCCTTTGACTTTCTCATCCAGTCCTACTGGCAACCTTGCCCAGGACATCAACCCATTGCGTTGAGGGGTTCCGATACTACGTTTCATAAAAACTATTTTGCTTTATTACGGCAACGGTAAGATGCATGAGAAATGAATTAAGTGTTAACACCTCCAAAAGCCCAAGTTAGCTTCAAGTCAAAAAATGTTTTCTTGGTGTCATAATGAGTCAAAATAAATATAATAATTTAGAAATAGTCAAATAAAGAATACTTTTTGAAATACACACCATTTGAAATAAAGAAGAAAAAAAGCTTTAACCCTGTTTGTAAAAAGTTGCACACAACTGGAATTTGAGAATGATGAGTGTGCTGCTCTTATTATTATTATATATTATTTTATAATATTGATTTATTGTTAATTATTCATAACAATATATTTTTATCGTCATATTAGTTCTTTACTTGTATTCGATCAATATATATATTTATCGAATATTGACAACACTAGCTGTCACGTCAGTTTATCTGTCTGACGGAGTAAAAAGGATAATTTTGTGCCTTCAAGCATATAAATTTCAATGAAACTGTTTCGAAACATACAAACCCAACGTATTAATTAGGTTAATAAACTGTACATTCATTTGGAATACATTGCGCTTCAAATCTATTGTGTTAGAATTGCCTTAATTTATCGTATCGGACGCAATTTTTGTGCCGTGCAGTTGTGTGTTGTAAAAATTAGACATAATTGGGTGTTTGGCGTTGTGCTGCTGCATTATCTGACTGTGTATTGCGTATTTTATATGTATTTATTAAAAACGAACGCGTTGAACGAGTGTTGGTGATATTTTTCATGAAAAATTTATAAGTTTAATGAACACTCCCTCTTTCGAATTAGGTAAGTAATTTCTATTATTTAATAATTTCCTTCGCTATATTTATAATAAAATAATATGCGTAATTTGGCGGCAAATAATATCTTATGTATGCGAGAGGTGAGTGTTGATAAAAATGTACATGATAGTCCTATTATCTTGATCATGATTATTTCGCAGCATTTTAAATATTGTATAGACTGTTCCATATAATTTAAACTTGAAATATAAGTCACTATGATAGTGTCCTATTTAAAGATCCCTTCACATATTATCATTGCTTATAATTCACACCTTACAAATCTAATTATCCAATTAGAAAAATAAGGTGAAGTGGTTATGTTTAAGAAAATGTTGTCATATATTGTATACCTTTTTACTGATCGATATTTATTATTGGACCTAGTTACATTAAAATGTATCAATTATATTTATTTTGAGAAAATGAAGTTTAAAGTTTGAATTTGAACCTGGCATTTATAGCACTTTAAATATTTTACATATGCTACATATGATTCAAGTTAAGTGAATTTAAAATACACCAGAATTTTCTGATGTTGGAATTTTAAGTAAGTTTAAGGTAAACTGGGCAGTTCCTCGACCACCTCTGGTTCTCAACCATTTGTGTTAATCAAGTAAAAATAGGGTTAAACTTTGGGTTAGCGGTTGCTGAATTTTAAGTAGTGGGGGGGGAGGGGATTACTTCTCTCCTATACCCTCCATGTCTAGAAGATATCTAGTTCTTGAGGTATTATATTTTTTGCATTTGTTTGTTTTGTTATATTGCATGGTGACCAGTCTTTGTTGGCACTTGCTGACCACGACACACTCAGTTTGCTCTTAATCTCATCTGACACACTGTTCTTTTGTTTACTTCGTGTTTAAAATTTGCAATTAGAGAATAGCCTATTGTTATTGCAGTTGTTTACCTGTCGCAGGTGTGTAGGTTACAGTTTCTCAGAAACCCCAGTCTATGTGGTTGATTTATGTATTGTATAGTTAGTATAAAACAATGCGTGAACAAAGGAGTGGGGCAGTCTAGCGAGATCTACAATATGAGCAAGATGTACATTCAATGAGTATTATAGTGACGGACTTTGCGCGTGTTATTGAATACTGCAGTTTGTACACTATATTATACATATTTGTATAGTAATTCCAACAGCATTTTAATTCAAGTCCTCTGTAGCTCGTAACAATATGAAAACACGCAATCAGTCTGTCCACTTCTGTTTCTTCACTAAACACATTACCTTGATTTTTTTTTCACTTAAATAAATCAAAGAAATAGAAAATTACTGTATGTCTCTAAAATTAACATAAAAATTAATGAGTGGAAACATTTTCAGCTATTAGTAAAATATGTTTTTCTTCACCTTCACACTTAACTTCAACTTAAATATTATGCTTGGGATGTCAACATAAATAACTGTATTTAACACTAAACAATATCAGGTAGGTTTTTTTAATTTAGACAAGTATATTAACAATCTGGCCGTAAAACTTCAAGTTAAATTTTTGTTGCAATTCGTTTTTTCCACTTGTCTGTTGCAATTCATTTTTCAATTTGTCCCTTGAAGTTTCACTTTTACTATGTGTCCCAGCACACATAGCGGTTTTTAGCATGTTTACTACAAATTATGATTTGGTTAGGTTAAGTACATTTTTTTATGTAAACATATTTTAAATTACATCCCGAACTAAAGTAAAACATCCAGTCTACTCTAAAATTATGCCGCCTCTCACCATGTCTACTCTAAACTTATGCCACCTCTCCACTTTTTCATGACAGAAAAGATTCTAATATGGTGAGTTATTAGATATATAGCAGTTTCACTTCAAACAGAAGCACCAGCTTTTTTTGTTTGTTTTTTTATTGCTATAGTTCAGGAGACAGGTAGTCGACCCACTTGATGGAAAGCGGTTACCATCGCCTATGGATATTTACACCACCAAAGGTGCTACAAATGTGCTGCTGTTCGCTTAAGGGAGACTGGAACCTGATGACAACTTTAGGTTGTTATGACGACATACTTTAGACCAGGCATGGTAGCCATCCAGTCGAGCAAATGGCAGCCCTACCACCTGTCTGTTGGTTGTTTTCTCGCCTCTTAGTCTGGCCACAGGAAATTATATTCTTTCTTTGTTCCTGCACAGATAATAAGCTTAGTCATTTCACACCTATATTCTGTGAGAATGTGGTCTCCAATTGAAATCTATAGATGTCATGTTTGAACTGTGGTACATTTGTTAATGATATGTTTTTTGGGTTATTTGAATTTATAAACTGTCCTGGAACATTCTCAAAATATTTCTTAGAAGATATAGCCTTTGACCCCTTAATATAACGATCAAAGGATAGGAAATTGCTTCAGATTGTTGGGACTATTAATAGAAAACTGGGTGTTGTGTTCTATTGTTTGCATAACAATAATATTTACACAATAGGCTCATCCCAGATCCCCTTTCTGAATAGATAAAAGGCAACTGGTTCTTTTGAGTGGACTGTAAACATATTAAAGTGTTATATTTACAATCAACTTGTTTTTAGACAGGCAAGTTTAAGGCCATCTACAAATTACATGAATTTCATGATTTTACGAACTCTCCCCCATCCTTGACACAGTTGGTCACACTCGTGAAATTGTTTCATCCCTTGTGTGACATCACATATTTTGCAAATTGATATCGAGAAATTATTAAATTAAAACAGCAGTTCTGTCATTAGCTTAAATATTGTTAAGAGTGTGGGAACTGGAATTAAAATGTCGTTAGAATTACTATAGAATTTATTAGAACTATCTAAACACGTATAAAACAGGTAACTTTTCAAATTTATAATTTAAATTCATTATGGTCGCATTTCGACCACAGGCGACCACTAGTTCAATTTATATATTTTCAAAAATGTGGTAATTCATGAGCAAGATATCGAATTCCATGAGGTAGCCCCTTTAAAAAAAAATAGCTGGTGGATTACGGTTTTTCAGAACATTCGTCACACCGTGACGCAAAGCGCGCGTTACAATGGCAGTCTGAAGTAGTACATTTTTTTTTTTTTTTTTTTTTTTTTTTTTTTTTTTTTTTTTTTTTTTTTTTTTTTTTTTTTTGAGGCGGGGAAAAATGACTAACCGATTTACGCACTCTCTGGGCCGTCACTAGGAAACGGCACGAATCCACGGGGGGCGATAACGCTAGCAATTGTATGCTCTACTTGCGCTTCGTCCGCTATGGATTACACAGAGGAGTGTGGAGACTCCGAGCGATGCCGCACGGGCGAGCAACCTCAATACCCACTAAAAAACCCCTCCTCCCTTCGCGGCCCTGCGCTTTGATGTGAAGGAAAGACTGAGATGTAGAACATAGTTACTCAGCAGTCGATCCAGCGCATAAAGTGCTGAAGTGTGCCCCGGGAGAACACACTCCACTACGGAACGGGGGTAGTTGTAAAATCCCTTGCTGACCTAGTAGCTAAGGGCCCCCATCGTTCCGGATCCTAACTCAGGGAGGGAAGTAATGCGCGTACCTGCCTCTCCGGGTGCCGGCTGAAGGCCGGCGACCTCGAGAAGAGACCGTAGCACGCGCCCTAGGACTTCGCTCCCTATCCCTCTCTGCGGCCTCTTTCAGAGACATAACTGCCTCACAAAAAGAAACCGCAGTATCCCAGCGGTCGTCGCTCTGCAACATGGCCGTTACCAAATCGCCGAGCGATGCGACGGCTCCTAACTTTGTCTCGAGCTCGAAACGCTGCGGCGCCCAGGCAGCGCACTCGACAAGCGTATGAAACGCCGTATCGGGCGCGCCACACTGTCGGCAATCCGGAGAAGGCAAGCAGCCCACAATGCGAAACAGATACTGGTCGAAGCAACCGTGTCCGGTCAGTATCTGCGTCGTCCTGAAGGTGAGGGTGCCGCTAGTGCGGTTAACCCATTCCTCCAGTTGTGGCCTGATTGCGTCCACCGTAAAGCCGCCGGCCGCAGGGTGTTCGAGGTCACGAGACCAGTCGACGAGGCAGGAAGCGGTTTCCCGCTTCCTGACCGTCTCTATCTCGACTTGACAGAAGGTCAGTCCTCTAGCTAGGGCATCCTGCTGGGTACGACGAACCCTGGACAGGACGTCTGCCTGGAGAGGCCAGGGCAGCTCGCCTGCCAAGAGTGTCGCCGCCGTCCAAGACACTGTACGATACCCACGTATGGTTCTCACGGCCAGAACCCGCTGCGCCCGGTGCAGCAGGGTTCGATTGTGGCGGTGAAGCGACTCGAACCAGACGGGGGCACCGTAAAGGGCCATACTCCTCAGGATGCCAGAATATAGTTTCCGCGTCGCACCCCCCGGCCCCCCCACGTTGGGAAGAAGCCTTGAGAGTGCGCCCGCGGAACTCACGAGTTTGGGAACTAACTGCTCAAAATGCGCTTTGAACAGCCATTTCCCGTCTAAGACTAGCCCAAGATATTTCATCGTGGGCCCTACTCTGATCGCCACCCCCTGGACTGTAACGGACAGATCCGGGGGTGGATTGCGAAACTTCCTATGGAACATGATGGCCTCCGTTTTCGCGGGGGAGACCCTCAAGCCCAGCCTAGCTATTCTGTCTACGACTATCGCCAACCCGTCGTTGGCGACGTCCACGGACTCCGCGAATGACGCGGCGCGTGCCGTGAGTAGGGTGTCGTCCGCAAAGCAGATCAGCCCTACCCCGGGCCTGACCGTCACCCGAAGGATCCAGTCATAGCCTACGTTCCAAAGGATCGGCCCGAGGACCGACCCCTGTGGAACGCCGCACGCGACACGTCGCCGACCTAACTCGTGATTGACGGACGCACCGCCCTCCCAAAGGATGTGTCGATCCCGCAGGTACTCGCCTAACAGCCTCGTGAGGTACGGGGGGACTCCGTGTGCACGGAGCCCCTCCCTGATCGTCTCATGAGGGAGGCTGTTAAAGGCGTTCGCTATGTCTAGCGACACCGCAAGAACGACGTCCTTCGCCTGGACGGCTTCGTCCGTCACCGTTCGCAGCGTCTCGAAGGCGTCCATCGTGGACCGCCTCCTCCGAAACCCGAACTGCGTATCTGATAGCCCCGGCTCCACGGTGTCTAGATGCTTCACGAGCCGCTCCGCCAAGATCTTCTCGAAGACCTTGGCGACCTCGTTCAGCAGCACTATGGGCCTGTAGGCGGACGGATCGTCGGGAGGCTTACGACCTCCCTTGGGAAGAAGGCACAGACGCCCCTCCTTCCATTGCGACGGGAACCTACCTGCGCGAATACAGGCTTCGAAGAGGTCCCGCAGCTGGCTGCGTAGATGTTTTGCAGCCAGGAAGAGGAGGCGACCGGGGACCCCGTCGGGTCCCGGAGCCGTCTTCCTGCCCCGGAGCCGGTCCAGGGCAACGTCGAGTTCCCCCTCGGAGATGGAGTGAGGCTCCTCGTCCGTGGGGGTGTCGGGAATGGGTGGACCCATACTGGGGGGAGTGAAGTTCCCCGGATCCGGGAAGAGCCCATCGATCACCGAACGGAGCACCTCGGGTTCGAGCGTTTCCGTAGCCGTGGAAGTGCAAGGCCGCAACTTGTTGCGGGCCCCACGGTACGGACGCCCCCAAGGGTCCCGATCGAGCGTCTCGAGGAGCTCGGCCCGAGCTCGGGCTTTCGACCGCAATATCGCAATCGAAAGGGCCTTTCTGGCCTCCCTAAACTCTCCCACGAGTCCATTTTCCGCGACATAGTCCGGAGGACGGCGCGCCCTGCAGCGTTTGAGCCTGCGGCTGATGATGCGAACTGCCTTTCGCATCTCGCCGAGCTCCTCGGTCCACCAGTGGACCGCCTGCCTGCACGAAGGCTGTCGTTTGGAGACGCGTGGCATCGCAGCGTCGCAAACCCTCGTCAGGGTCTTGCGCATGTGCTCTGCCTGCGTGTCCAAATTCGCGAAATCGGCTGGGTAGGCCCAGCTTTCCGTACATGCCCATTCCTCGGCCTGCTCCGGATCGAGCTTGGTAAGGGCCCAACGCGGGAGGAGAGGGGGGCGACGTTGAACAGGGCTCGGACCGGAGGAGGGGGTCGTTAGCTCAAATCTGATATACCGATGATCAGAGAGCGACTCCACCTCCTCCAGCACCCTCCATCCGGTCACTCTGCGGGCGGCCGCATGAGTGGCGAATGACAGGTCGATGATCGATCCACCCCGTGCGCGTACGCAGGTCTGGACCGACCCCTGGTTCAATATTGTGAGGCCGGCTTGAAGAGCCCAATCCTCAACTGCCCGACCCCTAGGGTCCGTGATGACGTTTCCCCAGGATTGGTGCTTCGCATTAAAGTCGCCCATCACGAAAGTCGCTTTGGGTGACAATCTGCGAACGGCAGCCCCGACGGCGTCCAAGCGAAGCTCGAACTCCGCCAGAGGGCGGTTTCGCGAGAAGTAAACGCCGATGACGACGATACTCCCGCTTTCCGCCACCGCATAGCCCTTTCCTCTTTCGAGACACGTAAGCGGTGTACCAGATCCGGCCCTGGCCACCACCGCTACCGTGTCGTCGAGATCGCCAACCCAGTTGCCGGCGGGGGGAACGTAATACGGCTCGCTGATAACGGCCAAGTTCGCTCGCCACTCCGCCATCGCCTGCAGGCACAAGTCCTGGGTGGTGGGGGAGTGGTTTACGTTGGCCTGAAAAAACGCTGTAGCGGGTGTACTAGGCATTGGAGGTGTCCATTGCCTGCACAGCCGTCGCCGCAGTTGCAGCCGCACCTCGTCTCGTCCGCGGGTGGACGAATTTGCCCTTTACGAAGGGAGGTAGGCAGAACCTCGCCAACGTAGGATGGGCAGCGTTAAGGCCCCCCGCCGCGCACGCCACGCAGTGGGGTTTTCGCGCCTTACAGTCCGGAATCCTGTGTCCGCTTTTACCGCAGCGGAGGCACAGTTTGGACCGGTCCGGGCACGTGTCCGGGCACTGTTGGGCGCTATGACCGACGTTGAAACAGCGGTAACAACGTATCGGTCTAGCCTCCATTGCCTCCACCCTCGCCGAAGTGAAGCCCACCACGAGGTAGCCCAGTTCGGCGATGGTTTTGGCGGCAGCGACCGGGCACAACACGTATGTTGCGCCCAGGCCGCCCGGTCCGGCACCGATGTGCTTCGCGAGCACGTCGTCGCGCCTGCATCCGCTGGCGCACACGACCGCGTCGCGCAACCCATCGATAGTGACCGAGTCATCCAGTCCAGATATGTAAAGCTCCCCACGCTTTACTGGGCGGATGACCTCGGCCAACCCTGCAAGGGCCCCGCGAAGAGCCTCGGCGACGCGATCCGCCTTGGCGGCGCCCTCCGGTCCCGGTTGGAACTGGAGGAGGCGCCCATCCTTGGCGGTCCGCACCACCTTCAGCCCCTCGCGGAGACCCATGGCGGTGATGTCGACCACCCCCGAAGCCTTCGCCTTAGCAAAGACGTCGCGGTAGCCGACACCTTTCGCGACCGCGTCCGGCAGCAGCTTGATGACGACTGCCGCCGTACTCGGCTCGCGGTAGACGGCGGCAGGCTTCGGAGCCTGCCTACGCGGTTGCTGCCTCCTTCCCGTCGAAGGGGCAGCAGCTTGTGCCTGGGGGGGGGGAGGGGGCCCGTTGGCCCTCGCCCCCTTACCCCTTTTCCGCCCGACGACCGTGGTCCACGCCTCCCCCCCGGGAGCGGGGGTGGGGGCGGGGGCCACGGGCGCCGGCGGTGGCGCGACGGCGACGGCGACTCGAGGGCGGGGGGCGGGGGCCGCGACGACCGGTGTCGCGGCCGCGGGCGCCGCCCGACGCCTGGGAGCCGGTGTCACAGGGGTGGGGGCCGAGACGGAGGCCACAGGGGCGGCAGCGGCGGCGGCGCGTTCCGCCCTCCGCTTCCTCCTGAGCGTCCGTCTCACACCTCCCCTGTGTTTCTTTTTTTGTTTTGGGGGCGGCGGCTGTGGGGAGCCCGCCACCCCTGCGGCCGGGGCCGCCACCACCACTTCCATCGGGGCCGGGGTACTAGCTTCCCCCATACCTCGACGGACGGCGGCGGCAGCCGTGGCCGGTCTTGGCCGTCCGGTGGCCACCGCGGTGGCCGCGAGCGCGACGGCCGCGCGAGGAGCCGGTCTGGGCGCCGGCGCCTTGCCTCGGTCCGCCGCAAGCGGCGGGCGGAGGGTCGGCGCGGGGTTCAGCCGGTCCTCGATGGCGGCCAACCTCGCGTCGATTAATGGCGCAACAGCGTCGAGCACGACGCGCAAGAGCGCATCGTACCCGCCGCCGCTGAGCCCGAGCAGAGGGGTGGACGTCGCATCCACACCCGCACCCGCCCCGTCGGCGGGTGCCACTGTCGGACCGCAGCCCGAACCCGAGCCCGCCCCGTCGGCGGGCGCCGCGGCCGACTCCGCCCCGTCGGCGGAAGTCGGTTTTGGCCCCGCCAACGCGGCGGGGGCCGGACGCGATTTTTTAGTCGCCACGGGCGCAGCGGGCGATTCCGGAATCGCCGCTGCCTCCGCCGCAACCGCCCGCGCCTTCCGCTTGACAGGCGCGGGGGGTGGCGCCGCCACGACGGCGGGCGCCGGCTCCGCTACCGGAGCAGAGGCCTTAAGGGCCTTGCGCATCTCTTCAAATTCCTTGCGGTAGGAAAGATTTTCCTCCCGCAACGAACTCACTTCGATGCGCAGACGCGCGTTCTCGTTGCCGAGCTTCCATGCCTCGGCCTCCGGATCCCGCGTGATCAGCGTGTCGACAATGTCCGACACTCTGCTCGCGGCATCCTTCAGCCGACGCACGTAGCCCCCCTTCAGATTGCCCGACGTCTGGGCGATCTGAATGATTTCGGCCACCTGGGCGCATGCCGCGAGGCGAAGCTCCCCAGGGCCGAGCAACGAAACGTTCCCTACTAGGGCGGCGCACTGGCTGGCCGCGACCAATTTGGCGGCGGTAGCCTTGCGCGCCTTGCGCCCCTTTTCCCCCCCCTCTGTGCGAAGGAAGGCCTCCGCACCCGCGAGTACGGACGCGGTCGCGGCCGACGCGACCGACGCGGTTGCGCCCCCCGTGGGGCGCAAAGGCGAGCGCGCGCGCGCTGGGGTGGAGGCACCCGACGTGGTCGCCGAATCGGCGTCACTGTTCCGAGACCGATCCCAGAACCGTGACCTCGATCCGGCCGCGAATACCGGGGTACACAGTAAAGGGGGCACGCTTGCCCCCGAAGACGTCGTCTGCGCCACCAAACCCGCCGCCGAAGACGACGAACCTATGGACGCGAGACATGGTGTGGCCGCTGCCACCGCTGCCGCCGAAGACGAGGACGTGGACGCCGCCGCCGCCACCGCCGTCGTCGCAGCCGTCGAACACGCCGGCGCCGACATCGCGACAGCGACTCCCATCCCATTAGGGAAGGAAGACGAAGGGGTCGCCGCTGCCGCGCCTACAAAAACCCTATTCGCGAATCCGGTCGTTGACGCGAGTGAAGCTCGCGCATCGACCGGGCTCGCGGAACGATCGTCCCCGACGTTGCGAACTGTTACGTCGCAAACCGGTAGCAAATGCGCAGGTGAGGCCTGTGCGCTGTGTGCCACCGTCGTCGTGGGGTGCTCGTCCCCTACTGCCTCTGTTCCGGCCGCCGTGCGAACCCTTTGGTCGCAGGCAGGCGGAGCAGGGCAGGTATATTCAAACGCGCGCAGCGCACCGTCGAGCGCACTATCCAGCGAGTCTGGTGTGCTACCCGAGAGCGGTGTGCGGAAGCCGTCTTCGTACCCGCCGTACCCCTGCACGTAGTACATAAATCATATCGCGTTTACTAATGTCAAGGCTAGCACAGCCTTGGACTGTAGGACTTGCTGAAATAAGTATTGTAGGCCACATTTTCTTTTTAGAGTGATTACGCTTGCGCCGATTTTTCAATCACTAAGGGCCTTACTTATAATCGTTTCTTGAATTTAAAGAAACTGCTCAGCAACTTATTAATTAAAATCTCACCCATAAACTCCTCTTTAGCCGAATATTTTGGGTACAACCTACGTTAATCATTCACATTTCGTGTATCTGTGCTCCTCATAGGCACACAACAGGTAATACACGTTTATAAGTGAAAAAAGAGATATTCATTGATTAGGGACAGATTCTGATTTTCTAATTCAAGAGACGCCTAATCGTTTCTTAACGAGATTATTATAAGTAAGGCCATAGATGTCGAGGCTTTACCGTATTTTATCGTAAGCGATATTTGGAGCTAAGTATGTTGTTAGTTGAGAAATATATTTTAAACTATTATTTTCTTAAGACTTTTACTTATATTAGATCCTACTAAGGCAAAACATTGAAAGCTTTAAGCCAAAACAAGAAAAAAGTATTTGCTAGGAAAGCGACAATACAAGGATGTAGAAATAATTAATACATACACTAGCTAGTGCCGCGACACGGTCCGCGTGGAATAGTTAAAAAAAGAAATTTATAAAAAAATCCCCGACTTCGAAACATCCTATTAGTTTTAGCGTGATACTATATTATTATAGCCTTCTTCGATTAATGGGCTATCTAATAAGAAAGGGATTTTCGAATCAGACCAGCGCCTGAGATTAACGTGTTCAAGCAAACAAACAAACTATTCAGTTTTATAATATACTAGCTGTACCCGGCTGACGTTGTCGAGCCCTTTAAAAAAACTAGAAACTGATTGCAGTGCCATCAACCGGGACCAATTGTTAAATTAAACCATTCTCGAATCTACTTGAAAACAAGAAAATCATCAAAATCGGTCGCACCATTAAAGAGGTGTTCAGCGGCGCCAACTCCCGGGTCCGATCATGAATCTAAACCATCCCGGGATCCACTTGATACGCACAAAAATTATTTCACCTAAATCCTGGAAACCGATTGCAGCGCCATCTACCTACTTCAAATTTGAATCTAAACCATCCCGAGACCCACTCAAACCACACAAAAATAATTCACCTAAATCAGAAAAATTCAAATGAGTGTTTAAATGCATTCACAATTGCCGAAAGCGGCCGGGAGAGATCATAACAAATGAATGGATAGACTGATGTTTTTTTAATGATATATTTTTTTTATTGATGAATATCATATTTTAATACTTAATAATCTATTCCGGATGTAGACAATTCCAAAAACACAAAAACCATAAAAATTTGTCCAGCCGTTCTTGAGTTATAAATGGTGTTACTAACACGACTTGTTTTATTTATATATCGATGGGTGAAAGGCTATTTGTTTTAAACGACACTTTTATAAATTGTCGGGAGAAAAATTTAAAGTTTCTAATGACCCAGAAAAACACATCACTAACGAACTATGTCCCATATTTAAAAAAAAGAACATCTGTAGACTGAAACTAGAGATCAGGTTCTTTATATTTCTTTAAGTTGAGATATTAGGATGAAAAATCCATCGTGTTGAGTATCACACAAAATGTCGCTTAAAACAAATAGCCTTTCACCCCTCGATATAGATATAGTAATATTGAAGTAATCTAAAGTAGAATGTAGCGTCAGGCAAAATGCTGCATGTACGCTGTACGCTGAACAGTACAAGATAAAAGTTAGAGAGAGAGAGGGATAACACTTTATTGTGCACCATTACAGAAAACACTTATTTTGTACAAGTTTATTGGATATACTTTTTAGCTGATCTCGCTTTAACACTTCTGTTATTTTATCTTGGTGTGTACTTCGTGGTCGACCTGTACCAACTCTACCATTCACAATACTGTCATACACTTGTTTTGTGATTTGTAACTGATGAAAACCGGTTAATTTTAGTTTGAAACCGGTTCCAAGCCTTGACAGTGTTAGGATAGTTTAGCCACATTAATTGAGACTATATAATTTTGCAAGTCACAGTCTCCTCGATTTTGAAAGTTATTACGTCGTAATACAAATGAGTCAAACATCTCATTAATTAATATTTAAGAAATAATTGCAATTATTTTCATCATTATGTATAACTAGCTGTGTACGCGACGTCGTCCGCGTGGAATTTGTTTTCAAAACCTCCCTATTTTGAAACATTCTTCATTGCTGCTCCGCTCCTATTGGTCTTAGCGTGATGGTATATAGCCTGTAGACTTTCTCGAGAAAAGTACTGTCGAACACTGAAAGAATTTTTCAAATCGGACCAGCAGTTCCTGACATTAGCGCGTTCAAACAAACAAACTCTTCAGCTATATTACCTGTGCAGGAACGGAGAAAGAATACAGTTTCCTGCGGCCGGGCGGCCTGTCGTAAGAGGCGACAAAACAACCCACAGCCAGGTGGTAGGGCATTTGCCCGACTGGATGGCTACCATCCTGGTCTAGAGTATGCCGCCATAACAACCTTGAATTATGATTCGACATTAGTGGTCAGGTATCTCATTCGTAGCACCTTTGGTGTTGCAAATGTCCATAGGCGATGGTATCCGCTTTCCATCAAGTGGGTCGTCTGCCTGTTTGCTGAACTCCTGCAACAAGAAAAGAACCTTGTTTAAACGTATGCTTATCGCATGTATATTTGATTAGTACGAGCCATATTTAGTCTGAAGCAATAAAGGGGTCAAGGGGGCAGATAATTTGCTTCCACCGAAATGATTGAAGCTCTAATTTTGTTAGCAAACACATCATTAACAGTTAAATTGTATGATTGTATGAATCATGTCGAAAAACAAGCGCAATACTATCACTTGAAAAATGATAACTAGTGTATGCTCTTTGGGGTTTCGTGGAATTGTTTTGCAAGCGGAAATTCGATTGAGGGCCATCAGCCTGCACGCGAAAAGAACGGTTTGCACTGAAAACCAGCGTTGTGTCGGATATAATTCCGGCACAGCAATATGCTCATAAGTCGTGGTAGCGTAATGGCTAGCGCACGTGTTCTAAACTCAAAGGTCGCGGGTTCGATCCTGGCCGGAACGCATGCACCACTTAGGTGTTTTCTGTTCCTAATGTGCATATTGTTACAATTATCACGTGCTAACAACGGTGAATTAAAACATCGTGATGCAACCTGCACATCGACATAACCGATGTGTCAAACCTGTCAAGCCGCCTTGGACAAGCGTGGCGGGTATACCGTCCATTCCCCTACCGTGGGAGGCCCGAGCCCAGCAGTGGGACAGTTATGGACTGTTGTTATTAATATGCTAAGTGCAAACCAAGTTCGCTGAAAATGCGGCGTACAAATTCTCAAAGTATTCTTTGTGTTAAATAATGTATAAAGAATGTAATTACGTTGCTATTTCTTCAAATAAAGTTTTTTTTCTTTACTTACTCATACTTAAAATAACTTCGCCACGCCAAGATACAAATAGCCGAATTGCGCCCAAGGGGGTATAGCGGCAGGTGAGAACCCTGTCCCCAGGGACGGACCCAAATACATCCCTCGCACTATCCGTGCAGGAACGGAGAAATAATACAATTTCCTGCGGCCGGGTGGCATGTCGTAAGAGGCGACAAAACAACCCACAGCCAGGTGGAAAGGCATTTGCCCGACTGGATGGCTACCACCCCTGTTCTAAAGTATGTCGCCATAACAACCTTGAGGTGTGATCCGGCATTAGTGACCAGGTTCCAGTCTCCCTTAAGAGGACAGCAGCGCATTTGTAGCACCTTTGGTGTTGCAAATGTTCATAGGCGATGGTAACCGCTTACCATCAAGTGGGCCGTCTGCCTGTCTGCTGAACTCCTGCAATAAAAAAAAACCCAACTTCATCATCCCTACGGAACCTTTTACGTGTAAAACCACCACAGACTAGGTTTGTTTTGTTTTTGTAAATCTTTTATCAGTGAGAACACTTTGCGGATGTAAGTAATATTCGAAAACTGCTTTTGATAACAATCCGCGTTATCAGTGTGCTTGCCTAGAACGTAGAGCCGTTTGATTGATGGCCGATTGGTTCAAAGATATCATTTTAGTACGCATTATGTATACTGGGAGTTTATCCTCAATTCCGTGAGACATTAGGTCTAGCGACTTTCATACACTACAGACACTCAACCAGCCCCTGTAGACAAGTGGCATTTATTTTTTATAGCTGATGCCCGCAACTACGTCCGCGTGGTATTTAGCCGTTTAAGTAATTAAAGTGTTTTGACTATCCCACGGGAACTCTTTAATTTTTCGGGATCAAAAGTATCTTATATGTTGACTAGGGATATAAGCCACCATACAAAATTTCATTTAAATTGGTCCTGCTGTTTCGGAGATTAGATACTTTTTAATAGTAAATAAAACAAATAAAAATCTTGGGCGCGAGCGAAGTTGCGGGGAAAAGCTATTAAACGTATAGGTACTTGAATTTTTCAATGTCATTGAATACAGATGTGCCTTTCAACCAAATTCATTCAATTTGGTTAAGTGAAAATCAACAACATAAAAAAAAAACTAAAAAGTATAAAATAACTTATTTTCTAAAGCTATTTTTAATTATAATATCTTATTTTTAATATATATTATCTTAAACATCTTAAAGTCGGTGCTTAGTAAATTTTCAAAATATAGTAATTTTTATGTTTTACTTTGCACCGACTTCAAGATGTTTTAAATAATATATATTAAAAATAAGATATTGTAATTAAAAATAGCTTTAGAAATAAGTTATTTTAAACTTTCTAGTTTTTGAAGTAGGTTTTTTTAAACGAAGATTTTTTATTTGTTACTTTTTAGTGTCTAGCTATGGGTAAGCCTACGAAAGGTGCCGCGCGCCTTAAAAATATAGGTCCCAAGAAACGGGAACAAAACAATGACCACAAAATGAAAACTACTGGGCCAAAGTATATTACATTTTTAGGGGACCAAATGGCAGCCAATCTGCGTCGATGAAAAAACAATGACGTAAATCGGATCATAAATCTCAGAGTAATCGGTGTACATACATAAAAAAAAGAAAATATACCGGCCAAATTGAGAACCTCCTCCTTTTGGGATGTCGGTTAATAAAAGAAATGGATAAGAAAATGTACCCACTATTAAGGTTGATATACACTGGCGTGGATAGACTAAACGGAACTGAGTTATGTAATTTTCTCCAGTTTGATGTATTTATATGTATGTCTTTCAAGATCACGGCCATAAAAATGGTCCGGATTTTGGAGGGCTTGCGGGCCATGGGAAGGCCAGCACGTTGAGGTCCCTTGACAAATTTAATGAAAATATGGCGTGACACTGACCGGCGATTGTACCTGTCTACACTATATAATAATGCACCCCAAGACAAGCCCCGGCCAGTGTAGGACTATTGTGGGAAATGAGGACAAAAAGTACCGAGCTATTGGGGTGAACTGCTAGTGGTACTAGGGGTCTGGGAACATGGGAACTATGCCGTCTGCCCGTCGCAATGTTCGGGGAACTTTATTTTTTAAATGTATTTATATTTATATATAGGCCACGACACACCTTCCACGATCAAATTGATTGTGTACTAGCAGAAGGTGATGTCAGGAGCCTTAAGAATAGACGAGCGTGCATGACAAGAGCTATGAATGTCAAAGAAGCAAGTGAGGTGTGTAAGAATAAGCCTGTATGGCGCTCTGTTGTTCGTGCAAGGGACCTGGCGTGAAGTTATGTATGTATGTATTTATATTATTGTCAGAATAAGCATACAGATCGCTATTATTATATGATACAAAAATTTTATAACTAAAACTGCGTTTTAGCGGCTTTAAGCGCAGCGCTTCATTTAATTTTTATAAACATTTCGACCGCCAGTGTCAATTAATAATGGTAGAGTTAGAAAATTAAATTCCGCACTGAAGACCGTTATAATGTAGTATTAATTATGTGTACTAGTCGTAAATATTTAAGAATATACAATATTTTATCATACCCCATTTATTTTTCACTGCAAACTTTGAGGATAAATTATCCTAATTTGGAAAACCTGAGGTTTGAACGACTTAATTAATATGTTACAGGTATAAACGTTCAAATTCCATTATCCTCGACTTCCTTACCGCATTCCAATATATATTTCCCTATAGAATACAAAAATAACTTTTCCATATATAATTCAACCATTCCATAGTGAATACTAATTTACCAAAATTAATTTATAATTTTGATGTTAGGAAATTTGCTTCAATAATTCAGAAAGATAGAATTAAGAACCAATAATGTATTAATGACACATTATTTTCCATTTTTGCACGTAAATAAAATTTATGTAAAAAAAAATTGCTGTAAAAAATATTTTTCAAAAAATAATCTGATTATGACAAGTGTATATGCTCTTTAATACTTTACATACAGCCCTCATTGTATGAAAAAAATGCAGTGATTTTAGATTGTAAAAAGATTTTGGTGTGTTTTGTTTGGCTGCCTTTTATTTAGATACTCAAATATATTTTTTGAATCGTATAAAGTGAATCTAACCAGTGAAGAAACTACCTCCATTTTCTATTTTTGTAATAATCAAATGTCGAACAATCTAACCTGACTTCCATTCCTGTATACCCTCATCTATCCCTTTCCGGCAAAATCTCATCGACGATGTGCTGACTTCATCGACGGCGAAAAAATGTCATCGTCGCCAGCCGTGGTGCCTTCATCACCATCGACGACCCCGTCTTCGCCGGCGTTGAGGGGCGAGTGTAACCAGTTTCACACATCGACGCCTAACTACGCGGGTCGGGTGAGTTTTTGTCATTAGGTATAGCTGGATTCTAATTTAATTAAAATTTTTAGTTTTATAAATATATATTTAATATTTATCCATACATTTGAGAATCTAAATACTAGACGCAATCCATCTTTTTTAAGTGAAACTTCTGCATAGACGGGGTCTTACGATTTTTCGCGCACGAAAAAGCGTCACGGCCGCGTGTTCTAATACTTACATTTTTAAACGCGTGATATCTTTCGAATGGAATGTCCGAATTGAATAATTCAAAAAGTTATCTGAAGGTTTTCAAATTGGACAAGTACATTAACATTCTGGCCGTAACACTTCGAGTAGAATTTTTGTTGCGATTCATTTTGTCACTTGTTAGTTGAAGATTTCCACTTGTCCGTTGAAGTTTCACTTCTAATATGTGTCCCAGCATACATTTCATTTTTTTCTTAAATCGTAGCAAACAGGCACACTGCCCACCTGATGGAAAGCGGTTGTCTTCGCGTATAAACAATACTGACACTTGAATCGTCTTAAGGCACGTGATGTCTTGACTTGAAAAAATTATAAAAAAAATCCCAGTGTTTTTTCATTAAAAGGAAGCTTTTAGGGGGCGTCGCAAGAAATTTAATTTTTAACGACCACCCTAATATATATATATAAACACAATTATACACATAGATACATATACATATATCTACAACTAATACCGGAACAGATCACAAGGTTGTAATGGCGGCATACTCTAGACCAGGGGTGGTAAACACCTAGACGGCCAGATACCCTATCATCTGACTGTGGGTAGTTTTTTCGCCTCTTACTACTGGCCGTCCGGCCGCAGGAAGTTGTATTCTTTCTCCGTTCCTCAAGAACAAACAAACAAATAACACAAACTGGACGAAAGCGACCACCAGATAGCCAGGACAGGACCCTTGCGCAAGTCGCTTTCCGCGTCTCTTAGCTTATGTATGGTAATAAAATTTATTATGAATATTTGTATGCTCCTATGTGAGCAAAACGTGTACAATATTTATTTAATTTGTTTGGGAAACATACAATAATTGATACTCTTATTAAATAATATAAAACAAAATTAATACATATATCAATCAAGTTTCCAATAAAAAATAATTTATATAATAAATATAAAAATTGGCTCAAACAGTTAATTATAAAAAAGAAATACAATTATACGAAAATTACACAAAATGTCAATTTAATTTACATTAGGTCATTATTGAATAAGATGAAAAAAGGGAAAGTATAATGTCATTTTTCTAAAAATTGTAAGTCATTATTTTAAATTACGTTTTTCATAACATATATGACTACTGTTTAACCATGTTTTGATAAAATAAATATCATTTGATTTAGCCCCGAAACGGATTTTTAAGAAATATAAGCGATTTTCGCTTACAGTTAGATAATTTTTCAAGGAATTTTTAAATATATATATACACTATTTGTTCCCCGCGGCTTCACACGTTATATAAAAAATGAAAACCCAATTTAGTTTTTATGTAAATGTAAAATAGGCATGATCATTCTCCCGCGACGCAGCCGCGGGGAAAACACTAGTAATAAATAATTACAATAAGTATATAATAATAATAATAAAGGTTTGAACAATTGAAAGGCTCTCGCTTGGTATCTGGTTGAAGGGTCCGAAGCAGAAGGCAGCTTTGTTGGACACGGCCCGTATTGTGAGGAGATTCCTGTGTCTGGAGCCTTAACCACCGGTAGTCTGGACCCTAGGCCCCACTGCCGGCGAAGATCAGTTTTTATATTTTTTTCATAAATAAATGTATATATATATATATATATTAAGATATTTATAAAAAAATGTAAAAGATTTGGATATTAAATATATATGTGAATAATAATAATAAGTTAAAATGTCATGTTGTTACTGTTTGATTATTATTATATTTATTACGTTATTGTACAACATTATTTTGTGCTTTTAATAAACAGGATGCAGATCGTGTATTTCGATCGTAATCCGTAAAAAATTTAATGGAAAGTTTCTCTTACGGGGTGTAAGAGAGGTTACCATCGCCTATAGACAGCTTTAATCGAACAATCTGACAAGGTCATTAGACTGACAAAGTCAAACCATTGCGGGTTATGTTTCGAGTCAGCGCCATCTATCGGTATTAGGGTAGTAAGTAGTTTTGTATATTTGTGTAATACTTAAACGATGAACTATTAGGATCCTATTCCCTGCACTGTACTAACGTAAACTAAAATTAGGAAATGTGGCACTTCCTAATTTTAATCGGTCTATCAGTTAACTATATTCTTATATATAAAATTCTCGTGTCACAGTGTTAGTTACCAAACTCCTCCGAAACGGCTTGACCGATTCTCATGAAATTTTGTATGCATATTGGGTAGGTCTGAGAATCGGCCAACATCTATTTTTCATCCCCCTAAATGTTAAGGGTAGTCCACCCATAAATATTTTTTTATTAATTTTTAGACACTTTTTATTTTTTTATGATACAGCATTAAAAAATACACACAAGCCTAAATTTTCAACCCTCTACAATCAACCCCTATTTTTTAATAGCGATATTAGTATTTTTATACTTGTATACCGGGATGATTTAGATTTTAATTCTAACCAGGTAGATGGCGCTGCAATCGGGTACCAGAATTTAGGTGTTCTTTTTATTGTTATATGTGTTGAAGTTTGTCTCGGAATGGTTAAAATTAACGATTGGACCCAGTAGGTGGCGCCGCGATACTCCTCCTAAACACTGGGCCTGATTTTGATGAAATAGTTTGTTTGTTCAAGTGGATTTGAGAATAGTTTAGAGTAAAATTAGGTCCAGGTAGATGGCGCTGGAATCGGGTTCTAGAATTTATTTTTTAAAGGCAGGACAACATCTGCCTGAAACAGCTAGTATATGTATATATTTTTATTATGATTTGTTTGTCCATGCAGAACGGAGAAAGAATACAATTTCTTGAGTTGTGTTCCGTTAGACTCGCTAAAACTCAACAACGGCTCGATTCGATTATGATGAAATTTTGTTTGTGTGTTTGAGTAGATCCCGGGAGATATTAGATTCGCAATTGGTCCCGCTGGATGGTGCTGCAATTAGACTAGATTTTTATTTATTCAAGACAAAGTCTGCTGGACTGTGAGCCTACGAGTTGTAGTAAAAAATGTATATTACTTTATTGGTATTTATTCGAATATTCCAGAAGCAGCACAATCCTCCACTGAACGTGATACTTCCGGCAACTGCGCCCGCCACGCCACCTACGTACGGTCAGTATATCTCTATTTCTATACTAATATTATAAAGAGGAAAAGTTTGTGAGTTTGTGACGTTGTAAGGGCTAATCTCTGGATCTACTGAAACGATTTTAAAAATTGTTTCAGTGTGAGATAGCCCATTTATAGAGCAAGGCTATATATCATCACGCTAAGACCAATATAAGCGGACCACCAATGAAGAATGTTTCAAAATCTGGGGTTTTTTTTTTACTATTCCACGCGGACGAAGTCGCGGGCAGAAGCTATGCGGATAACGTTAGCAGCTGTAAATGATTGCAAAACCATGTTCAAAATTCGAAAAGTATACTACTGAGGTGGTCCCACTGTCGCCAAGTCTCGGTTTGATGAGTGGATTCCAGGGAAATCGAGAGTAGCCTTTGTTAAAAAAACGCCAAGCGCGTACGCTCTGCGCTTAAAGAAAAACTTGCACACGTGTGCCAGTAGTACAATTTATACAGGCCTCTTAAAATATCAATTCTAAAGCTATTCAAGCAACTGAAATGTAGTTTTTTTAATAAAGGGGGGGGGGGTGCAAAACTGAAAATGCCGCCCCCGCTCGCCTATATTTTTATCTCAATCATTATTTCAGACATCAGACGCCCACTGTCGGGCATAGGCCTCCCGGAAAGAACGGCATAATGACCGGTATAGCGCTGCTCTTTCTGTATTAAGCCTATTACCAATATATATACGTGGACGTGCGGGACTTGTATTTTAATTTGTTTCTAAATATAGCTTCATCTCTTTCACACGCACGCTATCCGTCCCCGAATGTATGAATATGTATATATATGTAATATGAATGTATGTTTAAAAAGGGTGTTATAAAATTTCTTCGAGATCGGCAGCGCGCTAGTGACACCTCTGGTGTTGTAAATGTCCATAGGCGAAGGTAACCGTTTTCCATCAGATGGGCCGTCTGCCTGTCTGCTGTACTCCAGCGATAAAAAAATAAACAGAAATGTGAGCTGGTTTCACTTGCCCACTGCACCGGTCGCGTTGCACGCGTGCGTGCGTGCTTTTTAACATATGTCTACGCGCCTAGCGTAAAGTTACTTACAACCAGCAAGAGTTAACTTGAGATTTCGCTGGGATGACGTAAGCGTGAAGTACTGACGCGTCGATGGCGAGAGCAGTAAGAAGGCGGGGGTCAGGAGGGGGCACACATTTCGCTTGGGTCTCAAGTAACTTGCGGATAATATGTGCTGAAACTGTAGTAACTGGATGTCTCAGTGGTCAAAGATGCTTAAATGATAAGTTGTGTATCAGTCTGCAAAGTTTGAATTGGCCGCCGTGGGCATGGGTCCCGGCTTGCCTCCCCCCCACATCCTGGGCTACAATAATAGTACATTATGGTACTAGTGTGTAACATTGGTGATTATCGCCGAGGCGCCATTGAGACTCGAGCCGTAGGCGAGGGTCTTAAGAGAGCCGAGGACGGTAATCATCAATACACACGTGTATCATACGACGTTTTTGAACACACTTGTCAATAAAATAACAACAAAAACTCATTTTATTTAGTAGATAAAAAGTTTATTTTGAGAAAAAATTAGTAAATGTGCAGTTAGTAAAAAAGTTATATATGAGTGAAAGTTTTATTTATTAAATACGTAAGAGTTAAAATTATCTATTTAAATAAGAAGTTGCATGAAATGAGCAAGCAATAGGAACATTAATTTATTTGTTCTATAGAACACGATCTTTTTTTTTAATAAAAACTTTTTTAAGAGGAAGCAACTCAATCAATAAAATAAAAAAAATCCATAACTCACTAGTGAGTTATAATTTTTTTACTCACAGTTTGATTATGGGTGTCATTCTGTGCCTAATTGCGGTGACCATAGAGCCACTTTATGAGCAAGTGTGTTGAAAAGTATATTATATTCTAATTACTATAATTGAATTTCAGGTGAGGCAACTCTGACCCCTCCGCCTCGGTCCCCCGGAGCCCCTTGTTCCGTGGCTACGCCCGCCTCCGGAGATTCCAGGACACACCCGCCCGACGGAACGTCTTCTGATAAGGTTAGTGTTCCTTTCTTTCTTTTGCTTCTCGACTTTTTAGAATAAGTTAGACGACTGGTGACTTTATTTTAATATTAGAACTACTAAATACAGACTATATACTGAAATTAACACGTGGAAGAAAAAGTATAGAAGACGGAATATAATGAACACACTGAAGTTACAAATTTGACATATATTATGTCACTCGAATTTTGACGTCTCGAGGGCGTTCCATTAGTAGCTCGCAACGCCCAAAATGCCCCGTTAGCCGTTCCACAAGGCGATTGCGGTCGTTATGTCGTGGCGAAAACACACTCACAACGACCCATGTCAAGAGGTGGGCCGAATAACCGTTCCACTTGGGCTCGCGATTGTAACGCCGGCTAGCAAGTGAGCGTGGTCGTTGTGAGTTTCTAACGGAACGTAGCCATATTTTTCAAAAAATAGAATATACTTAATTCTACAAAGGTGCTACATAAAATAAAGCACATTAATATACAAGTACAATCGGCGGTCTTAGCGCCCATGGGGTTCTTCCAGACAACCTTTGGATGGAGTATAAGAAGGACAACAAAAGTCGTCCTCCCTATACTCCATCGAAAGATCTTTTTAATTGAATTTCAGTCATCAGAAACAGCTGTTGGTGGTGTATCTCGCACCGCCAGCACAGCGTTGTCCCGAAAGGAGAGTTACAAAGCCCAAAGACAGAACTACAGGAGGGAGAAGAAGAGAGTCGCGTCGGCTCTGTTGCATTCGATTGATGATCCGTCGGTCGTCGTGCTCGCCGATTGGCTGAAGGTGAGTTGACATTTCGTTATGTCATTCTGAACGAATGAGTGAATGAATGATCTGCAGTACAAAAAATTAAAGATATAGAATTTTTGGTGGGAATCTGAAGAGCGAAGTCGCGGGTGTTAGAATCATATTTATTATTGTAAAGTAACCATATGACGGAAGTAGTCAATAACCGGATAGAGTATTCATTGATGTAATAATCGGAAGTCATATAACCGGATGTCAACGCAGAAGCATTTATTATCAAGCCAACGAATATCGAAATTGGTGTAACCGAAAATTGGAAGTTATACCGATGGCGGAAATTGGTGTTATGACGGAAGTGAAGTGCCGCCAAAGTATTACAGAATGGTGTCGCTGCAGACGCACTACGAGGATCTATGTGCTGGGCCAGACTGAACACGCGGGCGCGGGGCGGTCGCGGCGCGGCATACTTAAACATATGAAACCTTATTTGAGTGTCCGTAGTGGGCGTACGGGCGCGGCGAGCGGCGCGGGCGGCATGGCGCGTTGAGTGTGCGGGCCATTCAAGCCATAGCACATTCATATAAGTGGCCGCAGTCAAGAAATTTTTCCATTTTTTTTTGCCATTTTAAGGAAGAATTTTCTAATAAAAATAAGTTCATCCATATTATATTTGGCAAACACTGGACACGACACCACTAGGACGAGCCGCGCGCGTCACTACGGACAAGTGCGCCGCGCGCGTTCCCGCACCCGCGTCGCCACCGCGCCCGCGTGTTCAGTCTGGCCAAGCACTTATAAATACTCGGTGTTCGGGCAGAGGGAAGCCAGTCTACATCTTTTTTTTTCTTTTATTAACTAATCTACGGACTCTAGTTCCGTACTACCCTTTTTACATCTTAATTATTGTTAGTTTTTTGAATTTATACACGCTTATTGTTTATGTGTGACATTAATTTTATGACTTGGGTTGTGTTGTGTACCTTAAGAATAAATTATATAATAATGTTTTTATCTAATTTTAATACTTAACTTATACTAATGTAGAGTGTATCTGTTACATGCTGGTGTTGTGAGGAAGTGCATGTGCAGTGTGTGCCTTATGTCTATACCTATATATATTATCTTAACTAGTGCCATGTATGCTGTTTTTTCTTTCTGTGCCTAGGTTATTAATTTTTAGGCTCTTTGTGTGTCTTGGTTTGTTTGTGAATTGTGCGTGTAATGCAATGCAGTGGTATTGCGCGTTGGTGTAAGTGTATAAGTTTTGTTGTTTTTGATTGTGTGTTTGTGACTTTGTGTGGTGCTATAATTTATTATTTAATTGTCGTGACATGAAACATTTTGAAGTGATACGTCTATATAGAGGGGGTCTTACGGATTTTTGGCTCATGAAAAGATGTCACAGTCACGTGGTCACCGTCACTAATTCTTACATTTTTAAACTCGTGATATCTTTCGAATGGAATGTCCGAATTGAATAATTCAAAAAGTTATATAAAGGTATTGAAGCAGTCTTGAATATGAAGTAATTTATTTTGATAAGGATTAATACCAAGATACTAATAAAGAGCCTTTTCTAGCGGCGGCATTTTAATTAAAATTTAAAATAAAAGAACACTTATTGTGGCATAACTATAATAGTTAGACATATGCTGTCGCGACACTTTTTGTAGATAATGATGTGTTCTGCAAAGTCGTAGTACATTATTTCATTCTATCATCAATAGTTTTCGCAGTGCTCGCGATTTTAGGTATTTTTGCACCTTGGGTTACGTTATTAGAGTTTTAGTAAGGATCCCTAATTTTTTTGTAAACATAATATAGCCTATGTCACCCGGGGATTGTGTAGCTTGCCAACAGTGAAAGAATTTTTCAAATCGGTTAAGTAGTTTTTAGTTGGTGTTAGTGATCAACTACTAGTCTACTACTGACATTCTACGTTCATCGGTTGAACAGAGCGAAAGCTCTGTTGGACAAGAGGCGCATAGTTATTGTGGTCGATAATCGCAGTATTCTTTAAGGGCAAATTGCTGCTCGACACCTGACAAGCGTGGAGACAACCCTTGGAATATTTGTTCGGCCGGCGGCTTTACGGTGGACGCAATCAGGCCACAACTGGAGGAATGGGTTAACCGCACTAGCGGCACCCTCACCTTCAGGACGACGCAGATACTGACCGGACACGGTTGTTTCGATCAGTATCTGTTTCGCATTGTGGGCTGCTTGCCTTCTCCGGATTGCCGACAGTGTGGCGCACCCGATACGGCGTTTCATACGCTTGTCGAGTGCGCTGCCTGGGCGCCGCAGCGTTTCGAGCTCGAGACAAAGTTAGGAGCCGTCCGATCGCTCGGCGACTTGGTAACGGCCATGTTGCAGAGCGACGACGCCTGGGATGCTGCGGTTTCTTTTTGTGAGGCAGTTATGTCTCTGAAAGAGGCCGCAGAAAGGGATAGGGAGCGAAGTCCTAGGGCGCGTGCTACGGTCTCTTCTCGAGGTCGCCGGCCTTCAGCCGGCACCCGGAGAGGCAGGTACGCGCATTACTTCCCTCCCTGAGGTAGGATCCGGAACGATGGGGGCCCTTAGCTACTAGGTAAAGCAAGGGACTTAACAACTACCCCCGTTTCGTAGTGGAGTGTGTTCTCCCAGGGCACACTTCAGCACTTTATGCGCTGGATCGACTGCTGAGTAACTATGTTCTACATCTCAGTCTTTCCTTCACATCAAAGCGCAGGGCCGCGAAGGGAGGAGGGGTTTTTTAGTGGGTATTGAGGTTGCTCGCCCGTGCGGCATCGCTCGGAGTCTCCACACTCCTCTGTGTAGTCCATAGCGGACGGAGCGCAAGTAGAGCATACAATTGCTAGCGTTACCGCCCCCCGTGGATTCGTGCCGTTTCCTAGTGACGGCCCAGAGAGTGCGTAAATCGGTTAGTTAGTCATTTTTCCCCGCCTCAAAAAAAAAAAAAA
The DNA here is from genome assembly GCA_012273795.1 of Dendrolimus punctatus. Taxonomy (NCBI): domain Eukaryota; kingdom Metazoa; phylum Arthropoda; class Insecta; order Lepidoptera; family Lasiocampidae; genus Dendrolimus; species Dendrolimus punctatus. The sequence goes on from CM022556.1 coordinate 2,585,531, forward strand.
AAACCCTTGGAATATTTCTGTGTATTATTGTGCTGTATTTAATATTGTCATTGTAATAATACTAGTCTAATAAACTTTGATTATAATATTTCAGATTATTATTATTTCTCCTAACACGGGCATATCCTAGCATCGTGTATAAGTATAATAATTGTATGTTTCAGGTTCGCGGTACACTCAAGTCGTGGACCAAATTGTGGTGTGTCCTGAAGCCAGGACTGCTCTTGCTGTACAAGAGCCCTAAGGCGAAAGTAAGTTGAATTACCATTACAGTAAAACCCTAATTTTAAATACTCCTGTTTTTACTCACAGTGACGTTAAAGTCACTCGTTTTAAAAACATTCATTTTCACTCATTGATTTTGTTTAGTTTAAAACCAATGAGTGAATATGAATTTATTTCTATTAAAAAGTAGAAGTTCTTTAGGAAACCCTGCATTAAGCACTGAATAAGTTAATTGATTTAAAAAGAACGCTAATACTTTTTTAAATGGAATATTACTTATTAATCTATTATATTTATAGCTATATACATTATACTAGCTATAGCAGCTATAATAAGTTGGGAGCACTGTATGAAAAGTTCATCATTCTTGGACTATGCAATACTGCTTACTACCGTAACACCGATAGATGGCGCTGACTCGAAATATAACCCGCAATGGTTTGACTTTGTCAGTCTAATGACCTTGTCAGATTGTTCGAATAAAGTTGTCTATAGGCGATGGTAACCTCTCTTACACCCCGTAAGAGAAACTTTCCATTAAATTTTTTACGGATTACGATCGTAATATGCGATCTGCATCCTGTTTAATAAATCATGAAATAAATAAATATTGTATTGAAAAAACTAGTAACTATATCAAAACATGTTATTAAGTTTAATATTTTTATATACTTATTGTTTATATTATGACAATACCAATGAGATCAGTGATTTGTGTATCTTTTTCCCTGAAACAAGACCTGTCAAGGTTTTTGTGTTTTTATTTTTTATGCTTTTTTTATTTTCTTAATTCTTTTTTTATGCTTTTCTCTTTATTTACTATTGCATTTTTACTTATATTCTATTACATATGTTCTTTCTTACATTTATCTACTTATGTTTATAATATTTTTATTTCTATTATTTCCTTCCTTTTCCTACTTATATTACTATTTGTCTATATGTACTATCTAGTTATAAATATTAGGTGCGTCTCGTTCTAGCCCGTATAAGTCTTTAAAGTGTAAATGAGACACTCATATGAATAATAGGTGCATCTCTTTTTAGCTTACTTAGAAGGAACGAGTGACAAATGATAATTAACAGAACAGTTAAAGCTAATGTTGTGTTCTAGAAATAACAAATGTTATCTGTTATTAGGAACTGTTAGCATAAATATGCTTCATGCCAAGATAACACTTTATCAATACAAAAATTACAAAAAATGCACAACAAGACAACAATTACTTTGTAAAACAAAAGGCGGCCTGGCCTTATCGCTAAAAGCGGTCTCTTCCAGTCAACCTGATTCAAAGGAAATTTTTAAATTAATTATTATTATTATGCAAAAAAGGAAAAAGAAAATAAAAATGACATACATGGACAATTAGTAATAAGTAATTAGTGATGAGAGCAATAGGTAACAATTGACAAATCGATATTACAAATACTTACCCATCTAGTTAGATAGCCTGCTAAAAAACGAGTTGATGTCTAATATATGAATGATTCGATAACTGTCATTGACGTCTGATGGCTAATGGCCGGTTCCTATATTTTGCTATACATTGCCTAACTAACTCGGAGCTTATGTAAAATTTTAACCAGTATTAAATCAAATGAACGGTTGTAATATACAGGAGCCGGCCATAGGAGAACTAATAGGCCGATTAACATTTGCAAATATAGAACGTTTCTTTTAGATCATTCATCGTTTAAACCTACACAAGACTGCTTAATACCCTAATATCGATAGATGGCGCTGACTTGAATTGAAACTCACAATGTATTGACACTGTGAGTTTAACCAAGTTTCCAGCGTTTTTCTAATAAAGTTGTTCATAGGCGATGGTAACCTCTCTTACACCCCGTAAGAGAAACTTTCCATCAAATTTTTTACGGATTACGATCGTGTTATATACGGTGTGGATCCTAATAAAGATGATATCAATTGGTAGTTCCAATTAGCGATGGTTAACACTGTTAACATAACAATTAAGAAATGGATATCACTACAAATTAGCCATCCTCGTTGTTAGCGACGCATTATAATATTTAATTTATATTGCAAATAAATGGCGAAGATGGGCGGCAGAGGGCGTTCGTAGGACATTAGAGGGGGTTGAGCTTAGCGATGCGCAAACTAAAACACCAATAAGATCAGTGATTTATAAATATTTTTCCTTAAAGAATTAAATGACTCATTTAAATCTTTAACTCTTTTAAATCTTTGGTTTCGAATGAGATAATTCATTCAGTTGACCGGCTTTAAACTAACGCTAGAGAGTCTAATTTACTGTGTATCATCATTGTATTTCTTAGAGTGCGAATGTTATCTCTTTTCAATTCACAATATCCTGTATCTACTGTCTCAAACTACATCCAAGTATCTGAGTTGTTAGTTTTCATCATTCCACGTGGCTAAAATCAATCTTAACTTAGTGAGTTAAAGATGTATTTTCCAAACCAAAGATTTAAAGAGTGATTTCGAATTTTGAAAGATTATACATCTTTTAAATCAATCACTCCTGAGTTACACATCTCTACTAATGCAGTTTTTGTTCCCCGTCGCGCCGCGATATATGTGGTTGTTTAGTAGCCTACGTTCGTCCGCGTGCCGCTGCTTTTCGGTAAAAAAATATTCTCCTTTTTTGTTTGCTCGAGCTACACTCGTTAATAATTCGATAGCTGTGACAGTTAAACTGTCAGTGTTATGTAATACAAGTTATAGTATCTTCAATTACCGTCTGTTAAATTTTGACGTTATTAGTATGGAGCTTATGTCAAATTTTAAACAGTAGTAGGTCAATTAAACTGTTGATAACATACAGTGTCTTACCCGAACGTTGAATTTAATGTCCATTTAAACAATCGGTTAATTCGCTTTTTGCCAAGACAATGGAAGGCTCTTTCTTCTCTCTGCTAGAACTTGTAACGGATCGTTATAGGATATATATAGGATTCATTTGATCCCGACAACATAAAATTTTCTGGATCAAAAGTATCCTATATTAACCAGGGATATAAGCTACCGCCATACAAAATTTCACTTAAATCGGTCTAGTCGTTTCAGAGATTAGCCCGTACAAACAGAGAAACAAAAAAATTGAAAATACACTAAATTGGTTTTATTTCACTTCTTACATCCCCCTGACTCGGTTTTTAGCATATTTTTTCATTGTACAGAAATTCGACCATTGCAGTTTTATTATATGTATAGATTTGGGGTCAATAAATATTACTATTAGGGATAGGCCGAATGTGGTTTTAACCGAATACGAACTTCGGCAGAAGATTCGGTAAAAACAAAAAATTCGGCCGAACTTCGGTTTGATTTCGCCACGCTTTCTCAAGAACAACACGTGACCTGTTCACAACGTCAACTTGATAACACCGAATTTTTGGCCTTTTCACATCATAACCTGCCTCTAGTAAATTTTAAGTATAAGTAGGTACACAAAAGAATAGATTTTCAGACCTTTAATTGAAGAAAATCAACATTATATAATTCTAAATTCATATTGTACTGCCTGTATTGCACGTTTGAAAGGCCTAACTGTCGGTTCAGCAAAACACATCTTCTTTAAATTATATGTATGTGACAGTTTATGCAATAAGTGATATTCTATTCTATTCTATTTGTAAAAAGTGATTTCAATGAAAATTAAAGTTGTAATTGCGATGTCCATTCGACGTGTTCTAAAAAATTCAAATTATGCATTATAATTAAGCAAATACACTAATTACTAATGTTTAATTCTATTTTACTATTTTATATTAAATTTCTATATTTTAATACTTATTTTTATATTTCATTATATTTTAATACTTATTATCCTATTCAGGACGAAGACTATTCCAAAAATACAAAAATCATAAATATTTGTCTTGTCGTTCTTGAGTTTTTATTTATTTTTTATTGCATCAGTTCAGCAGACAGTCCACTTGATGGAAAGCGGTTACCATCGCCTATGGACATTTGCAACACCAAAGGTGCTGCTGCTCTCTTAAGGGAGACTGGAACCTGGTCATTAATGCCGGAACACAACCCAAGGTTGTTATGGCGACATACCCTAGACCAGGGGTGGTAACTGACATGACTTTGTTTTATATATATATATATATAGATGTATACAATAGTTCAATTCGCTCTCTAGACTCTCTACCAAAGACAATGGAAGTATCTACGCTCTCACTTCTCTCTGCCGGAGCTTGTAACGGGTGTGCTAGCAAAAAGATTTAGGCTGGTGTGCACCGACTTTTAACCAATGGTTAAAATGAAATAATCGCTAAAAATATATGGCTAAACATTGATTATTTTATTTTAACCACCGGTTAAATTTCGGTGCCCACCAGCCTAAATGAAACAAGATATTAATCGATTATCTATTGATGTAATATACAACATACAGTAACTGGCCATGAGTGAAATAATAGGCCGATTAATATTTTGAAATGTGAAACGTTTCATTGTATTTAATCATTTCCTGATGGTTCATTGTTAGTGAACTACACAGGAATATACTATCCTGATTCCGATAGATGGCGCTGACTGAAAATGAAACGCGCAATGATTTGACTTTGTTAGTCTTATGACCCTGCCAGAGTGTTCCGTTATTGTTGTCTATAGGCGACGGTAACCATCTCTTACACCCCGTAAGAGAAGCTTTCCATTAAATTTTTTACGGATTACGATCGTATTATACGATCTGCGTCCTATTATAATAGCTAATAATAGAAAATGAGAAGTGGGTTAACAACTCAATACTAATCAATTTCGGTATATGGCAATATTAGATAATATTTAATTCATTTTGGCAACATACAGCAAGTAATTAAAATTCTAAAACATTAATACACATATCAACCGAGTTTCCCAAAAAAAATCATGTTAGACATTTGGCTCATACAACTATAAGATGATAATATATTTGATAAAATATTGGAAAATGAGATTTAAAAAAGGAATTAAATAATACAGTACCACACAAAAAAACAATTACAATATTTCTATTTATCTGTATCATTCCTAAGTCATAATAGTCATGTCATAAAAAATCGTGATAAATGTTAAATATAAAATTCATTATCAAAAACAATATAATAATATTAATAAAATTAAAGTCATAATAATAAAAATTAAACATGCGAATATATATGAAATTAGAAGAACGTAATTATATTTAATTTAAATGAATATTATTTTAAACACAATATTATAATATTTTAACTATTATCGAAATATCACTAATGGGTCAAACACAACTACAAATGTTGGTATAATATGTTCGCAAACATGGGTTGCTTGTCCCCCTGCTGGGCTCGGGCCTCCCATTATAGGGGGAAAGGCTTGTCCAAGGCGGCTTGGCGGGTTCGACACATCGGTTATCTCGATGTGCAGGTTGCATCACGATGTTTTCCTTCACCGTTGTTGGCGCGTGGTGATTGTAACAATATGCACATTAGATCAGAAAACTGCCTAAGTGGTGCACCATATAGTTGTTTAATTTTTAACATGTTTCTATAATTCAAAAGGCGCACAACCAGACTGTCCAACTGATGGAAAACGGTTAGCATCGCTTATTGGAAATTTGTAATACCAAAGGCGCTACTAATGTGCTGCCACTCCTGGAACCTGGCCACAATTTTCGGAACACAATTATGGCGGCATACTCTAGTCCAGGGGTGATAGTCTTCCAGATGGGCAGATACCCTACCACCTGGCTGTGGGTTGTTTAGTCGCCTCTGACGACAAGCCGCCCCAACGCAGAAATTCATTCTCTGTTCCTGCACGGATAGGTCCTGGGACCTGGCCACAAATTCCGGAACACTAGTCCAGGCGTGATAGACTTCCAGATGGGCAGATACCTTACCATCTGGCTGTGGGTTGTTTTGTCGCCTCCTACGACAGGGCAGGATTGTAGCATGTCGTTTATCTAAATTCTTGTGTAATATTTTTTTCAGAGCAGCCATTGGGTGGGGACCGTCCTGTTGACCTCGTGTCAGGTGATCGAAAGGCCGAGCAAGAAGGACGGCTTCTGCTTCAAGTTGTACCACCCCCTGGAGCAGAGCATCTGGGCACCGAGGGGGCCCCATAACGAGACTATTGGTAAGTCATTGATGGAATTATAGACACGAAACCTTTGCCTCCGTTTTATTTCACTGTGTCATCGCCCCTCCCATTCGTTCATCCGCGCTTGACAACATGTACTCCCAACTATAATATTGTTATTAATTGTTTAAAGTGATTTTATTTTTATTTATTTATATTAATTCATTAACAAAAAATATTTGTGTTTGAAATATACATACATAGTCATAATTACAATTACAAAAAAAAAACTAATTTACAATAAACATTCTTAACTTTACAAAAATATGTCACTCGAAAGGTAATTTATTATTATATTATTATTATTTAAGCACAAAAATAATCGTCAACTGAATAGAAAGCTTGTTTAAGGAGGAATGCTTTAACATTACGCTTAAAAGATTGCATTTTATATATATTTAGCTTTAGGTCAGTAGGTAATTTGTTGAAAATTTCAATATTAAAAGTAAATTTCAATATTAAAATTCAAGATTAAAAGGTATATTTGAATAAATCTTTTTATTCCCACAGTCATATTTCTTCCTCATGACCAGGGGCCCAATTCTACTATTTCAATATCATAGATTACGATTCCATAGTGACAGTGTCAAAAATTCGTATTTTACGGAATGCATAATATCTTCGCGTTGGAGTAATAAAATAATAAAATAACATCAGTCTATAAATGTCCCATTGCTGGGCTCGGGCCTCCCATTATAGGGGGAACAGTTTGTCCAAGGCGGCTTGGCAGGTTTGACACATCGGTTATCTCGATGTGCAGATTTCAGCACTATATTGTCCTTCATTTCCTTCGTTGTTAGCAAGTGGTAATTGTAACAATATGCACATTAGGTCAGAAAACTGCCTAAGTGGTGCATCCGTTCCGACCAGGATTGAACCCGCGCTCTTGGAGTATGGGACGCGTGCGCTAGCCACTTACTATAACACTTTATTGCACACCAAAACAGACAAATTTACAATATTTTCTAAGTGATACAATAGGCGGCCTTATCGCTCAAAGCGATCTCATCCAGGCAACCCCCTAAATTAAGGAAAATATTCAAACAATGGCGGTGTAAACAATTTATACATATAACAAGATTGTAGAGGTCAAATTTCTGTGCAATGAAAAGAATTTGCTAAAAACCGAGTCAGAGCGATAAGGCCGCCATTTGCTCAACGTTTATTAAGTTTTAATTTTTGGTCAACAATAAGCGATTTCATTCATTCGTTCATCTATAAGCTGAATTTTTAGTTGGCAGTTGGCACTGCCAAGTAGATGAGTGTAACTCCTGAGTGATTAACTCAAAAGATATATATCCGACGCGATGAGTGATTAGATCTGTATATCACTTTCGTTCAAAATGTGTCTTTATATCTTTAACTCTTTAGTTCATGCCTGTTCCACGTGATGAGGAAGAACGATTCGCCCGCGCACTGCGCATGCGTACTAAGTGATCGAGGAAACCGAATATAATAGCAAGCCAAAATAAATCGTAACATTATAGTTTTATGGTGTAATTTTGTTTTGATGTAATTAATTTTATTATATCTCTTCACTTTTTGTTTATATTGTTTTGCGTTGCCACAGGTACGCGTGTCGGCTCTGCTAGTATATCACTCACAGATAATAACTCATCTTGTATGTAATTGACACTGACACTATTCATTGGAAAGATAAAGAGTTAAAGATATAAAAGAGTGATATATATATTTGTATCAAAAAGATATATATCACTCTTTTCTTCTTGGTGAGTGATTTTTCCCATGACTACTGCCAAGTGATTCAAGATCAAGACTGGCAACTTGGCATTCTTGAATCATCACCAGCCGGTTTTATTCATTATTGTTTGTTTATTAGGACGCAGATCATATAATGCGATCGTAATCCGTAAAAAATTTAATGGAAAGCTTCTCTTACGGGGTGTAAGAGATGGTTACCGTCGCCTATAGACAATTGTATTTGAAAAACGCTGGAAACTTGGTTAAACTCCCAAAGTCAATTCATTGTGAGTTTCAATTGAAGTCAGCGCCATCTATCGGTGTTAGGGTAGTAAGAATTCTTGTGCAGGTTTAGAACGTTGAAACAGTTCATTAAAATGATCTAAAACAAACGTTTTAACTTTGCAAACGTTAATCGGCTTATTAGTTCTCCTATGGCCGGTTTCTGTATGTCATAAACCATTCATTTGATTTAATACTGATTAAAATTTGACATAAGCTCTGAGATAGGCAAAGTACAGTAATATATAGGCACCGGCCATTAGCCGTCAGCCGTCAACTGACAGTTGTCGAATCATTCGTCTATTAGGCATCGACTGGTTTTTTAGCAGGCTATTTAACTATAGTGCGCGCGGAACTACTTGGCCGCGCCTTAGGTATGTGAGCGGTGGGACGGAGAGGCGAGGGCGCTTGCTGTCATTACTTAAATACTCAGTGCAGCGCCGTACTTCGCGACGGCAATACACGTTGAAAGTTTCGGCTAGTTTAGACAAAACGCACACGAGATTGCAATAGCAAGATGAGTCCGCCGATAAAAAGACAATCTAAGGAAATAATATTTAAAGTGCATACGTTTTTAAAAAACGGAAAGCCGATGTCAATAGTTTAGAATATAAAACTGATGCGAATATACATAAATTAGTAGCAGAAGCAACAGGGATATCTGAAAGAAGTGTAAGGAGAGTGATTGCTGAAAGTAAAACTTCCTTGCAAAATACAGGCGAAGCAAAATTTAGTTCTCCGCGGAGACCAAAAGAAATAAAAAAGAAAATACAAGTTGATGATTTTAATTTTGGAGTGATAAGAAGAAAAATAAATCAGTTTTATACGATAGAGAAAAAAATCCAAGTCTACGAAAACTAAGTGCTGTGTTAAAACAGGATAATATTTTAAATTGCGGATTAACTTTTTTAAGAGAACTTTTACACAAACTGGGATATTCATTTAAAAAATGTAAATCAAAGAGATCCCTTTTAATAGAGAGACCAAACATTGTTGAATGGCGAGTGAAATATTTGAGAGCCATAAGAAAATTCAGAGAAGACAAACGAAATATATTCCTTTTAGACGAAACTTACGTTAACCAAAGTCACAATGTCCAAAAATGTTGGCAATCTTCGTCGGAGCCTGGAATTTATACAGCTATAGGCAAAGGAAGGCGTTTAATAATAGTTCACGCTGGTAGCCGGAACGGGTTAGTTGACGATGCTTTGCTAATTTTTAAATCAGATTCAAAAACGGGGGATTATCATGGAGATATGAACTCTACAAATTTTTACAACTGGGTTGATCGAAAATTAATACCTAAACTTCCACCTAACTCAGTCATAGTTATGGATAATGCTGCCTATCATTGTGTGCAAGTTGAGAAGAAACCGACTATGTCTAGTTTGAAAATTAATATGCAGAACTGGTTGCAAAATCATAATGTGCCATTTTCTCAAAGCCGAACTCTTGAGGTTGATTAATACGACCCAATCAGAAAAAATATACACGATTGATGAACTTCTGAAAGCTGCAAGTCATACTGTTCTAAGACTACCTCCATATCATCCAGACCTCAACCCGATCGAGCTTGTGTGGGCAAATATTAAAAATTGCCTGGCCAGAGATCACATTAATGCTACATTGGACGAGAAAATTACAATACTAACAAGGCTATTTTCCGAATTCTCTGCCGAACAATGGCAAAAATGCGATGACCACGTACAAAAAAACGAACAAGAATACTGGAATCATGATATGAGATTTGATACTATGATGGACGAAATCATTATAAACTTACAAGATGATTCTGAATCAAGTTCAGAGAGTTCAGAATCAAGTGATTCAGAGGATATGTCAGAATAATTTCATATACTTAATTTGTTTTTGGTTTATTTTACTATTAATCACAATATAATTACATACGTACAATATAAACTTCTAAAAGTTCAATTGTTTTTTATTTATTCTTTTCAATAATTGTTCACGATATCTCGAGATTAGTCATCACTGTCTAATCTCATGTGTGTTGAGAGCAGTAGGCAACCCGCCCCCTCACTCCTGTCGCTACCTAAGGCGCGGCCAACTAGTTCCGCGCGCACTATAGGGTTAGTGAGTTTTTGTAACATCGATTTGTCAATTACCCATCGGTCCCATTACTAATTACCCTTGTACATCCCATATAGATTTTTATAGTAATATTAATCGATTTGTAGTAAATCGTTTATATTAATTACGTGTTTTTTTATTTGATTTATATTTTAGTTTTTGAAACAATAAGTTTGTCATTTGGCATGCTCAACATTTCATTTTTATTATAATAAATGAAACGCTTAATAGTTCTAAAATTAGTATTGATAATGTTATTTGGTTTCCTAATTCCTTACCTTGAAATTTTAAAGGAATATAGAATTTGCATTATTCATATAACTTTATTTGATTTATAATCTAATAAATTGTTAATATGAATCTCTTAGGTTTATTATTCGAATATAAAAAGCATATACTTTTCAATAATACAAAAAAAACCTATGTTTTCGCAGAAGATTTTTTTTTAATTAAAATCGATTACCTACTTTTGAATAAAGAAAAATCGATTTTTATTTAATCATTTTTAACATCCCACTTATGCCTATTATTAATTTATTAGGACGTAAATCGTATCTTACGATCGTAATCCGTAAAAAATATAATGGAAAGTTTCTCTTACATGGTGTAAGAGTTGGTTACCATCTAAAGATGTGTAACTCAGGAGTGATTGATTTAAAAGATGTATAACCTTTCCAAATTCGAAATCACTCTTTAAATCTTTGGTTTGGAAAATACATCTTTAACTCACTACGTTAAGATTGATTTTAGTCGCATGGAATGATGAAAACTAACAAATCAGATACTTGGATGCAGTATGAGACAATAGATACAGGATATTGTGAATTGAAATCAGATAACATGTGCACTCTAAGAAATATAATCATGATACACAGTAAATTAAACTCTCCGGCGTTATTGTAAAGCTTAAAACCGGTCAACTGAATGAATTATGTCATCCGAAACCAAAGATTAAAAGAGTTAAAGGAGTGATTTAAGTCTTTCAAGCAAAAAGATTTATAATTCACTGATCTCATTGGTGATTTAGTTTGCGCATCGCTATTACCATCGCTTATGGACAAATCCAGATGAACATTCTGGAAACTTAATTAACTCCCAACGTCAAACCATTGCGTGCTTCAATTCAGGTCAGTGCCATCTATCGGTGTTAGGGTAGTAGTATTCTGTTGTTACATACATACATAACTTCACGCCATGTCCCTTGCGGGGTAGGCACGAACAACAGAGCGCCACACAGGCCCATTCTTACACATCTCCCTTGCTTCTTTGACGTTCATAGCTTTTGTCATGCACGCTCGTCTGTTCTTAAGGCTCCCAACATCACTTTCTGCTAATACACGATCGATTTGATCATGGAAGGTGTGTCGTGGCCTTCCGCGACTTCTGCATCCATCCACTTTTGCATTGTATATCTGTTTAGTCATTCATTCTTTCCACATGCCCGAACCACCGGAGCATTCCTTTCCTTAATATTATGCAATAATAGTACATTATGGTACTAGTGTGTAACATTGGTGATTACCGCCGAGGCGCCATTGAGACTCGAGCCGTAGACGAGGGTCTTAAGAGAGCCGAGGACGGTAACCATCAATACACACGTGTATCACACGACGTTTTTCAACACACTTGTCAATAAAATAACAACAAAAACTCATTTTATTTAGTAGATAAAATAGATATTTTTCCTTGGAGTTTTCAGGTAGTAAACTTTCCATAACGTCAAGGGCTTCACATCTTATATCGGGCGGTGTACAACATAAATCATTTTCTTCGTAACTAGTACTTGTAGACATTTTAATTAATAAATAACTATACTTTCAATATTGAAAACGAGTTGTGAAAAATGTTTCGCTATGGCGGGAAACAATAATCAGTTTTCCTATGCGCGCGCATTGCGATCGGCCACAGACTAAAGGGATGAGGTTTTTTTTTATTTTCCGTACATAGGGTTTACGCCTATTCTGCCACGTACAAAATGGGGAATTTAAAGCTCTCTTTTATTACAGAGAAAAAAAAGTTATATATGAGTGAAAGTTTTATTTATTAAACACGCACGAGTTAAAATTATCTATTTAAATAAGAAGTTGCATAAAATGAGCAAGCAATAGCAACATTAATTTATTTGTTCTATAGAACACGATCTTTTTTTTAAATAAAAACTTTTTTAAAAGGAATCAAATCAACCAATAAAATAAAAAAAAATATCTATAACTCACTAGTGAGTTATAATTTTTTTTAGTCACATTTTGATTATGGGTGTCATTCTGTGCCTAATTGCGGTGACCATAGAGCCACTTTATGAGCAAGTGTGTTGAAAAATATATAGATAGATAGATAACACTTTATTGTACACCATTACAGAAAAGCTTACGAACTAGTATTATTATAGTAGGGTATAAAGGGCGGTCTTATCGCTAAAAAGCGATCTCTTCCAGACAACCCGTGGCAAGAATATTCCGATTTGAAGTGGCGACGGTGGTATACATAATTATTGTACGATTACTTAAATTTTATTAATAAATATATAACTATACTATATATACAAATATACACAAAAGTTATATACATATATAATATATAGCGATAATATGCAACTATTTAAACATAATAGACATATAGCTATATGCAATATAATATATTCTATTGTATTGTATCGGGTGTAGGTGCAGTGGTGCAGCCGCTGCCGAACGCGCACCTGATATTCCGCGCGCCCTCGCAGGCCGCCGGCCACTGCTGGCTGGACCGGCTGGAGCTGGCCTTGAGGTGCAGCAATGCCATGCTCAGGTGGGACCCATTCTTCGAAATCCTTGTTCAATATAGGCATTGCGGGCGCGACGCGATGGAAGAAGAAGCAAGGAAGGAAAGACTCACCACGCCACCACGTCCCCCGGGGTTCAAATTCAAAATTCAAATGATTTTGCAAAATTTTAAAGACATATAGCAAGAAACTCTTTGACACTACCCGTGATCAGAAGACTGGCTCATATTTTGCACAACAAATAAGTATCGCCACACAGCGTGGCAATGCTGCCAGCCTTCTGGGTACGCTCCCCGTTGGCAGTGATCTGCTACATAATATATTTTAGTTTCCAATGTCTTTGTTTACTATTAATTTATACATTGTCATAGCGTAATAAATTCAAAATAAATTCCTAACTAAATTTACTTGAAAACACAATATTTTGAATATTACAATAATAAATGGACAGATGCGCTAACAGGGGTAAATGTGAATTTAATGTACATAGTTATTTCTCTGCAAGTGAACTGAAAAGTTTTTGAGAAATAAATGTCTTAAAGCTAAAAAACCTAAATTCAAAAGTTTTTATTCAAAATAAGTTGTATTGGAGAACACTTTTTGAAGGTCATACATATAGGTTAAAATTTAATTTTACTTCCTAGTCTATGTACACTGCTTCGCAACGTGTTATTGCTGTTAAGGAGAAGAAGCGGCAAGAAACTCCCCAGCAACACGTCTAGCTAAAAATTGTTTTTCTTTATATTTGTTGTTCTATTTATATTTAAGTTCTTTTTTTTAAGTTTTATACAGAACTAGAGTTTACCCCTCGGCTGCGCCGCGAGTTAACTTCTAGTGCGTGTCTCTTGTTTATAGAGCAAGTGCTAAAGGTTATATTATTTTACATTTTTTATGTATTTGCCCACGGAATATTTACTTCATTTTATATCGCTAATTATACCATCCCCCGTCTATCTGTCAACAAAATAAATTACAAAACTTGACCAAAAAGGCCTAAATGGTCTAAATGACTAAAAGACCACAGTGAACGACATGGCCAAAATGACAGAGTAGGCAAATCGACCAAAATGGCCAAAATAATCAAAATGACCAAAGAGGCCAAATTGACCGACATTGCCAAAATGACCAAATAGGCCAAAATGACCAAAAAGTCCGAAATGACCAAATAGGCCAAAATGTCCAAAAAGGCCAAAATGAAAATTATCCCTTGTCCATCCTCAGTAGTGTTGTCTTGACTTGAAAAAATTATAAAAAAAATCCCAGTGTTTTTTAATTAAAAGGAAGCTTTTTAGGGGGCGTCGCAAGAAATTTAATTTTTAACGACCACCCTACTGTATATACATTAAACAAGTGTGTACAATAATAGTAAGTAATACAATGCAATAATAGCAAGTAGTCATCGGCAAACCTTCTGCGCGCGCACTAATTAGGGTACGTTCCATTAAGGACTCACAACGACCTTATTCACGACCGCGATTTTTCCCGTTCCACTTACTTGCCGACGTTACAATCGTAAACCCATGTGGAACACCTCTTGACATGGGTCGTTGTGTGATCGAAAATGATGACGTCATTAGTGACGTTAACGGCACTACCACAACGACCGCGGTCGCCTCGTGGAACGGGTAACTGGGCATTTTGGGCGTTGTGAGCTACTAATGAAACGGCTTCAGAGATAAATTTTATTATTTTTTCCATTTAGGTGTTCCCGGTCGAGACCGGAACAGACTGTAAGTTCGGAGGCGCCCGTAACACCGTCGAATATATCTCATGAAGAGTTGGAGAAACACTTCAATGAGCACGGTGAGTCTTTTATATTTTACGAAACTTAGTTTTTATATAATTTTTCGCGACTAGTGTCCATAATGAAACTACGTTTTAACGGTTTTAAGCGCGGTAATTTATTTGATTTTTATTATTCCGACGTTTCGGCCACTTTTCAATAGCCGTGATCCGTCGTGAACACAAACCCATTATAATATTATATAAAATTATTAAAGATAGGGTACGTTTCTGAAGAGTTTGTTGCGCCGCTTCTTCTCTTTCAGCCACAATATGTTGCGGTGGTAAATTATATTAGGCTCTCATAGAGTAAATAAAATAATAACCATAAAATTAAAATTAAATAATTAAATGAACAAATTGGCGGTAGGCTGAACCAAACTTTAACAATACCAATTGACACTTAACATTTTTACTTCCGTGATCACGGCCACGGAAAAGTGGCCGAAACTTTAGAATAAATAAAAACAAATACCGCGCTTAAAACTGTTAAAACGTAGTTTTATTACGTTTTTACACATTTATCAGCAACTAAAATTGCTTTGGAAGCGGTTGTACCACAGATCGCGCGGTTGAAAAACAGTGTTTCTATGATCTGTGGATGGATTACTTAGAACTTTCAACGAGCAATCTGTTAGATTCAAATTTGAAATACGTAGATAAATTTTCATATATGTTGATACAATAGATACGTTTTATATCAATATAATTGTCAAATTGCAATATTAGCATATTAATGCTTCGCAAAGTAACACCTGATGTTTACCTCGTCGATACTTTTAAACATGAGACTACCTTAATATTTAATATGTGAATATTAAAAAAAAATAATATATAGATATTTACCCAATGCATAACTTGCCAATTAACACCTGTGAAGAGGTACTTTCTAATTAAAATGTTTTTCGTGTTTGGTTAAGATATTTTGGCTTTTATTAACATTTTAATGCATCTTTAATTTCCCAAATATCAATGTGAAATTTTAGTCAATTTCAGATTACCTCTTCGCACGATATAGAATAAACAAAATATTTGAGATATTATTTTTTTTCTTTTAGTAAATGTCAAATTTTAAGTCTCATAATCTTTTACTATTCTACCAAAGGTAATTATAATTAATATATTTTTTTAATTCACCCTTTTGCCTACTCCATTGCACGTGTTATTGTGTGACTATACGCACTGTCTATGATTACGCTCGACGCCATCTTCTTTGCGTAATTTCTAATCAAAATCTACGCTGTGTGAATTTGTTGAATACTGCATTTTTTACGCTATTCTATTTGAACATGACTCTTCTCTATGATATCTGTTGATAAACTCAAAATAATTTTGCGTAAGATGACATCTGACTGCGTTGTATGATCACGTAAATGAAAACTGTCTTGCGACAGTGAAACTATCGGACACGTGTTTATTCGACACCCCAGTCCGGTCATTGGATCATTCTCCTAATATTGACGCAACAGAGGGCGACATCATGTATGAAGTACCAAAAAAATCAAAAACCACCCGAAAAATATCAAAATGGTCACAATTCGTCGAATCCATCGATATATTATCGAAGGACCGCGATTCCAGCGATTCTAATACGCCTGAGTCAGAGAAACGCGACTCAAAATTCTTCGACTTCTTACGGAAGAAGGAATCCGTCGAGAATTTACGCCACAAGGATGTCGATGTGAACTTACGCACTAAGGTTTTGGAGCGTAATTCACCGTCTACGTCCTCTTTGAGAATGGCTTTACCGTCCAAATTGGAGCTTAAAAAAACCAGCAAGAGCCTAGCCTCGAGCTATTTCAAATCGGCAGATAGGAAGTCGATCCTGAAATGCCTCGACATTCCGAAAAGCGAAGTGAAGAGTAGAGAGAAATTATCACCCGGTACGATATTAGAAGAAAATCTAGTCAAATTCATGACGACTTTACCGAAACGCCGGAGTTCCACTCCGTCTACCCTAAAATCGTTCTTAAAACAGACTAGAATGAACCAGTTCCGGGAATCGGGAGTCAAAACTGACTCGGAAAACGACGAATGCGTCTCAAAGTACCCGAGGAGAAAGTTCTTGCGCGATTCGGAGGTACTCTGTGCCACTACGGAGAACATATTAATAACCAAAACAGCGCCGTCTGTTGAGAACTTTGTGAACTACAGCTCGTCTTCTTCAAGTGAAGATATTGACATGTGTGGGTTAGTGTCCTAGTGTACATTTTATTGCAGTTCTTGATGACATAGAGCCGTCGTGGAATGATCATCTTGATTACAACTATCAAGGATGGTACGATCAGTGTGATACGACGCTCTCACATAATATCGTCATGAAATTGTTATTAGTTACTCATCTAGAGCTCTTTTTTAAAAATAAATTTTATACAGAAGTGTGTTCTTCAGAAGAATTGTTGGAGTTGTAGCAAACAGTGCATGCACAGTAAAACAAAGAGATAATAAAAGGAAAGAAGGATATTATTTTCATTATGATAATGACGAGACGCACTAAAAGTTTGTACTGCAACATATCTCCATAAATTCCTTACATGTTTCGCAGGATACAAACATTGTACAGATGAGGTAGTAGAGACTGGAGCGAGCTGCTATGTAAATGAAGTTTTGTCATATAAATATTCTTCAATAGTGTCATATCCCTTTTTAAGCAAGATGCTTTTTAATTTGGTGGCTAGGGCATTTGCCAGACTGGGTGGCTACCACCCCTGGTCTGCAATGTGTCCCCATAGCAACCTTGAGTTGTGTTCCGGCATTAGTGATCAGGTTCCAGTCTCCCTTAAGAGAGCAGCAGCGCATTTGTAGCACCTATGGTCTTGCAAATGTCCATAGGCGACGGTAACCGTTTTCCATCAAGTGAGTCGTTTGCCTGTCTGCTGAACTAGTGTAATAAAAAAATAAAATAAATGGTTTTAAATTTGGTGAAGGGTAGATCTAAAATTTATTAGAGATCTTTTTGAAGAAGCGTTTACCAACCCCCAAAAAAGAGGGCAACGTGACAAGATTAGAGTGGCATGAAACGGTTAACCTGGTTAACCGTTTTACTCTGATACTTTATGAGAGCGTGCTGTCACACCGATTAAGCCAACCCCAAGATGTATAATAAAGATAATGATTCCAGTATGGCTTTCCTACGTCAGTTAAGGATTATTTATTGTTTTCATACGATGTTCAGAAGATCAGCATCATACACTCATAATACGACGCCAGATAAGTTCTCCCTAATCGACTATGAGAAGCTGCCATCAGCTAGTTTCGAAGCTAGC
The DNA here is from genome assembly GCA_012273795.1 of Dendrolimus punctatus. NCBI lineage: Eukaryota > Metazoa > Arthropoda > Insecta > Lepidoptera > Lasiocampidae > Dendrolimus > Dendrolimus punctatus. The sequence continues at coordinate 2,603,727 of CM022556.1, forward strand.
AAAGTCAAGCGGAGAGATGAGCGTATCACTTCGCAAAACGTCTACGTCGCTGGGAAAGTCGTGAGAAGCGGTTAGTTAGGCTCGCCGCACACGGGCCATGCGATACAGCCACGGGACGCCGCACGCAGTGACGCCGGTGGTCGCTACTCGCACCGAGGCACTGCTTCTTGCTTGCCGTGGCCGTATCGTATAAACGCAGACACAAAGGCCTAAAGTCTATGAAACTTTTCTATTTTGTTCCTTTTAACTTTAACCTCGATTATGGTTTTTAGTAAAAAAAGTTCTTTAAATAGGTTTTGTTGAATAAACCGATTTCGAACGATTTTGCCGCGTATCTTCGAAGTATGGTCATGTGATACTGAAAATTTAAACTCACACGAACACGTGTTGAGAGAGATAGAATTAGAAAATTATTCTCGCGGAATAAACCGGTTAATTCAGTTTTATATAACACTGTTTTTAAAATAATTAGTGACCACCGACTACTTGTGTTGGTCAACATCATAAAGGCTGTTGTTCGCTTGCAGTTTTCAGCAGTAAATGGCGTCTTTTTGTTTGGCTGTAGTGGGTGGCCCGTGTGCGATAACCCTTAGTGATGTGACTCGAATACGTCAGTAACATTATGACTTGTAATCACTCGAGTAAGTTTCTTCACTCGAATTACTCAACTTTTTATTGTCTGAAATACCAACGCGTTGCCGGCCTCGAAGAAATTTAACGTCCTTCTTAATTCACAACTATATAGACATCAACTTTCTGTCAAAGTTCATTCGTAAAGATTAATATAGATCCAATAGTTTCTAACAAGTTTATGATATCTGACAAGTAATTGACAGCAATGTGACTGGTACAATCGGTGCCGGTAGACCGAGTCGTACGTCGTAAGGTCAGATAAAACGCAGTTTAAATAAGCGTGTGTTGATGAAGCGACAAGTGTTTGTCAGGATCGTAGTAGGTGGAGATCTATTGTCTCTGCCTATGGGAAACAGGCGGGCCGATATGTATATAATGTAGTTTCTGTCTAAAATGACCATGACCTACAAAGAGAGACTTACGGACAGACGTGACTATTTCATTCGGGGTTCCTTTTTTGTCCAAATGTCTTTATTTTTTAATAGCCTGAAGCAGGCAAACATGCAGTCTCACCCACCTGTTGGAAAGTGGTCACCGTTGCCTATGGTCGGTTGCAACACTAGGGGTTCCGCCAACGCGTTACTAACCTCTAAGAAATTATAAAACGCCCTTCTTAAAAAAATAACGCAAGGAGAATTATAAATGCTCTAGAAAACCGTTGCGTAGTTGAGTGTGGGTTCAAGGAAATGGAGATGAACATCCTGTCGCTGGCGAGCTGTGCGAAGTGTGAAGTGAGGCGTTGCCACCAGTTCAAACAATTCCTCGGAACACTCCCCGTTATACAGTCGGTAAAATACGCAGAGGGACGCAAACTCTCTTCGAAGGCTAAGCGATTCTAAACCGTCTGTTAGTTTGGAATCGTCGACGATACTAACGGCGCGACGCTGAATGAACTCCAAACGGTAAGTCTGGACCCATAGATGTGAGCAGTACTCCATATGCGGTCTGATTTGCGCTTTGTACAGCGCAAGTCGTTGCTGCGGGGGTTAAACATTCGTCTAACGAACTTTAAAAAACTTAACCCGGTAATTCGAGTAACATCATTAACAATAATCGACTGTTATGATTCAGTCGATTCAAGTCATAGCAAAGTTCCAGTCACATCACTAGTAGATTTCGCCGCTAGCAGTTTGGAATGATTTTGCAGAAGTATTGATGAGTTTGGTGGTTTCGTAGTTTAATGCTAAACTTTTAGTAACTGCCGTTTGTTACGAGTGTGAATATTTCAAAAAGGTATAATAGTTGTACTGTACTGTTATAGAAAAAAAATGGGTGTAATTAAGGCAATAACAAGACCTTCTAATTTCAAAACACCGTATATTATACACTGATGGAAACTATATTATTTTAGATCTTATCTTATTGCAATAAAGTTTGAAATTGTATTGTTACGAGTTGCAGGACTCGAATTAAAATGCCGTTAGAATTACTACAGAGTTTTTTTAGATACAAATATAACCGAACCCGACAAGTCCAAACGTAATTCAATAACACGCGCAAAGTCCGTCAGTAAATAGATTACCGAATGCACACAAGTCTTTCTTCGCTCGTGGTTATACCTAGACTGCTGATCTCTCCATTTGGGCATTTCTTTATATTGCACAGATGCAATATGTCTGTCCGACCGCGTGGGCCGAATTTGTTAGAATCAGTTTGTACTTTTAAATCGGAGACATCTGGCAGTGATCACAATACAACAATAGGCCGTAAAAGATTACAATAATGGGCTGTTTTTTTAATCACAAAATTTAAACACAAAGTAAACAAATGCCGAAAAGGTAATAAAATGTGTTTCTACAGGACTGCAGGTGAGAATTTGTCTTTGTCGGCATCTAGGTCGTAACAGTATATTAATATACAGCGGTCAGCATTTTTCGTTTCGGGTAGGTACTCTTGATTTCCTCTAGCTCCCATCCTCCGAGTAAAGTGCGATAAGGGGCTTCCTTTTAATGAAATGTACAATAATTTCTGGAATATCTCTATATAAATAATTATCTCAAGGCACTATACATTTTATAGGTCTCCTCCACGCTCGTCCCGGTGGTTTTTACTGAAATAGAGTGAAGTTTATTTATGTACATTTTATACAACATATGGTTTATTTTTATTAGCAAAGTGTATTATTGCACGAAATAGTCTGACAAGGGGGAGCCTGACTGGTTTTACTATACAGGTTCCATTTTATATATAGTTTATATACATAGTGATTAAATAGCTGTTATATATAATGACTGGTCATTATATATAATAGCAAAATTGACTAGACAATATGATGAATTACTCACTTTATCCGGATATTATTCATAATAGCGGGTCAAAGTTAGCCAAAGTATATTTTTTTTTATTATTATTGCAGTCTTTAAAGAGTGATACCAAATATTTGTAGTAGTATAAGTATAAGATCAATTGTATTGATCTCTGTGTTTTTTTTAAATTTTGTTTTATGGCTAGTGAGCTTTAAATTTACTTTATAAATCAAAGTTAAATAACTTTATAAGAATGTTAATTAACGTGGAATTATTATCTATGAAAATGTTATTTTAATTCTTAGGCAAATTGAAATATAATTTTGGATGCGGTATTGATATATGGCTCATTTCTTGAGATCATTCATTATTTGAGATATGAAATTAATTTTGGATGGTTATAAAATAAATAACCACGAAGTCTAAGGCGTGTGCGAAGCGAAGCGGAGCCTATACCTACTTGTGCATACATACATACATAACTTCACGCCAGGTCCCTTGCGGGGTAGGCACGAACAACAGAGTGCCATACAGGCTTATTCTTACACACCTCACTTGCTTCTTTGACATTCATAGCTCTTGTCATGCACGCTCGTCTATTCTTAAGGCTCCTGACATCACCTTCTGCTAGTACGGACATAGGATACTTTTTATCCCGTTGGAACCGGTAGGTGGCGCTGAGAACGGTTTCTAGAATCCTCCTAATCACCTGGACCGTTTATGGTCATTTTGTTTTTGTGTGTTTGAGTGAGTGGTTCCCCGGGTGGTTAAGATTCACAATCCTAGGGGTCCTGGATTTATATTTTAGAACAACGTCTGCCGGGGCCGCTAGTTGGTTATAAATTCAAAATTAATCAATAACTCTTTATTGTACACCAATACAAAAAAGGACAGACCAAAGCTCTGTCTCATTACTCACATAGGGCGGTCTTATCGCTAAAAAGCGATCTCTTCCAGACAACCCGTGGCAGGAATAAAACATATTATATTGGTCAAACGTGGTGTACATAAATATTAGAAGATATTCAGTTACTAACACATATTTTATTCATTTATAATGTTGCGAGTTGCGGGACTCGAATTAAAATGCCGTTGGAATTATTATAGAGTTTATTAGAACTATACAAACACGTATTACACAGGTACAAATATAACTGAACACAACAAATCCAAACGTAATGCAGAAGGTCGTAATTCAATAAAACGCACAAAGTCCGTCACTATTAGATTCTCGTTATGTACACACGTCATGCCTGTGTCGTAATCGTCGCTTGACTGCCGTCTCTCCATCAGGCCGTCATTTAATACCTCACAGATACAAATGTGCCCGTATCGTAGTCGACTTAATCCGCAACACCTGGCTAATGATTTGGTCGTAAACCAGTACAATAAAACAATGGGCTGTTCTCTAGAAACCAATCAATAAGTAAACAAAAGAAGACGATCATAAAAAAATTACAATTCGTTTAAATGCCGACGGGTAATAAATACGCTTCTACAAATTTGTACGTGGAATTTCTCTTTGTCAGCGCCTCGGTTGTAACAATAAGATAGTGTTTTGGTTGCGTTTTCTTGGCAATTAACCCAAATTATACAAAGGGACTTGGCTTGCAAGTTCTCAGCGTTTTCATATATTTCTCCTCAGTTACGGTACCCTATAAAACTTTGTGTTTATTTATTTACGTCTGCACATGATAATGTATTGAGAACAGATTTATTTAGAACAATCTAGAGATCTTGATCGACTATGCGGTAGTGTTTTTCACGCGGTCTCACTCGTTTTAAATTCTAGGTTTTTGTTTTTCTTGTTGCTGGAACACAGCAGATAGCCTGACGGCCCACACGATGGCAAGTGGTTACCGTGGCCTATATAATATTGTTACGAGACGCGAGACTCGAATTAAAATGCCGTTAGAATTACTATCGAGTTTTTTTTATCTATACAAACACGCATATATAATGCAAAAGTGGATGGATGCAGAAGTCGCGGAAGGCCCCGACACACCTTCCATGATCAAATTGATCGTGTACTAGCAGACGGTGATGTCAGGATCCTTAAGAACAGACGAGCGTGCATGACGAGAGCTATGAATGTCAAAGAAGCAAGTGAGGTGTGTAAGAATAAGCCTGAATGGCGCCCTGTTGTTCGTGCCTACCCCGCAAGGGACCTGGCGTGAAGTTATGTATGTATACAACCACGTATAACACAGGTATACGAATACAACAAGTCAAAACGTAATGTAGAAAGTCGTAATTCAATAAATCGCGCAATTTCCGTTAGTTATGAGATTCCCGATTGTAGTACACACGTCTCGCTTCGTTCGTGGTTCTCGCTCGACTAACTCCTCTCTCAGTCGCGCCATTGTCTTATACTGCACAAGTGCAATATGTCCGCCCGGCAACGTGGACCGAATTACCTAGAATCTGTTTTAATTTCAAAAAATCCGTATCACCTGGCTATAATGATTTCAATACAACAATAGGCCGTATGCCAACAAGTAGACAAAAGAAGACGACTATAAAAGAATTTCAATGTTATTAGTTCAAATGCGGATAATAAATGTGCTTTGTTTCAGATATGCAGGTGGATTTTGTTTTTGTATGGACCTGAGTCGTAACAATATGTATGTGTGTTTGTCTGTATGTATGTATGTGTGTATTAATATACACAAGTGTTTGCCTCTGTTTAGTTTTGTTTATTATGTATGCACCTTTGAATCGCAGTTAGGGTTGCCAGACGTCCCGTATTTCCCGGGACGTCCCGTATTTAAGGCTTAGTTTAAAATGTCCCGGCGAGACTGACTCTGTCCCGTATTCGAACCGTGCTTCGTTTTCTATTATTAAATCGATCGATCTACGCGAGACAAAAATACTCACGCACGCAACGTTCGCAACTTTGCATACACATCAACTCTGATTAAGAAAGTTCGAGAGAATTTATGGTTTATTATACACTTTAATTGTTAATAATTTAAAAAAATTATCGATAACATATTTTCAAAATGTCCACACTACTTTCAATTGTAGCAATGAACATTTACCAAAAAAAATAAAGAATGTCGCTATATAAATTTGTTTTTTATTTTGTCCCGGTTAAAACACTAAATTCCCGTATTTTTTGCCTGTTTAAGCATTTGCCCCTTATAATCTGAACACAAATCTGGCAACCCTAATCGCAGTACAGATTGTTAGGTAACTAGTTTAGGTTTGTAGATTCTTTTAGTTTTAATTGGTTTTGTGCAGTAATAAATAAATTTGAATTATTCTCGTAGTACAAGGTATAGAGATTGCACATTATCTATACATGGTGTTATATTACAAAGTAATGTAAATAGTCTTTATTTAAAAAAAATAAGTGCAGAAAAATTATGAAACACCTTTTTTTCGGATCAAGGAATGTATTTGAATACTTATGCGTTTACTTAACGAGTCGTTAACTCGTTTAATCTCTTAGACATACATCGTTGTTGACGAAACAATGAATTTTATGTACGAATGATGTAAGAGAGACTGAAATGTAATATCTTTATAAGTAACCTACTTTTAGGATTCCACCGCTATTTTGTATCTGTGCAGGAACTACAGTTTTGTCTGTACATTCATTTGTTGTGAAGCCCTCGATATATAGCCTAGCCTATCTACCTATATATGGGCTATCTAACACTGAAAGAATTAGAATCAGACCAGTAGTTCCTGAGATAAGCGCGTTCAAACAAACAAACAAACAAACAAACTCTTCAGTTTTATATTGTTAAGTGCAGGGCTCGAATAAAAATGCCGTTGGAGTTATTATAGAGATTATAAGAAATATACAAACACGTATAACACAGGTACAAATATAACTAGCCACTATTAGTACAAACTGCACTAATCAATAGCACGCGCAAAGTCCGTCACTAACGTCTTGCTTCGCTTGTGGCTCTCGCTAGACTGCCTCATACCTCAATCGAAGCATTGGTTTATACTGCATGGATGCAATATGTCTGCTCAGCCGCACCCTGACACAATTTCGTACAATTACACCTAGCTAATGACTGCCATAAAAGATTACAATAGACAATGGGCTGTTTTTCTAATCACAAATTTTAAACACAAAGTAAACAAAGGAAGTAAAAAAAAAGGCGAAATATAATAAAATGTGTAAAAATATGTAGGTGTGAATATGTTTTTGTCGGTACCTAGATCGTAACAGTATATTAGAATAGGAATCTTGTTGCGTGCCACGGGCACAGAATTGAAATTAAAAGAATACCGAAATCAGACAAGCCTACGATCGAGACGATAGTGTTTGGCAATTATGGCGAGATAGTAATACAATAATACACAATTTAGTCCTGGTAGCGTAATGGCTAGCGCACGCGACCTAAACTCATAGGTCGCGGGTTCGATCCTGGCCGGAACGCATGCACCACTTAGGTGTTTTCTGTTCCTAATGTGCATATTGTTACAATTATCACGTGCTAACAACGGTGAATTAAAACATCGTGATGCAACCTGCACATCGACATAACCGATGTGTCAAACCTGTCAAGCCGCCTTGGACAAGCGTGGCGGGTATACCGTCCATTCCCCTACCGTGGGAGGCCCGAGCCCAGCAGTGGGACAGTTATGGGCTGTTGTTATCTTATATGTGAAATTCTCGTGTCACAATGTTCGTTCCCATACTCCTACGAAACGGTTTGACCGATTAAATTTTTATTTTTTATTTAATTTAAATAGATATTTTAATTGTTTTTTTTTATGATATAGCATTAAAAAATACATACAACCGTAAATTTTCAACCCTCTACGATCCACCCCTATTTTTAATAGCGATATTAGTATTTTTATAATTTTCTACGGGGATGATTTAGATTTTAATTTGAACCAGGTAGAAGGCGCTGCAATCGGGTACTAGAATTTAGATGTTCTTTTTGTTGTTGTTGAAGTTTGTCCCGGAATGTTTTAAATAAACGATTGGGGACCCAGTAGGTGGCGCCGCGATACTCCTAAACGCTGGGCCTAATTTTGATGCAATTTTTTGTTTGTTCAAGTGGATTTGAGAATAGTTCAGATTAACATTTGATCCCGGTAGATGACGCTGGAATTGGGTTCTAGATTTTTATTTTTTAAAAGCAGGACAACGTCTGCCGGGTACAGTAGTATTTATATAGTAGTAATGCAGGAATTGGGCCCCAGAAATCCAATACCTTGTGTGTACAATAATCGTTATTAGTCATACAAAACAATGCAGAACTGTTGAACTTAAAACTTGTGGTGTACTTGGGTAGTATTATCGGTCCACGCTCACGGTCGAACGTGTTTCGTGTTACAGCGATAAATGAATAAATACCATCGGAATTATTGTTTATTTTGTGATAAATAAAATACGCAGTGAACGCTGTTTGTAATGATATGATAAAAGTGTTATGTGAGAATGTGTTAATTTGTTAGTGATTTTTGATAAATAATTTTGAAACTAAATTGCAAAAGCGGCACCTGAATACGAGTAGAATGTTGAAGGAACGACTCTCAAGTAGAATGCTTTACTCAGTGGACGAATTCCTCAATATAATCCTTGTCAGGTGATAGGGCATTTGCCCGACTGGATGGCTACCACCCCTGGTCTAGATTATGCCGCCATAACAATCTTGAGTCGTGTTGCGGCATTAGTGACCAGGTTCCAGTCGCCCTTAAGAGAGCAGCAGCGCATTTGTAGCATCTTTGGTGTTGCAAATGGTGTAACACCTGTGTGTTGTTTCGTCGCCTCTTACTGTAGGCCGCCTGGCCGCAGGAAATTGTATTCTTGCTCCGTTCCTGCACGAATAAGAATGGCGTGTCACTTTTTCGTTTCATCAAGTTTTAAATCGCAACAAATCTAAAGAAGTTTCACTTCGATAATATCATCTCATAAACGTCTCACTACTGGGCTCGGGTTTCCCAGTATAGGGGAACGGATAGTATCCCCGCCACGCTTGTCCAAGGCGGCTTGCATGGTTACCTGCACATCGGCTATCTCGATGGTTTCATCATGCTGTATTACCTTCAACCTAGTTAGCGCTTGGTAATTGTAACAATATGCATATTAGGTCAGAAAAATAAGTAGTGCATGCGTTCCGGCCAGGATTCGAACCAGCGCCCTTTGAGTTTGGGATACGTGCGCTAACCATTGCTCTATCACGACTTATATATTGTACTATAGATGCGTAATTATATATTTTTGAAGTTTTGAAAATTCAGCCCCTAAAGGAGTGAAAAAGGAGATAAAATTTTGTATGAAAATTCGACATTCACAAAGTAAGAAATACAACATTTTATATACCTGTTTGTGGTCAGATAGAAACACGTGCATCGGCGTTTTTGAGAATTTAACCCCTAAACGAGTAAAGAAGGGGATGAAAGCTTGCTCAAATTATAATTACTAGTGGTCGCCTAGTGGTCGAAATTCGACCATAATTAATTGATATTATAAGTGTGAACATTATTAAGATTCTGTTGTCAAAGACTATACTTCTATGATGACAGATTTCGCCAAGGCTGCACTGTTAATTTGAGTTTAACAATAAACAAAAGAGTATATTGCGTGTGTGTGTCAAATACATGCTAATGTGTGTAATGTATTTTTTATGCATAAATTTAAAATAATATTAGCATTCTGGACTCCTTGTCTATATAAACTACTAGCTGTCCCGGCAGACGTTGTCCTGCCTTAAAAACCAAATTTAGAACCCGATTGCAGAGCCACCTACTGGATCCAATTGTGAGATAAAAACTATCCTATCTTTCAAGTTGGATCAAACTGCACACGGTGTGCAAATTTGATTAAAATCGGTTGAGTAGTTTAAGAGTCCATCGCGGACAAACATCGTGACAGGAGATTTATATATATTACTAGCTGTCCCGGCAGACGTCGTCCTGCCCGGTAAAAAATAGGGGTTGATCGTAGAGGGTTGAAAATTTAGGGTTGTATGTATCTTTTAATGCTGTATCATAAAAAAAAGAAATTAAAAATTTTGTCTAAAAAATAAATTAGGGGTGGACTACCCCTAACATTTAGGGGGATGAAAAATAGATGTTGGCCGATTCTCAGACCTACCCAATATGCATACAAAATTTCATGAGAATCGGTCAAGCCGTTTCGGAGGAGTATGGCAACGAAAACTGTGACACGAGAATTTTATATATTAGAAGATAAGTGTGCGAAATTGCATATTTCATTGCATCACGCAATGTTCGTAAAAAGGGGTACAAAGTTTTTGTTTAAATATAATGATTTCCAATCTACGCAGGCGAAGCCGGAACAACAGCTGATTCAAAATAAATGCTTTATCAGTATGTTTTCATCTGTTTTAAAATGATCTATTTTAATACATTTGTATGCGCCTATGAGAGCAAAACATGTGTACACTACAATATATAAATAACAACTTTATTACCTCGTTTGAAACAAATAAAGATTTGATATGTGATTGTTAATATAAAAATGTGTTTTTAGATTTTGTGTTGTGAAACTTACATACATACACATAACTTCACGCCAGGTCCCTTGCGGGGTAGGCACGAACAACAGAGCGCCATTCAGGCTTATTGTTACACACCTCACTTACTTCTTTGACATTCATAGCTCTTGTCATGCGCGCTCGTCTGTTCTTAAGGCTCCTGACATCACCGTCTGCTAGTACACGATCAATTTGATCATGGAAGGTGTGTCATGGCCTTCCGCGACTTCTGCATCCATCCACTTTTGCATTGTATATCTGTGAAAACTTGTGATATAGTTTTTGCGGTGCGATGGTGTTGAAGTCTCGTTGAGAATTTTTTTTTAACAAATGCAAGTATTTAAGAAGAATGAGGTATTTTTTAATAATACAATCAAATATAAAAAGACTAATAAGTTTTTTAAATATAACCTAAATTAACTAAAAGTATTCAAACTAAGAAAGTGTCCAATAACACTTTTCTTATTGTCTCTATTTAGAGATTGTTTGGGTGTGAGTAATTGTAAAACGATGACAAATGAACCATTTAACATAACTTAAAACTCAATTCGGGGAATATCTAAGTGTTAGCAAAATGATAAAAATACTATTATCAACACATTTACTCAAAAAATGCATTTACGAAGCTTGTATACGTTGTTCCAAAGTTAAAAATTACGCACCACACAATCGAACCCGCGGTAATATAGCTACTTAGGTGAAAAAATACATAGGAATTCCACCAAGAAGTTCACTTTCGGAAATTAAATAAGCTGAAAGATTAAACCTCCTTGGAAGCACTTTTGATCAATACATTTGTCTCACTTTAATACTATGGAAAAAAGAGACCAAAGAATGCATTCTAGTTGCCGCCACGTGCACGTGGCGCCAAAGATTGCTGCGACTTTCCGAATGATATTTACGTTTGTTTCATTACAATCTTTGTCAGTTTTCTCGCAAATGTGTTGGTTTTTACAGAATCGGTAACGGCATGGTTACGCGTTTCTAAAACCAGATTAACGCACTAGTATCATAAATAACTATTAAGAAAAGTTATTTAATAAGCAAATATTTAATAGTTTTTTTTTTCGGAGACACAGTATTGACGTGCGATTAATAACCATGGACTTTCCAGCAGGACTCGGCACTTGGTCGCAAGGCACGAACTACCCAAGCCCGGCTTGAAACCAACATTCCGGACTTTATAAGAGCTAAAGACTGGCGCTCATTTAGCCCAGACTTTTTAGACTTTAAATTATTCACAGTTTTAGAGGATATGGCCTGCTCTAAATGACACGGCGACATTGAGTCTCTTAAAAAATCTTCGGAGCAAGCAGTGGCGAAATTTCCCTTCGATACAGTGCGTAAAAACAGATTCGTGGCCGAACAGACTAAAGTCCTGTATAAAAACCAAAGGCCATTTCGAAAAGATTTTTTTTTTCTGAGGCTTTAATAAATATGTAGGTATAAATTTTAATAATATGACATTACTTCAAAAAAAAGAACATTTTCATTTGTAACAGAACTTATGGTTGGACTAGGTACAATCAAACAAATTGAATCATGACCCACCACCATAAGGTCATTTTCTTACAGTCGTGAAATACAATTAGGTTGAAATTCGCCTGAACATAAATTTCCTTGGTAACGAACTTGTTATCATGTTATTAGACATTGGCAGCTACTGACTACGTTGTATTAAACAGATCGGAGAGACTCGTCTATACTCGTGTTACATCTTGACAAATGCTATTACGTGCTATTACTATCTCTGTCATTAAGTATGTTGGATTAAGTGCCGTTTCCTATATCTTACCGACCGTTTATTTGCCTTACTAACGATTAAAATTTGAAGTAATCTCTATACAAGCAATGTCAAAATTCAACCTACGGTAAAGCAGGGGAAGTGAAGTGGAGTGAATAGTGAGATAACCGAACCGGCCATAAATCGACAAGCCAAAGGTGACACAGGCCAAACCTTTTGTATATACAACATTAGATATAAGGGTTATCGTTATACGTTAGGTAGCAGAAATACACAAGAAAATAAAACATTAACAACATTAATGTGGAAGAAATAAAAAAAAATTGTTAATTTTATTAATTGGTTGTAGTATTTCAAAGTTGATATGAAGATATGGCACTCATTTTACTTTACTTAAACCTAAAACCGGGTATAAGCACCATTGTTTTCAATGACGTCTAATAGTCGATTACGCATCGACCCGATTAGACGATTGCAGATGTCGGTTCCCCTCATGTAATTCCAAATTTCATTACAGTGCTGCTCAATTGCTTCCTTTGTCCTCTCGTTTCTGCTATCCCACATTTGAACCATCAAACCCCATAAATTTTCTATTGGATTGTGGTCTGGTGACCTAGATGGCCATGGAATTAGAGTAATTTCATCTTCATGCTGGGTAAACCAGTTCGAGACAATTCTGGCGGTATGTACTCAACAATTGTCGTGAACGTAGGAGAATACAGGGACTTCTTCAAGTGGGTACACTATTCGCACTGTCGGTAACATTGATTCTTCCAACAAATCGACATAGTTTAATGCGTTTTGACGAGGAGAAATTTGGACAAGTTCACCTAAACCCCCGGTACCCATCCAGGCCCACATGTTAGCTGAAATTCGACCAGATAATTGATTGGGTACTACGTGATCCTCTGTGTATCGCGTATTGTTATAACGCCACAAAGTTAAGCGACCATGTTGAGAAGATCTAAATGATTTTTCATCTGAAAATATGGTATTAGTCCAGTCAAAGTCTAAATAATTACGTGCAAAATTTAATCTTGCAGTTTTGTATGCATTCGTTAAGTGTACTTTCTTAGCATAATGTCGGTAATGCAGTCCAATACGGTGTAAATGATTTCTTATGGTTTGTAAACAAACGTCGTAACGTGCCGCGAAATCTTGGGTACGAGAAAAAGGATGTTCTTCATAATGGTGCTGCATATCTGTACTTTGTTGGTTTGTTATTCGACGAACGCCATGATTATGTTTTCGTCTATCTTCAAGAATGCCCTCTTCAGCGTGCGGTCTGATCCATGTTCTCACTGTGTTCCGACTTATATTTAACACTCGTGATATTTCTCGAATGCCATAGCCTTCCTCACTGAGCACTACAATCCGAGCTCTTTGTTCTGCGAGACTACCGATCACAGAGTACTTTATATATACTGATATAGAGTCAACAGTCACAATGTATATACTATCGCACTCTATCGGTATACGACACTATTCAACGGCAAAAACCGTCCAGGAGGTCTAGTATTATTTTGATTTTTATATTAGACTTTTGGAAATTGCGGGAGTTAATAATTTAACTCCTACAATTCCCAAAAGCCTTTCCAAAAAATGTTTATTTGTTAGTAAATAAAACAACAATTTAGCGGTAGCGCGATTTATTATGTTTCCTTTTATTAAAATATTCAAAGGCATACATTTTCATAACATCATTTTTATCCACATCTAATCTGGTGCCGTTACGATGATTTACTTACAAGTTTTACCGCATCTGGGCACACAACAACCTCTTTCAGAAGAAGCCATAATCCAAGTCCTCGGAGAACAAATCGTTAGGCAAATCGGTGTTCAGAGTACATGCGTAAGTCCAACGTGATCACAGAACACTAGTAAACGTGATAAGCGAAGTCTTCGGAGTCCAGGAATCAAACAAAGTTATCGAAAAATAATCAAAACACAAACAAAGTACATACATTCACGAGTGTAACTCGTATCGATTGGAATGTCTTTTTGATTTTGACATAATTGACATCTTTGAAATAAGTTTTTGGTAAATCGACAATTCATCAAAAATCCAGTAATTAAAATTAAAAAGAGCTTTATAATTTGAAAAAGGTGAGGAATATAATTTACACACTTTAAAATATATTTATTAGCTAACATGGCTTGCAAAAACATAAAAATATATCAAATATTTCTTAAACAAGTATTAAAACAACTGCGTATAACGAAACATATTATTTTCTTTCATTTGGTGTTCAATTTGAGAACAGTGACATCTACTGCAATACGTACCTACTAATAGAACGGAAAAAATCTCTAAGAAAAAATTATTGTACTAACTGTTAAGACACTGCTACCGATTATACAATTTAATTTTTAGATATTGAGTTCTAATTTTTGTCTCATTGACTTTACTTGACTTCTGATATACTTTCAGTATGACATTTTATTTTTAAAATTATAATAATTTTTCTATAATGAAAAGAGTTAGAATTATAAGGCAGATTTCAGTTCGAGATTCAAATTATTTCAAATCATTACTGTTTTATCTAAAACATATCTAGTACAATGATAACAAAGTTTAAAATTGCGTAGTTCTGAGGCTAGTGACGCATTTTTATTAATGTTTATAACGTCCTAAGTGCAACACACACAATAAACCTTACTAATTTGACGGTTTTAAAGGAATTATTAGCAAAGTGGGTCATAAATCAGTTGTGCCGATCGTACATACATATAATAAAAGTAAATAGTGTTTAAGGAAAGAGTATGTTTTCCTTAATGATAAGCTATATACTCAATGAGTACTATGTACACATAGTATAATGTTCTATCTATAAAGTCACCGGATGGCTTAGCTTCACAATTGGAACCGGTGGGTGGCGCTGGAATCGGTTTCCGGGTTTTTAATGACATTTTTATGTGTGTTGGAGTGGGTCCCGGTCTGTTTTAGCTTCACATTTAGACCCGTTAGGGCGTGCTGGAATCGGGTTGCAGGATTTTCTCTATTTCTGACTACTTGACCTCACTGATTGACATATAAACGCACAGCCCAAACTACTGGGGTAAGGATTTTCAACCCCTAAGGCGGTGAAAAAGGGGCTGAAAGTTTGCTCTAGCTATGACCATATTTAATCTACGCGAGCAAAGCCGCAATCAACAAAACTGTAGTATTACAGACTGACATACAAATAATGACCGGTTCCTGCATTTTACCGACCGTTCATTTACCTTACTCTCTCTCTCTTTTCTTTAACCATATCCCGATTAATTGGGGTCGGCATAATATGTCTTCTCCTCTTCCACACTCCTCTATTCTGACATACCTTTTCTGTCATACCACAAATCATCATATCATCCTTCCTTTACATCTTCATTTACTTTACTATCGTTTAAAATTTGACACATAAGCTATGTCAAAATACAACCGATGATAGGGCATGTGACTGAATAGTAAGATATAAGAACCGGCCACAAATCAATTTGCTCTTGCCCCATACAAAGGCAATCCGATTGTAACAAGTCACTTGTAAAACAGGTTTTTCGTTATCCATTTTATTCTTTGCAAACATTGGATTTAAAAGATAGATAGAAGTGGTTTTGTCCTCACGTGAATGTAGGTCGCAGATTATGCGTAGGCGCAGGTTTTATGTAGCTTATCTTTTATTTTTATCTGTTACAATCTCAGCTGGTTTCGATAAGCTAATGTAGTTGCGCACCGTGATTTCATGCGCAAATTTGATCTCGGATATATCTATATTTGATATTATAAATGCGAAATAACTCTGTCTCTTATGCTTTCACCGTTTTTGTTGAAATTTGGTATATACAATTGTTACGAGTTGCGAGACTCGAATTGAAATGCTGTTAGAATTACTATAGAGTTTATTTGAATTATACAAACACGTATAACTCAGGTACAAATATAACCGAACACAACAAATCCAAACGTAATGAAGGTGGTAATTCAATAAAACGTGCAAATTCCGTCACTATTAGATACCCGAATGTAACCGGTCACGCCTAGATCGTAGTGGTCGCTCAACTGCCTCTTCTCTCCAATAGGCTGTCGTTTTATAATTCACAAATGCAAAAGAATCCACAACACCTGGTTAAAGATGCTCATGAGCGAGTACAATAGGCAGCAGCTAATCTTCACAATCCAAAAGGCCTTCGCGACGCTCGAGTAACTCCACATTAAGCATCTAGCACTTCCTCTACCGCGATAGCAAACCGACCCAACTAAAAAAAAAAATAATTAAAATTTACTATAATGGCAACATATTTAGATATTTAAATGTGCTTAGTAATTTTCAAAATATTGTAATTTTCATGTTTTACTTTGCACCGACTTCAAGATGTTTTAGATAATATATATTAATAATAATAGCTTTAGAAATAAGTTATTTTATACATTTTAGTTTTTAAAGTCGGTTTTTTTAAACGAAGTTTTTATTTATTTGTTACTTTTTAGGGTCTAGCTATGTATGGGTGGACCTACGAATGGTGTCGCGCTTCTTAAAAAATATAGGTCCCAAGAACCGGGAACAAAAAATGATCGTAAAATGAAAACTACTGGGCCAAACTATGTAAAATTTTTAGGTGCCCACGTGGCAGCTATTCCGCGTCGAACAAAAAAAGAATCACGTAAATCGAATCATAAATCTCAGAGTAATCGGTGTACATATGGAACGGAGTGAAAATTATTTCCATGAAAAATGTTCATAAAATGAAAACTACTGGGCCAAACTATGTAAAATTTTTAGGGGACCAATTAGAAGCTATTCCGCGTCGAACAAAAAAGAAGCACGTAAATCGGATCATAAATCACGGAGTAATCGGCGAACATAAATAAAGAAAGGAACAAAAAAAAAGATCCCGACGAATTGAGAACCTCCTCCTTTTTTCGAAGTCGGTTAAAAAGCAACCATCCATATTTTATCAGTCACCTTGAATAATGTCAATATTCATCAATTAGCAGTCGCGTGCACATGTTTTTATCAAACCTTGTTTCTTTGCAAGGCCGTCTCGTGAACATGTGTCAGCACTCAAACACCACCGGTTCTTAGTTTAGGTCATAAGGAGTTATGGCATTGGAGAATAATGTTCAAGCGAACATTATCAATTGAGATATTAATTAATGTTGAGCCGTTCTAAGAAGCCCCATTTGAAGTTTCATAAAAACACTGACAAACTTTGTAATAAATATAATGTATCTATATATATTAATACGTTAAGCAAAAACAGCAAAAACTTTGTACCCCTTTTTACGATAATTAGGCTTCCAATTTCCAACACTCACAGTTTATATAGAGACGGTGGGAAGAATGCTAGATAGAGATATAATACTGTTACGAGTTATAGGACTTGAATTAAAATGCCACTAGAATTACTATACAATACAATACAATACAATGTACAATATTTTATGCTAGGTACATTTCTTGAGACTATTGAGTTGTCGGTTTGCCCCCAAACTAGGACAAGCCTGTATTTTGGGGGTCACATTCGGCCATGATTATGTTCTCGTTTTTTTATTTATTTATAGATTGGGTGAGTTGAGCTTATTAATTCAAATAATAATTAAGTTTTTTAGTTTTTTAATAATTTAGGGGTGCTATATATATATTTACGTATAATGTGATGAGTGTGTTAGTGTGCGTGTGCGTGTGCGTGTGCGTGTGCGTGTGCGTGTGCGTGTGCGTGTGCGTGTGCGTGTGCGTGTGCGTGTGTGTGTGTGTGTGGTGTGTGTGTGTGTGTGTGTGTGTGTGTGTGTGTGGTGTGTGTGTGTGTGTGTGTGTGTGTGTGTGTGTGTGCGTGCATGTACGTGCATGTATAAGGGTGTCTTTGAGTGTGCGTTTATTTTAAAAACAAGTATGTAAGCAGTTCTTCTGTTTCGTCATAAGATAAACCTTGCAGCCAAGTGGTCACTTTTGCTTTGACTTCATAGCGATTGAGACCAACAATATTTAGTTTGCTGTTTACAATGTTATAAACTTTACAACTAAGGAAATTGTACTGGTATTGGGCGAAAGTAGTTCTACAACGTAGAATAGGGCACACAGTTTGTTTTACACGTCTGTCACTGTCTGAAATACTTGCGGTTTTATGTTTCCTTAAGATACATTTAAGCACATATAGTTGTCGGACTGTTAGGACTTGACATTCGGCATAAAGCATAAAGCATTTATTAGATCTTTACAAACACGTATAACATAGGTACAAATATAACTGGACGCAAACAGTACAAACGTAATGCACGATATCATAACACGCGCAAAGTCCGACACTATCTAGATTACCGAATGTACACACGTCTTGCCTCACTTGTGGTGAAGCAAAAACTTTGTCCGACTTTTTTACGAAAATAGCGCGCACGGAGGAGTATGAAATTTCGCTCACTTATTGTTTGTATAGAGAAGAAGTGCAGAATGCAAATATTTTTTTTAAATTATTTATATAATATAATACATTAAATCAATAAAAAAACATTACACACACTACGATGTATTGGACACACACACGCATATATACTCTTCTGTTTATTGTTCAAGTCAAATTAACAGTGTAGCCTTGGCGAAGTATGCGATTATAGAAGTATAATCTTTGACATTGATTATTATGGTCGAATTTCGACCACAGGCGACCACTAGTATCAAATTAAAACACCATAGTTAGCTTATTTCCTCAGAAACATAACGTATGGGGAGGGGGGGGGATTGAGTTAGTTGGGTTTCAACTAGGGTTGCCAGACGTCCCGTATTTCCCGGGACGTCCCGTATTTTAGGCTTAGTTTAAAACGTCCCGACGGGTCTGACTCTGTCCCGTATTCTAACCGTGCTTCGTTTTTTATTATTAAATCGATCGATCTACGCTACACAAAAATACTCACGCATGCAACGTTCGCAACTTCATATATACATCATCGGATTAAGCGATTAAGGAAGTTCGAGAGAATTTATGGTTTAATTTTATACTTTAATTATTATTGTCAAAAATAAAAAAAATGTTCGATAACATATTTTCAAAATTTTTACACTACTTTCAATTGTAGGAATGAATATTTTACCAAAAAAATAAAGAATGTCACTATGTAATTTTTTTTATTTGTCCCGGGAAAAAATCTAAATTTCCGTATTTTTTTGCGTATTTAAGCATTTGCCCCTTATAAGCTGAAAAAAAAACTGGCAACCCTAGTTTCAACTGCCATCGAAGCGTTGCACTAGTACTTTCAGAACGAGGGACTTGCAAGATTTATGTCATTGCGATTCTCTGCTTTGCGGCTTGGAATTGTAGTATGCGGTTGTACTTGTAAAGTGCCCCGGAGACAGTCATTCGAAATTTTCGTTTTTTACGTCATTGACCGTTTTGAAGGTACGAATGATGGAGCTTCATATGATGCGTCAATTGCTCGCTCACATTTGCTTTCTGTCCGCCATGTTTCTCAACTAGCGAGCGAATGTCCGAAATCTGTGAATCACATAGAGGACGTTCAATTGATACGTCAATCGCGAATGGGCTTCAATCAAAACTGCCATCATTCGCCTTCAAACACGTATCCGCGAATGACAATGGCTTCAATTGCCTCTATAGACGATCATTTGGTACTTGACGTCATCATCATCATCTTCAGCCAAATTCAGTCCACTGCCTCCTGTAGTACTGTAGGCCTCCCCAAGTACGCGCCACATATCCCGGTCTCCTGTCTTCCGCATCCAGCCCCTCCCGGCGATCTTGCGCAGGTCGTCAGTCCACCGGGCTGGCGGGCGTCCTACGCTACGTTTGCCGAGACGTGGTCTCCACTCCAGTACTCGTCTGCGCCATCGGTCCTGTGACAGATGTCACCAGCCCACTGCCACTTCAACTTGCTAATTTTACGAGCTATGTCGGTTACCTTAGTTCTCTTACGGATGTCCTCATTTCTGATTTTATCCATAAAAGAAACACCTAACATAGCTCGCTCCATAGCCCGTTGAGCGACTTTGAATTTGTGGACCAGTCCCGCTGTCAGTGTCCACGTCTCGGCACCAAACGTCATTATGGGCAGGACGCACTGCTCGAATACTTTCGTCTTCAAGCATTGAGGAATGCTCGACGAAAAGATTTGACGAAGCTTACCGAATGCCGCCCAGCCTAACTGAATCCTCCTATTGGCTTCCCCCTCGAAGTTTTGCCTGCCAACTTGTATTTTCTGTCCAAGGTAGATATTAGATATTCCTACACAACTTCCAGAGGGACACTCTCGACGTTTACCGGTCTCGGCATGACATGTACATTGAACATGACTTTCATCTTGTCCAAATTCATGCCGCGACCGACTCGTCGGGAGGATTTGTTTAGGCTGTTCAACATGTCGGCAAGTTCTTCCAACGTCTCTGCAAACGGTACTTGACGTAAAAATTGATAATTGCGAATTACTGTCTCCGGGACACTTAAGAATTGTGAATTACATGTGCGTAATTCTAATCATTTTTGATGATCCCAACGGCATTTTTATTTAGTATCCCGCGAATATGTAACAATTTAATTCATAATCAGACTGAATAAGGCTTAATAATAATATTGAATTTCCTCGAGAATTTGTTCGAGTCGAAATAGGAAGCGGCCGTTTTGTCTTTTAAAAATTTTCCTTCTCATAATATGCAAACAGACGTGAGATATGATGAGTAAACAAAGGTTTAACTGTTAACATATTATTTATCAGTTAAAACTCTATACGCGATTAGATAATATTATATTTTCAACATGTTAGTGTAATTTTTTGGTCGTATTATTTTGTTATATATATATAATAAAACTGTAGAGGTCGAATTTCTGTACAATGAAAAAACATGCTAAAAACCGAGTCAGGGGATGTAAGATGTGAAATAGAACAAATTTAAATTTTTTTCAATTTCTTGTTTCTCTGTTTGTCTGTTTGCCCTTACAAACAGACAAAACAGAGAAACAAGTAATCTCTGAAACGACTGGACCGATTTAAATGAAATTTATGTACGGTGGTAGCTCATATCCCTGGTCAACATATAGGATACTTTTGATCCCGCAAAATTAAAGAGTTCCCGTAGGGTAGTTAAAGAACTTTATTTACTTATACAGCTTATTATGCAACTTATGCACCTAATTAAGTATTCATGTTGCTGGTATCGTCATACATACAATAAAACAAGTTATACATTAAAAAGACGAGATTCCACGAAAAAGTAGAATTTTACAAAAACAGTGTCTAGTGTGGCGTATTTCATCATCATATTAAATAAAGTAGATGGCGCTGATAGTATTATACATCGCGATCGAGACGCGGACGAAGTCGCGAGCAACAGCTAGTCTATAATGAATCAGTGCCTAACCTATAGTAAAAACAACAATATCAGATCAGCACAACTGTATCAAACGACACGTTTGAGGTTACCCAACATAACTTAGCACTAGCCCCGGACGTTACACTGAACGTAGATAGCACTAATTATATCGATTACACCGATCAATACGAGTGGCACTAATCACAATCGCTGATGGTTCACAAGATCGACGTAGTCAGAGTCCGTTGGCTGTAGTCTTCCGAATGCTCCTCGATATTCCTGGTCTCCTTAGTCTTCCTTGTGTGTATATACTTTTCCGATGTGTGTACAGATGAGACCGAGAGACGCCACGTGCTTACTAAGGTACTACAAAAATGCAGACGCTTAGCAGCTAACGGAGCGAGCTACGTATTCACGATAAGCGGGGCGTGGGCGTACGGGATTTACGGGGGAGAGGTCAGGGGGTGATTCTGTCCGCAACAACCTTGCTAATTATTTAGCAATAAATTATTCCATGAACATACCGTAACACATAACATTACTTATCTATCTATTATTAGGAAGGAATAATTTCCAAACAAACTTCGACATCAGTAACTTGTAAAACATGTTAACAAATTAAAAGAAAGTTTAAACATTCGCAAAGTGATCAAAAAAGACCAATAACATTCTAAAAATGACCAAAAAGCTTCTTTAACTCCGGAGTTTTCACCATGGATCAAGACAATGGGGTTCCTCAAAAGCCCAAAGAAAAGGCGGAAAGACGTCGTTCAAGCATATTCTCGTTACTGAGACGTCAGAAGAAGTTGACCCGACAGTATTCGGAACCGGTGTCGAACTATCACGGAGCGGGTTTAGTGAGAAAGTACTCTGTGGACTCCGCGATTTTGTCGGATTTCAAGAAGAATAGCAGTTGCGGGGCTTATATTGAACGCAGTCGGGATGATCTGTGCGATGGTGGTAGGTAAAGGGGTGCAATGGTTACTTTTGATTTGATTGGTATTTTCACACTTATTATATCGCTATTTCCGAGGTATTTGTAACGTTGTAGCTATTTTCGAGGTTTGTTAATAAATTTTGTGGGGACTATGTGGGGATCGTGGCTGGCACGAAAACAAAACTTTACAGAATTACGATTTGCAGCAATTTTGTTATGAATTGAAAATGAACACCGTAGAATATTTAAAATAAAACTCACAGCGCCTTTATGCTTCGTGCGTACGTCGTCTATTCCTTTCTTTCACTCGTCATCTCTTTCACGCTACGGGCTCGTTCATAAATATCGTCTTACAGTCGTCACATCATGCGATAAGTCATTTCCATTACCTGGATATATGGCCTGCAACTGTGGGATAGTGATAGCAACTTTAACATTGCAATGCTGCGAAGGATGCAGAACATTAACGTCAGAACAGCTTTAAAAGCACCTTGGCTCCTGAAGTATAAGATATTACATACGAAAGTTTAAAAACACAATCCCTCAAACTTGCGTTTGAACTGGCAACCCAAAGCTACACGAAACACCTGAAAAGGAAGGATATTCTCTAATCAAATTGATTCGACTTTCCCAATTCCCAGTTGCAATAAAATGTCTAGAAAACTTTATTTCAATACAGAGATTTACTTTTAATATATAATTAACAATAAGTTTAAATGTGTATCAAATCGCTGTCAGATGGAGGCGTGCCCAGAAGGCTGGCTCCATTGTCTCGCTGTATGGCGATGCTTATTCGTTGAGGTAAATATGAGCCAGCCTTCTGATCACAGGTGGCATCGAAGAGCTTCTTGCAAATTTCTTTGAAGAAACTCTGCCGATAGACTCTCTCCCCACGGCGTTAATGTTTCAACTCCAAACTTCCAACCCCTTCCTGAGGTTCCATATTTACGCCGTTTGAGAGCTTCAGCTTTTGAAGCAACGTTGCCAGCCTCTAACTCAGTCATTGGAATATGTGACGGCGCCAGAGTGTCTAACATGTCCCGTCCCAAACAAGCGATCATCCCATCTTCCAAAGTAATAAAATTACCAGAGACCAATTTATGATGAAATTGTTTTACTCGTACCTCATTCCAAATTATGATTAAATTGATTTATCTAAATCCAAATTATTGTTCACGGCCTCCGTGGTTGAGCGGGCTAAGCCTTTGCCGGCCTACCTCACTGCAACGCAGAGGCTCCGCGTTCGATTCCTGGTATAGTAAATTTCGGAAACCTATTTTCTCCGTTATTTACTATGGTCTGGGTGTCTGGGATCGGCCCCAGTGTAGTGGGTTGTATATTACCTATAACACAAGCGTAGCTTGCTTAATTTGGGGATATAAAATATATGTGTTTATCTGCCGATATTGGTCGAATTGTTTCGTTTAAATACCTCGGAAATATAAAGTGCGTTAATTAGGCTATATTAATTGTGCTAATGTTATTATGGTAACTTTTGATCTACTTGAACTTAATACGGTTTAGATCGAACTGTACTTTATGACTAGTCTCAAGTTGCAACAGAGGTTTGGGCATCGGACTGTTGAAATATCGAAGAGTGAAAAGCTATATGTTTTAAGCGACATTTTGTGACAAACTAAAACATAATGGATTTTTTAATCCTAATGTCTCAACTTAGAGAAATATCCGATCCTATTTAAAATGTATAGACGTTAGATTGTTAGATAACTCTTTATTATATACACCGTTATGGAAAAAATATGGCCTAGGAATATTGTAAATGTGTATAAAAGCCAGTTTTATGGCTAAGAAAGCATCTCTTCCATATAATCCGACACAGTGGTGAGTTTTTGTGTCATTTGAAACTTGCTTTCAAACCTTTGTCGCTTGTAACAAATAGCTTTGGAATGTTCAAAGCTCTAATAGCCGGTTCCTGTATCTTACTACTCATTCATTTGCCTTCACCATCGGTTGAATGTTGACATTACTTGTGGACAAATGAACGGTCAGTAAGGTATAGCATACCCTATTCTTGGTGCTAGCGTATCTAGTAGTGTGGAAATTGGGTAGGCTATGCGCACCTGCTAGTGTTACCACACGCCTCTCGATATCCCCGCAGAGTTAGCAGGCGCAGCGTCAGACACCGACAGTGAGCCATCGCGAAGCGGCATGCCCGAGGGTCAGAGGGAGGAGCCCCAGGACAGGAGGCTTAGGGAGTTGCAGAGGATACAGGACACGTACATCGAAGATCCTGATAGGGAGTGCGGAGTGGTGAGTGCCTTCTAATACCCCATAGTTCATCCATGCAATATCCACTTTATCCGTGTAGGAACGGAGAAAGAATACAATTTCCTGCGTTGGAGTGGCCTGGCGTAAGAGGCGACAAAACAACCCACAGCCTGGTGGTAGGGTATTTGCGCGACTGGATGGCGACCGCCCCTGGTCTAGAGTATGCCGCCATAACAACCATGTCTTGTGTTCCGGCATAAGGGATCAGGTTCCATTGTCCCTTAAGGAGCAGCAGCGCATTTGTAGCACCTTTGGCGTTGCAAATGTCCATAGGCGATTGTAACCACTTTCCATTACGTGGCTCGTTTACCTGTCTACTGAGCTTGCCAAATAAAACGGTGTAATTACAGTACTTCGCGCAGCCGCAAGGCCTGCTGCGAAACAACCCACAGCCAGGGTATTTGCTCGACTGGATGGCGACCGCCCCTGGTCTAGAGTATGCCGCCATAACAACCTTGAGTTGTGTTTCGGTATTAGCGACTAGGTTCCAGTCTCCCTTAAGAGAGCAGCAGCGCATTTGTAGTACCTTTGGTGTTGCAAATGTCCATAGGCGATGGTAACCGCTTTCCATCAAGTGGGCCGTCTGCCTGTTTGCTCAACTCCTGCCATAAAAAAACGGGCAAAGTACAGTACTTCGCGCAGCCGCAAGGCGTGCTGCAAAACAACAACCCACAGCCAGGTGGTAGAGCATTTACCCGTCTACCCTGGATATTTGTATTCCGAAGC
Source organism: Dendrolimus punctatus (assembly GCA_012273795.1). Lineage (NCBI taxonomy): Eukaryota > Metazoa > Arthropoda > Insecta > Lepidoptera > Lasiocampidae > Dendrolimus > Dendrolimus punctatus. Next base: position 2,629,073 of record CM022556.1, read on the forward strand.
CGACAAACAGGCAGACAGCCCCGTCTCACGGAAAGTGGTTACCATCGCCTATAGACTAGGGCTTGAAAACGTTATCAATTACCTTTAAAAATATAGCTAACTAGCTGTCCCGGCAGACGTCGTCCTGCCCGGAAAAGCTTCAATCGATATGCCGACAACAGCGCCACCTACCGGGTCCAATTGTGAACCAACTCAGAAACCTTCTTTGGCTCATGCACAACAACTTTGCTGAAGATCATCACATAATCAAATGTATAGTTTACGATTCTATAAAGGACATACAGACAAACATTAATTTTTATATATCAAGATTAGCGGTATATTTTTTACCGTTACCTGGTAACTTTTATGATTTTAACGTTATAATATAACGTTAATAATACCGTATGTATAATGTTAAACGTGTCGGTAATTCTAACGTTATTTCAAGCGAGCTTGCCATTTTAAGAATTGGCCTTATTACGACTGTATGTTACCGAAACAAGCGACAAACATAACTTTAAGGGCCTTACTTATAATCGTTTCTTAAATTTAAAGAAACTGCTCAGCAACTGATTAGGAAAAATCTCACCCATAAACTCCTCTTTAGTCGAATATTTGGGTACAACCTTAATCATTCAAATTTCGTTTATCTGTGCTTCTTTTAGGTAAACAACAGGTAATACACGTTTATAAGTGAAAAAATAAATGAAGAAGAAGTGAGTGGATGAAGGTGATATGTCGCATATTTGGTTTTTTTGCGTAGATGAAGGTTATAAGTCGATACCAAATGACTACAGACAACAGGCATATTTAAAAATAAAAAGTTGGAAAAGGTGTTAAGTTCAGTTCAGTTTAAAATAAAAGTAAAACTTTTATCTCGATTTACTCAGAATTGGAATTATGCGACTTATCACCTTCATCCACTCATGTCTTCAAATATTACTTGCGCTTTTAGCACAGTGCTGTTTGATAATCTTTGCGGGTGAAATAGTGCGACGATGGTAACAAAACATAGTTATTACGGTAAAACTTCTTCTTCTTTCCAGGCGGGAGAGTTGGTAGAAGAAGTAGCAGAGGAGAACAAGTCTCTCCTGTGGTTCCTCGTGAAGCAGGTCAGGCCTGGCATGGACCTGAGCAAGGTGGTGCTGCCAACCTTCATATTGGAGCCAAGATCATTCCTCGACAAGTTGTCGGATAATTATTACCATGCCGATATATTGGCTCAGTGAGTGCCGTTTTTATTTTACTCGTCGCGACGGCCTCTATGGTTGTAAATTTCGGAAACGAATGTAATGCAGAGATTTGGATAAGAAAGTATCAAATATACCAAATATTAACTATTTGGGCAGGGTTTCCCCTTTAAATAGGGTAGGAAGTAAAAAAGAAATTAATTAATTAACATATATGTATGACCTTCAAAAAGTGTTCTCCAGTGAAACTTATATTGAATAGAAACTTTTGAATTTAAATTTGAATATTGTTCAGCCTTTGATGTGACTGTTAACACCGCACAGTAAGTAAGCTGTTTTTTTTTTTGTTAAACTTGACTTTGTTGTTGGTCCGAAGACCTCACAACTTTACCGGGGTTTTCAGAAACTTGCTCCAGGGAGCTCCCTAGGGAGTTTTACCTCGGCTGGACTGTTGCCATGAGAGAGGGATGAATCTGACGATGCCCACCGTAGGGCTTATATGAATGCCGTCTACACGCCACTAAGTCTTATACGAAAATGCTACCCTGCAAAACATTAAAATTGCATCATTGCTAAAAATATCAATTACATCATAGTGTGGCCAGGATCACAAGAACAATTATAATAATTGGGTTATTGACAAATTTTTGAAAAGGGCTTAAATTGAAAGAATGTGTTCTATATTAACTAAGAAAAATACTCTGGCTTTTATCCGCGTACTTATTAAATAAGTTTTACCCCTCTTAAATTCATATTTTGAATAATGTGCTGAAAAGGCGCCAAAATGACGATTGCCTTTTTGTGACGTCAATAGCTATTACTATGACAGTTTCTTGACAGTACTAAATTCATTAAGCATGTGGTCCAATTAAATCTAGATATATCGATTTTGATTTCGATTCGATATATGTATCAATTTGTAACTCAATTTGTTGTTATCTTAAAGTAAGTAAAATTACTCTGTTGCTGCAGAAATTATGGCATTACCGATCAATTTTCGGTTTGATTCGAGGGGTTTTGAACTGAGTCTTTGATTTAAATAGATTTTGAAACAATAAATATTGCCCAAAAAATCGATTTACTAAAACCTTAAGTGTCTAATCCCTATGGCCTATGTAAACAAATATTAGTCGAGTGTCCCCAGTAAATTTGCTTTGTATTTAAATTGTTTTACCAAATTATTTTGATAATATGGATCGAAAAGTTGTCGTCGGTGTGTAGTGCCTAAACGTACCAATACTTCGAACAATACACCTGCAAAACCATTCATAATATTGTATCGTTTAAAGCTGAAATGCGTAGAAATTGGTTGAAACTTGCAGGAAGATACGATGCTTCTCTTATTTCTAACACTTTTGTTTGTTTTTGGGAAGATCAATTTGATGTAAGTATCATCTTAATAATAAACTTTTATTGTGAGTAACTGAGGAAACTTTTATATAGCACTTGCTTACACTTTGAAGTTATAAGATTACAGACTGATATAAGATTTTTTTATATAAATATAATTTTAATTTTTTAATTGTTTCAGGTGCCTAGTGACATGAATAATTACATAGAATATCGAATTATGACTTGAGTTAAAAAAAATAGAATGAAACCTGGATGTGTCCATTCAAAATTTGACTGTCTATCTTCTCGGAAAAGAACATTACAGCCATCAACAAGTAGTGCACAATCAGCTGTAGTTAAAAGTCAAAAAATAAATCTGTTTCAAGAAACTGAAGCTTCCTCACGAGATTTACAGACTGTAACACCTGATATTATGGAGTCACACATTGTAACTACAACACTGTTTCTGGCTCAAATTATTCTTTTCCTTAATACAAGTACAATAATAGATAATGCATCCATTTCTTTAACTTAAATCCTGAGGTGTCTTGTATACACTTTCAGTGTTTTGGTAAGTCTGATATAGGATGCCACCTGCATAGATATTTTAGCCGCATCCCATTCACCAAATATGTATTATATAAGTAGAAACAATATAATTGACTTAATTTTTCATAGTCAATGCGATGGACCCGAACGAGAAATTATAAATATTTTAATAAAAAAGGGACTAAATAAAATGAAACACCATTTTTTCTTAAGTTCGAATCGCAACCAACTCGATTTCTTTTAATTACAATAAAACCGAGCAGCCAGTATTACAATATTTATAACAAAAAAGTATTATAGTCAATAAAAAAAATTGTTGCAATAAATATTTGTTTTATTTGTTCAATGCTTTTATACAGTAAAGGATATATATTACTAATCCCAAACAATTTAAGGTCTCGAATAATGCTTTTTGTATATGCCTGATCATAATCAATTACTAATATGTGGACAACTCCTTTTAAAATTCCAGTCAGCCACATAAAAGTAACACTTCTTTAAATTGGACACAAACATTTGCACTTGTATTTGAGTCATATATATATATTTCTCAGTAATCTTGTTATCCTTTATATAATTCCTAAAAATCTTTTTTTAGATGGGCACCGTATTTCTATGACAATTGTTTTATCACAAATTCCAACTGGTGTTGCAGCAATGTATGAATACTTTTTAGATATTATCAATCAACATGATTCTATTTTCTTGTATAATTGTTTTGAAACAAGTTTTTTTTTACTTTTTCTTTTAAATTTTGTCCCCTATAGCTTTTGCAACTATTGTGCTGGCTCCCATAATAGGTGCTGTTAAGGAATCATCTAGTTTTGCATCTCCTAACACCATGTGCCTGATATATTGATATCCTGTGATTCTACCATATCACGTTTCATGGCACAAATTACTTGTATGTTGACCCTGTGCATCTTCTTCAAGTTTATCTATCGTAGACTGGGTAAATATATGTGATATATTATTTAAAAAAGTACTAGTACAATCACCATCACTGTATTTAATAATTAAATTATGTAGAGATAGTGTTTCCAAATCCAGTAATTTAAAACTTGGTTGATGTTTTAACATCAAATATGAGTTAGTTTGACTCTTTTCAGCTCCTTTTACAAATTCTGTTAATAACAAAGGCTGTGTCTTGTGATCTAGTAGTAGTAGGAACTGCTTTTGAAAGTTGTTTGCCCAACATAAATTTTAAAGTAGTCTCTACTTGACACTGTGGTTTCCAATAATAATTTACTGCAGGACATGATGGTTCTTCACTTCTTTGGTGAACCTTGAGATGCAGCACAATCATAACATTGCACACTCACTACTTTACTCTCCTTCTCATCCACCACCACAGTTGCTGCATATGATTTAGACTGTACTCGATGTTCTGGATAAACTTTGCATTTTAGTGTACACATATTCGAGTTTCGTCGCAGCTGTACACAACTAATCGTATTATCATCGTAAGATTGTCTTGACGATCTGCAAAAGATCAAATACTTGTGTAATATTAAACAACAAATTAATGATAAGTAAATTCGTAAATATTAGTCATAACCTCAAATATGTTGCAAACATTTTACAGAATACTTCATACAAAATTTATTACAAATGCACATTGAAAAGTTCTTTCCTTGAAATACTTACGCAGATGCCTTATCATTTTGGATTTGGGATTCCGCTGCATTAAAATTTGAATTTTGAATTCGATGCAAAAAAAACTTGCCGCGTTGATAATGGCAAAATTGCACTATCCGCTTTTGTTTATCCTGCTTCCATAGTTCTAAATATTAATTTGGATAGTTTAGTTTAGAAGTAATTCCAACTTATGATATTTGTAAAAACAATGTTTGTTTTGTTTTTGTTAAATGTCATGTGTCAAAATTAGAGCATCTTAAGTTACCATTTACTAAGAGTTGACGTCACGCACTGTGATTGGGTTTTCAAGTCACGTGACACATAGGTTAAAAATCATAATTTTATTTATCAAAATAAAAATATTTACAGGTTATTATTATTATATTAAAAAATACTGAAAATTCTCTTTTAATATAATCTTCCATTCTAGCTAAGTTTGATATTTTATTTCCACCAGTGTCAATAACCCCATTAGTTGCTGATGAACTAAATTATCTAGACAACAATTTAGTGGGCTTATAAAATTAACTAAACGGTAGAAATGGTAATTTAATTATAAATCGAATCATCTGATAAATCGACTAAAAATATTATCTATGACGATTGTCTATGTGATATTAATGTACACTATGGTTCTCATGACTACTGCGGTAGACATCTTATAACACGAATTTCCTCCGTCAATTACTATGGCCTGAGTGTCAAGGATCGGACCCTGAGTAGTACCTTCTATATTACCTAAAATAAGCGTAACTTGCTTATTTGGGGATATAACTAGCTTCTGCCCATAACGACGTCCGCGTGTAACAGTAAAAAAACCCACCGATTTTGAAAGATTCTTCATTGGTGCTCCGCTCCTATTGGTGTTAGCGTGATGATATATAGCCTATAGCCTTCCTCGATAAATGGGCTATTTGACAATGAAAGAATTTTTCAAATCCGACTTGTAGTTCCTCAGATTAGCGCGTTCAAGCAAACAAACAAACTCTGCAGCTTTATATATTAGTATAGATAGCATAAGATTAAAATCGGTGAGATTTAAAATAAACAAAGATAATTGTCAATCAAGTTAGGTTGTGTTCTGGTCCACGCAGGAGGAGTTCAGTGTTGAGAGGTCTGGCAGTTGTTTTTCCTGGGTTTTGAATAAGAAATATATGTATAATTTTCCATTTAGTCAGTCACCACGATTTCGCTAAGTGTTTTGTGGAAATACCCCCAAAAACTTTTAACTGGCCGTCATAACCATCATTTCATCCACCAGGGCCCAAAGTATAGACGACCCATACCAAAGATTTAAATGCGTACTACGATGGTATCTCTCTGGGTTGTATCGCAAACCCAAGGGTCTGAAGAAGCCCTACAATCCGGTGCTCGGGGAGACCTTCAGATGCTGCTGGAAGCACCGACAGAGCGATACCTATACATACTACGTCGCTGAACAGGTATGTGCTTTTCTTATGCCTTAGTAAGTTGTGGTATGCATCCCAATCAAAGGGCGCGGGTTCGATCCCGAACGGAACTCATGCACCACTTGGGCTGTTTTCTGACCTAATGTGCATTTTGTTATAATCATCACGTGCTAACAACGGTGAAGGAAAACATCGTGATGCAACCTGCGCATCGAGATAACCGATGTGTCAAACCTGCCAAGCCGCCTTGGACAATTGTGGCGGGTATACGCGTACTGTCCGTTATTGTACTTACTGTCCGTTATTGTACTTACTGTCCGTTATTGTACTTACTGTCCGTTATTGTACTTACTGTCCGTTATTGTACTTACTGTCCGTTATTGTACTTACTGTCCGTTATTGTACTTACTGTCCGTTATTGTACTTACTGTCCGTTATTGTACTTACTGTCCGTTATTGTACTTACTGTCCGTTACTGTACTTAATGTCCGTTATTGTACTTACTGTCCGTTCATGTTATATTAATTTTAACGTTGATCCGAGTCTGAGAATAACTAAATACGCATGTGACAATACCTAGTTTCGCGGGAGCAGTGATTTTTAAAGTTTACCAAAGAATTTGAAGCAAAAATCTCTTCATTGTAATTCGACGACAATTACCAAAGAACAGCCGACACGACAGATGTCGGCTGGTTTTGCTTCTTTTAATCAAAAAATTGTATTGTTAACTCTCACTAGGTATTAAATTTTATGCTCACAAAATTATAGACATTATTATTAAAGTAAACATCATAGGCTATCTTGACAAAATTCGTACGTCGTAACTAAAGCAACTTGACACTTGCACGATGTTTGATGTCGTACTAAATATCACTAGTAAGTATCGAAATTATTCTTGATCTAATACGGAGTTGCTAGAGTTAAGACAAAATTTGCGAAAGTGCCGCCCATATTATTTTCTACTTAATTTTGCCAAGCTGTAAATATGTACTTACAAAGTCCTGTTGACGCCGACGATAGAAAAAATGTTTTTAAGAAAAGGTTATATAAGACAGAAAGGCATCTAATATATTGTTACGAGCTACAGGACTCGAATTAAAAATTCCATAGAACTTTACAAACACGTATAAAACAGGCACAAATGCGACTGGACACAGCCAGTATAAAACTGCACGATTCAATAACACGTGCAAAGTCCGACACTATACCGCTCATCGAATGTGCGTCTTACTCGTATCGTAGACGTCGCTTGACTGCTCACCCCTACTTTCGGGCATTTTTTATACTTAACTGTACAATATATCAAAGGACCGCGTTCACTGAGCTAATCCGCACACCTGGCAAGCTTCGCCCCAATGCAATAAGAGCAAGGGTTAGTTCGACCCTAATGACGGCCATAAAACAAGTACGATAACAATGGGATGTTTGTCTTAATTGCAAGTTTTAAACACGAAGTAAACAAAAGAGCTCCGAATGCAAGAAAGTTAATAAACTGCATTTTTACGACAGGCATGAATGAATAACTTTTGCACATAAAATGAAAGTGCAATGGGCGGTCTTGTCGCCAAAGGCGATCTCCTCCAAACTACCCTATACTATTATTATTCGACTTATTAACATTATTTAATGATTTAATAATTGAAGACATGAGTGGATGAAGGTGATAAGTCGCATAATTCCAATTCTGAGTAAATCGAGATAAAAGTTTACTTTTATTTTAAACTGAACTGAACTTAACACCTTTTCAACTTTTTATTTTTTTAAATAAGCCTTATATATCTATGGTCTAAGGTCTGTGTAGTCATTTGGTATCGACTTATAACCTTCATCTACGCAAAAAAAGCAAAGAACTGAATATGCGACATATTTCCTTCATCCACTCACGTCTTCAATTATTAAATGGAAGATTACATACATACATAACTTCACGCCAGGTCCCTTGCGGGGTAGGCACGAACAACAGAGCGCCATTTAGGCTTATTCTTACACACCTCACTTACAGAAGATTACACTATATATTTATTTACATTCGTCATAGTTGTATAATTAAAGTTCTGATCTGCAGATCTGCGCATTTCCGTGCCGTCAGAACGGCACGTAACAATATTATTATAATAACAGCTCGCATATGTCCCACTTCTGCGCACGGGCCTCCCATGATAAGGGAAAATCCCTATTAATATTATAAATGCGAAAGTAACTCTGTCTGTCTGTCTGTTCCGTTTTCACGTAAAAACTACTAGACCGATTTGGCTGAAACTCAGTATATATATTTTATCGATGCCGAGAATGAACATAGGATACTTTTATCCAAAAATATATTTATCTCTTTGTTTGTTATGCTTTTACGGAAGAACTAATGGGCCGATTTCGCTGAAATTCGGTACGCATGTAAATAAAATACTGAATGGACAAGGGATAATTTTCATTTTGACTTTTTTTGGTAATTTTGGCCTTTTTGGTCATTTTGACTATTTTGGCCTATTTAATCATTTTGGCCTTTTTGGTCGTTTTTGCCTATTCGGTCATTTTGGCCTATTTGGCCTTTTTGGTCATTTTGGCAATGTCGGTCACTTTGGCCTCTTTGGTCATTTTGACCATTTTAATTACTTTGGCCTTTTTGGTCGTTTTTGCTTATTCCGTCATTTTGGCAATGTCGGCCACTGTGGTCTTTTGGTAATTTAGACCGTTTTGGCCTTTTTGGTCAAGTTTTGTAATTTATTTTGTTCACAGATACACGGGATATGATATAATTAGCGATATAAAATGAAGTGAATCTTCCGTGGGCAATTACATAAAAATTTAATATAATAATCTGTAGCGCTTGCTCTATAAACAAGAGACACGCACTAGAGGTAAACTCTAGTTTAATATAAGTCTCATAAGATCGCTAATTGTTTTACCAACCGTATTTACATACATTTCTCTCTTGAAGGTATCCCATCATCCACCGGTGTCGGCTTTCTACGTGTCCAACAGGAAGGAAGGCTATGTCATAGAGGGCAGTTTGCTCGCCAGATCGAAGTTTTACGGTATGTCCTTATTACAAGCTTTTATTTCACTTGCAATGAATGTATGTATGTAAGTTCGGGTGGAGTCTTGCAAGTTAACTTTGACCAAACTCCCGGTTTCCGATTGAGCTGAAATTTTGCATGCAATATGTATATAGCGTGACAATGCAATAATATGCTGCCATGGAACTGATCTGATGATGGAGTCGGAAGGTGGCGATAGGAACTCCTTTACTTGTCTTGGCTAGCACTACGCTGCTTCATGATATCTAGGATCTCAAAAGCTTGTATTTATAACTCTTTTTTTTCTATTCGAATTGCTAAATAAATTGTGTACATGTTACAGTCATAGTGATTAAATAGCTATTATACATAATGACTGGTCATTATATATAATAGCAAAATTGACTAGACAATGTGAGAAATTAATCACTTGATCCGGATATTATTCATAATAGCGGATCAAAGTTAGCCAAAGTATTAAATTACATATTTTATTATTGCAGTCTTTAAAAGGTTGATACCAAATACTTGTATTGATCTCTATGTTTTTTTTTAAATTTTGTTTTGTGGCTAATTAGCTTTAAATTTACTTTATACATTAAAGTTATATAACTTTACAACAATGTTAATTAACATAGAATTATTATCTATGACAATGTTATTTTAATGCTTAGGCAAATTGAAATATAATTTTATAATCTTTACCTATACCTACTTGTTTTATGATATTATCCAAGTCTTCGAAGATATTATATAAAATTGCTAATTTAAATGATTAATTCTGTGCCAATTGACACTTTATCTAAATTGAGTAGACATCATAAATAATGACTAGATAATATATATAATATCCGGATTTATTACTTTGACTGTAACATATATAAATAACTTGGGGGCAGTTACGGTTCGTGATGATGAGTTTTTTTTAACAGGAAATTCTACATCTGCGATACTCGAGGGTTGCGCAAGGATCCACCTTCTCGATTGGGGCGAGACTTATATCACGACCGCACCATATGCCCATTGTAAGGGCATCGTCATTGGGACACTCAGTATGGAGTTGGGCGGGAAGGTAGGTTCTTTAGGTTTTAGGTGTTAAATCTTCTATTTTTCAAATAGCACAGTCTAGAATAGAATATACTCTATTGCATAACATTAAGATACAATTCAAGGAGTTTAAGTAAGAGACAATAGGGCGGTCTTATCACTAAAAGCAATTTCTTCCAGACAACCTTAGGATGGATTAGAGAAAATTGTGTGACGTGTGGGTTTTGCAATATAAATAGAATGAAAAAGTATACTTATATATAAGATTTTGAAATGGCAAGTGTCAATGCGGCAGACCAGTAATAGGTGCTGAACGCGTATCCAAAATGGCGGTGGTAGGAATGCTGGTATGGATGAGAGAGGAGACTAACCTGCGTGCTTCTGGGCTACACTAACTATGCGTGCTGATCACCAAGTTGTGAGCCTTGCAGCTAATCTTCTGGTTTGTCTTCTTCTTCTTGCGGCCTTCGATAAAATGTACACACGCGGCGCGGTATAACTGCATATGCAGGTTGTAGCGGAAAAGATGTGCGGGTTGTCGTACGAGACGCGTAGACTACGTGTGACGAGGGTCAACAGCAGACTGACTCGTAAAGACGAGCAGTATTAGTAGCAGTGGTAAGTACGACAAGGATAGTCGTATGGAAGGGAAGATGGCGGCTGGGAAAAGGTGATTGGATAACGCGGTTAGGAAAGCGGGTAGTTGTGAAAATAATTGGATGGGAGAGGATTTTAAATAAGCGGCGCGAACAGCAAGTATAAATAGACATGGAGATAAAACAAAAATATACATATTGATATACATAAATAAATAATAATCAGACAGAGAAAATCAAACAAATGAAAATGAATTTAAATTAACAGTCGCACACAGTCACCATTGCCGAAATCGGCCGGGAAAGCTCATACAAAAGGAATGGCTAGATTTGGTGTTTTTTTTATGATATTTTTTTATCGATGATTATTTTAATACTTACTATCCTTTTCTGGGCGAAGCCGATTGGATAAACACAGAAATCATAAAAAATTGCTCTATATATATATATATATATATATATATATATATATATATATATATATATATATATATATATATATATCGCTTCTTTGCTTCAATAACGTGACATATCCCAATACTCACTTATTTCACTCACTCACTATATTTTGCTAAATGTATCATATTATCACAACTTTCTCATATATTTCTAAAAGCTTAGTAAATTGACACTAAATTTACAAAAAAAAAATATACAAAAAAGTGTAAAATATGTTTGGGTAAATTCTTTTTTTGAAATTTTAAAAGTGGCGTATTGTAAATTTGGGTTTTTCAAGATACCACGTTATTGAAGCAAAGAAGCGATATATATACACGTATATTTTCAATATTAATTGCTTTTAAATTTCAGGTACATATAATATGCGCAGATACGGGGTATCAAGCTGATGTAGAGTTCAAATTAAGAGTAAGTATGTGTATTACTTTGAATGTGTAACACAACGATCTCGGTACTTTAATGTGTTGTATTATTGCTTTGTACTCTATTCCAGTTGGATTTTTAATAGCTTCAATGTACACGGCATGTTTATAATTTTATAATATTACTAGCTGTCCCGGCAGACGTCGTCCTGCCCGGTAAAAAATAGGGGTTGATCGTTGAGGGTTGAAAATTTAGGAGTGTATGTATAATGCTGTATCATAAAAGATGAAATAATTTATCTAAAAATGAAGAGAAAAGAGTGGTGGACCAGCCTTTACATTTAGGGGGATAAAACAAAGATGTTGTCCGATTCTCAGACCTACCCAATATGCACACAAAATTTCATGAGAATCGGTCAAGCCGTTTCAGAGGAGTATGGTAACTAACACTGTGACACGAGAATTTTATATATAAGATAGATAGAATTTTTGTTTTTTGATCGAAGTTTTAGACTGATACCGTTTAAGAAATTTGTAATTACATATGTATTCGAGTTTAGTATTTAAACTGTCAATTTCTTCATAACATGATATATATTATGTAGGAACGGAGATAGAATATAATTTCCTGCGTTCGGGTGACCTGTCGTAAGAGGCGACAAAATAACCCACAGCCAGGTGGTAGGGTATTTGCTCGACTGGATGGCTACCACCCCTGGTCTAGATGTCGCCATAACAACCTTGAGTTGTGTTCCGGCATTAGCGACCAGGTTCCAGTCTCCCTTAAGAGAGCAGCAGCGCATTCGTAGCACCTTTGGTGTTGCAAATGTCCATAGGCGATGGTAACCGCTTTCCATCAAGCGGGCCGTCTGTCTGTCTGCTGAACTCCTGCCATAAAAAATAATAATAATATGTTATTATTTTTTGTCGTTCTTCACTTTGTACAACCTTGTCAGTGTCTACCATATTGAAACTGTTTTACTGACAGTTTCGCACGAGCAGTGCTTTATAAAGGGGAACTGTTTTATCGACCTTCAAGAGAATGCCTACACACAATATCTTTATAGTATAGAACCTTGTAAATTAAATAATTTTTTATTGTGAATTTCAGTCGTTCTTGGGCAGTTCCGAAACAAACGCGATATCAGGTCGTATCAAGAAGGGGAAGGAGACTGTCGCCACTGTGGAAGGTTTCTGGGATGGAAAGATCGATATTAAAGACAAACGGAGTGGGGTGAGTATATTATCAACGTGTAACGATATTATAAATGCAAAAGTAGTAGACGTCGAATTTCTGTACAATTGAAAAAAATGCTAAAAACCGAGTCAGGGGGGGGGGGGGGTGTCAGAAGTGAAGTAGAACTAATTTAGATTTTTTTAGAATTTTTTGTTTCTCTGTTTGTCTGTCTGTTTGTACCGGCTAATTTCCGAAGCGACTGGACCGATTTACATGAAATTTTGTATGGTGATAGCCTATATCCCTGGTCAACATATAGGATACTTTTGATCCCGAAAAATTAAAAAGTTCCCATGGGATAGTTAAAAAGCTTTAATACTTAAACAGCTTATAAAAGTCTGAATGTGACTTCTCTGCAACGTTACATAATAGAAGCGGATATTTTAACAGGGTGTTGTGTCGGTGAGAGAGTTTTATCTTTTATATATATATATATATATATATATATATATATATATATATATATATATATATATATATATATAAAGCTAATAAGTTTGTTTTTTTGTTTGTTTGCTTGAACGCGCTAATTTCAGGAACTACTGGTCTGATTTGAATTTTATTTCTGTATTAGATAGCCCATTTATCGAGGAAGGTTATAGGCTACATACCATCACGCTAAGAGCAATAGGAGCGGAACACCAATGAATGAATATGTGTTTAAGTGGGTTCCCGGATGGTTTAGATTTGCAATTAGAACCGGTAGGTGGCGTTGAGATCGGATTCTAGAATCCTCCTAATCACCGGGAGCGATTCTGGTGATTTTGTTTTAGTGTGTTTGACTGCGTTCCCGGATGGTTTAGATTCGCAATTAGAACCGGTAGGTGGCGCTGAAATCGGGTTCTAGAATCCTCCTAATCACCTGGACCGATTATGGTGATTTTGTTTTTGTGTCATGAAACCAAGTCTTTTGGGAATTCAGAAAATATGGCGGTACGAAGTTCGCCGGGTCAGCTGGTTTAATAATAATTATTAAGTCACTAAATAATGTAGTCGGATAAGGTATTCTGGAGGAGATCGCCTTTGGCGACAAGACCGCCCATTGTACTTTCATTTTGTGTGCAATAAAGTTATTAATTCCTTCATTCATTCATTCAAAGCAACTCTATGTGTCTATCTGTCTGCTATGCTTTCACGGAAAAACTACAGGACCGATTTGGCTGAAACTCAGTATATATATATGTCGGAGGGAAGCTATAATTGGATGGATGTATAACGCACAATATTATTTGTTAACATTTTAATTGCTTCTAAAATTGATAATTTAATTTGGTTTGATGTCTTAAATGTTTCTATAACTAAAAGATCGTTCTAGCCTAATAAAAGTTATGAATATTGTGATTTAATAAACGACCAATGAGAGCAGAGCATGTCTTGAGCGGGGTCAAGGACGCCCTCTATACTTGAGTAGTATCTACTTGGGTAGACTAAGGAGTTTTTGTAACACATTTGGTTGGTGGCAACAGGTCGAGTTGGACCTTTGAGAATATTAAAGAAAGTAGAAGCTTGGAAGTATGAACGGTGCCCTGAACCCGCTGCTCGGTCTAAACTATGTTAAAACGTCTTTTAAATCTAAATTAAAAGTGTATAAACCGTTGGCCTTGTGTTTTATGCTCGCATTTTATTCTGATGACGCCCACTAAACCTGCAATAACTAAAGGAGATGTCGTGAGAACGAGGCCGTTCTGCGACATATATATATTTTTGAAGCCGAGGATGAACATAGAATCGTCAAAATGAATGAATGTTCTTTATTGCATATATAAGTATCATTGTTACATAATTAATTAATGCCCCTATGAGCATAGTTTTTGTTTATTTTTTTTTTAATATGAGGTTTTTATAATTACACTCCTTTATATGGTAAAGACATACTCGATTTCTATTGTAAGTTATTTATTTACTATTTAAAGTAATTTATTTCCTATTGTGAGTAATTTACTTCTTATTGTGAGTTATCTATTTCTTTCTTAGTAAGTTATTTTATTCCCTTTTGTGAATAATTATTTATTTCCTATTGTAAATTATTTATTTCCTACTGTAAATTATTTATTTCCTGTTGTAAGTATTTATTTTATTTTCTGTTTTTATTTATTTCCTATTTGAAGTAATTTAAGTCCTATTGTGAGTAATTTACTTCTTATTATGAGTTATTTATTTCTTTCTTAGTGTAAGTTATTTTATTTCCTATTATAAATTATTTATTTTCTGTTGTAAGTTTTTTTAATATTTTCTGTTATAATCTATTTATTCCCTGTTCTAAGTTGTTTATTTCCTATTGTATGTTATTTATTTGTTATTGTAAACTGTTGCACCCGTCTTTCAGGAGGAAACCACCCTCCTAGACGTGGCGATATTGAAGGAGCAGCGCCTCCCGCGGTACCTGATGCAGCTCCACCTGCAGCAGGAGTACGAGTCGCAGCGGCTTTGGCTCAAGGTCTCGGAGGCTATATACAACGACGATCAGGTCAGTTCAAGATCAAATTAATATTTTTTAGAAAGTATACATTAAATATATTAAGGTGATATTCTCATAGACTTAATAGTATAAATAGCACTATGACTATATTTTATCTTTGTCTATGTCTGTGGGTCCGGCATCCATATTGCTTCTTCCTTCGAATAAAGTGCGTTACGGCTGACAATTGAATAATAATAATATTTATTTTCTCTCAAAAATACAAGTTTCAGTTAAAGAATGTTAGGTTACAAATAAGTCTTACTTCTACGATACACAAGAATTTAATCAAAAAACGAAGCAGAGGGAGATAAGAGTCCAAACTGAGAAGACACCGTCCTATGGAAACTCGTGGCCTCCGCATCTCGTACAGTACATAGGTTTCTTAAGAATGTAACTAATAAAAATGGAAATATAAAGAAATGAATTGTGCATTTTTATGCTTAGATGAAGAAGCGAAATGCATGCGTAAGTGCGCGCGTGTGTTTAAGAGCATGTGTGTTTATATTTATTAAATAAGGGTACGTTATAAATGCTAAATGTATTATAGATGTGCGCACACGCACTGGAGTATAGCGTAGGCCTGTAACGCGCGTCGCCCTTTTATTATCAAGGGACGATAGCGCTAAGTAATTAGCACTTAAGGGGGAAAATGTACGCGACGCACAGATATGTAGATATTTATTATACTAATATACATATATATTAGGGTGATCAAAAAATTTTTTTTTTCCAAACAGGCTCAAAAGTTTCTTTTGGGTTAAAAAAAAATTCTGTGAAAAGATGAGCCCATAATATTAATATTAAGATAGTCCTCATCGCATTTTTTAATTCCCATAAGAATAACACAGGAAAATTTATTTTTGCTTCTTCTGATTTTTGTACCGTTCAAACAAGTGGTTGACTGATAAATCGCTGTTCCAAGCTTTATAGAGAATTGAACGCTCTACAAAAAAGGTCTGATAACATTTTTTGATTTGTCCACGCGTTCAAAAGTTATTCAAGATCAAAGTTCAATTGTTCAAAAATTTGATCGAATTTTATAAATTACACCGAAACTGTTGGTTTCAGTGTCAAAATAAGGATCATTTTTTTGTCAAATATAATACAGTTCAGAAGGATTTATTTGAAGGCAAGCAGCGAGCGCGATAACTAGCGTTTGTACACGAGCACGTATGTCGTGCGTTCGTGTTGAAGGCGTAAGTCGAGAATGTAGCCGAAAATAAAAAACCGACAAATCAAAAAATGTTATCAGACCTTTTTTGTAGAGCGTTCAATTCTCTATAAAGATTGGAACACCGATTTATCAGTCAACCAGTCGTATGAACGGTACAAAAATCAGAAGAAGCAAAAAAATATTTTCCTGTGTTATCCTTATAGGAATTAAAAAAATGCGATGAGGACAATCTTAATATTAATATTAAGGGCTCATCTTTTCACAGAAATTATTTTACACCCAAAAGAAACTTTTGAGACTGTTTGGAAAAAAAAATAAAAATTATTTTTTTTGGATCACCCTAATACCACACCCAGCTGCTTTCGTATTCGTCGGATCTCGGAGCAGTTAGTCTCGATCCGTGCGAGCTTCGTACAGTCGTACCATATACATACACGTTAAGCGAACGTTCGGCCGAGTTACATGGTAGGCGGAGTGGGAGGTGTTAGGTTGTTTTTCCGTTACGGAATATCTTGATTCGGTCGCCGCGCTCAAAGCCCGCGATAAGAACAATGTAATAGCTTAAAAAGTTTCGCGATGGTACCAAATTGGTGCAGTTGAGCATGTGCTAGGCAGCTGGTGCCTGACGCTGGTTTTCAACTGCACCCTAGGACGGACGGATGTTGCACTGTTATTTATATATAAATACCCTAAATTATTCCAAGGTGAGAGGAGAGAAATGATTAAGACGGAAATTTTTACAGATCGCAGCGACAGAACAGAAGACGATAATAGAAGAGGCGCAAAGGGCGAGGGCTAGGAACCTTATTGCTCCATGGGTGCCGAGGTTCTTCCATAGGGACCTCCACGTGTCACCGCCAGAAGGTAAAAAATTGTTCGGTCTTTGCCTAGTATGAAGTATGTAGAACATCGCTCCAAAAATTTAGCTGTCTACCCTCTTTCTGATATGAAATTTATTTGCATATGACATGGTACATAAAAAACAGGGTTTAAATTATGCACAAATGAGTGCACATGTCATTACCCATATGGCGTGCAAATATTATATTGTCTTAAATTAAAATATTGCAGGACTCGAATTAAAATGGCGTTGGAATTATTGTACAGTTTATTAGAACTATACAAACAAATGTTTTGTTGGCGACGTAGGTATTTGTTAGTGATTTTTTTTAAATTGCAGGAGGTCAGCCGACAGGCAGATTGTCCACTTGATGGAAAGCGGTTACCATCGCCTATGGACACTTGCAACACCAAAGGTGCTACAAATGCGCTGCCGCTCTCTTAAGGGAGACTGGCACCTGACCTCTAGTGCCGTAACACAATTCGAGGTTGTTATGGCGACATACTCTAGACCAGGGGTGGTAGCCATCCAGTCGGGCAAATGTCCTACCACCTGGCTGTGGGTTGTTTTGTCGCCTCTTACGACAGGCTGCCCTAACACAGGAAATTGTATTCTTTTTCTGTTCCTGCATGAATAAAAAATTGATAAAAATCGATTGCAGTGCCATCTATTTTGCTAATTCGTCCATTCTAAAGAAACGACTTCATTTACCGGGATAAAATACGTATTGACTCGGGTTATAAGCCAGCACTATGTCGAATTTCATTCATGTACGTTCAGTAGTTTCCTAAAAGGATGCGATTGCAACGCCATCTTTTTCGCTATTTTGCTCTATCCCACGGAAACGACGACATTTATAAAAAGTATCCTAAGTTACGCCCCGGGCTATAAGCTAGCTCTAAGCCGAATTTCATTTAAATCTGCTCAGTAGTTTTCACGTGATGCTCTAACAGACAGACAGACAGACAGACAAAATTCTAAAAATCTGGGAATCTGTTGGTCCTTATTAGCCTCCTTGATTTTTTCACATTTTTAAACGCATTGTACAAATTCAAACCATTTAGAAATTTATTATTTATATGCGTTTGCGTGTGTGCGTGTGTGTGTGTGTAATGTTAATTAATAATATACATGCATGCTATACTTTGTAGATAATCACAAATGTCTACATACATTAAGCATTGAATAAATCGATTCAATTCAAGACAGCGCTAATAATTATTTTAATTAATTATTATTTATTGATCTATAACAGTGTTTGGTAAAAATATAGAAATTAATTTTGAAACTGTCACAAAGTTGGGTCGTCAATATAAATAAAATTGGAGTGTCTGTTTGTAATATTGAAATAACCGCTTTTTACTACATATATATGAATATATAAACGGTACATACACCAAAATAACATTTTAAAAAAATGTGTATGCCTGTTTGTTCCGGCTAATCTCTGAAATGGCCGGACCGATTTTGATGAGATTTTATTGGCAGGTAGCTGATGTAATAAGGTAACTTAGGCTACTTTTATTTAAAAAAAAATCATTTTGGAATTATGACGATTTTCAAACTCCACGCGGGAGGGACCGCGGGGCGGGCTAGTACAATATATGAACCATCAAATAGGGCTTCTTGAAAGGGCTTAATTATATCCCACCCAACAACTTATCTGTGATACGTACGCATACATATATATACACACACACACAGTTTAAGGCAGGCATTGTATTTAAATTGGTTTCCATTTTCTTCCAGGTCTGGTCGATCAAGGATGGAAATATAATCACACGAATACAAGGTACTTGATTATTGAGTGTACCTTCTTGAATAGGGATTTGGATATATGTAATTTTTATTTTTCACTCTTTACTTTCCATCACAGTTGTCTCAGTCCGTCTGCTGTGCTTCAGCGATAATAAATAAATACGTTTTAGCAATAAATTATTCATTCCTACATACTCAAAGACAATCGTACATAAGGAGTAAGTAAACTCCAGTCGGGTGTCGGAGCTGACACACATTTTTGAAGTGAAACTTCTTTATCGGCGTTGGAAAATAAATTACCGTCACATTTTTCTTGCTTTGTTGCGCAACGCGTTGTTGATAGATGGATTCGGAGACGAGCATTGTAATATTTCTTTACTATATTGTGTTTTAATTAATATACGTGTTTAATGATTTGTAAAAATCAGCAAAATCATTATTTAAATTTATTTAACCAATTTCTGTAAAGTTGCATATAGTAGATCATTTTTAGAGAAATAAGGTCATAGAGAAGTTTCATTTTTTTTTAGTTGTACACGCACACATTTTTGATTTTTATACAGTCCATGGCAAGAGGAGGAGATAGTAGAGTTCGAGGAGGACTTCGTGATAATGTCCGCGAAGAGTGGCCACCCCGCTGCCCACCCGAAGTCCGCGGTGGACCTGAGGCCCCTGGACACCCCCCGGCGGGGCTCCGACTCGGACAGCCGCGACGAGCTCGCCAGGAGGAGTAAGACCTCCACGTATGTATAGTATTGTTACGAGCTACAGGACTCGAATTAAAATGAATGCCGTTGGAATTACTATAGAGTTTATTAGAACTGTACAAACACGTATCATACAAATAAAACTGGATGCAACCAGTTCACACTGCACGATTCAATGCGATTCAACACGCACAAAGTCCGTCACCATATCGCTAATCGAGATTACTACAAACGTCTCACTCGTATCGTAGTCGGCGCCTGACTGCCCCACCCCTCCGTTCGGGCATTGGCTTATACTAAACTGTATAATACCGACAAAGGGGCCCTCGTTCATGCACATCTGGCAAGCTTCGACGCAATTCAACAAAAAACAATGGTTAATTCGTTCGACACTAAGTACAGCCATATAATAAGTTCTATAACAATAGATTAAAGTTTAAACACAGAGTAAATAAAAGAATTCGTATTTACAATAAAAAAAGTCGTGGTAGCATAGTGGTTAGCGCACGTGCCCCTAAATCGAAGGGCGCGGGTTCGATCCTGACCAGAACGCATGCACCACTTAGTCAGTTTTCTGATCTAATGTGCATATTGTTACAATTACGTGCTAACAACGGTGAAGGAAAACATCGTGATGCAACTGCACATCGAGATAACCGATGTGTCAAACCTGCCAAGCCGCCTTGGACAAGCGTGACGGGTATACTGTACGTTCCCCCCCTATAATGGAAGGCCCGAGTCCAGCAGTGGGACATTTATGGGCTGAAATTATGTATTTACAATATGCAGGTGTGCGGTCTTTGTCGGTATGTAACAGTATCATTAATCCCGGCTGTGAAATATAATCTGAAAATATTTTATACTAGCTGCGCCCGCGGTTTCGCCCGCGTGGTGATGGAAAATCGCTATATTTTGGATAATTCAAACTATATTTTTATACATTATAGCCTATGTGTTATGCTGATGTGTAAGATATATACTGTATATACTGTAAAGTTTCATCAAAATCAATTCAATAGTTTTTGCACGAAAGAGTAACAAACATACATCAATGCGTCTATTGTTACAAACTTTCGCGATTTTAATATTTATATAGGATATAAACCCAGACCATCCCAGTTCTAAGTGTCTCGGACTGGCCCCAGAGTAGTCCGTTGTATAATCTATTAAATTTATTATTAAATGTAATAAATTTATAAATTAGTGTGAGTATTTATATTTAAATTGTACAGTCCTATTTTTTTTCTGCTCCACCTACATCGCCAGATTAGTTAAGAATTTCCCCTGAATCAGGTTGACTGGAACAGATAGCTTTGAGTGATTAGGCCTCCTATTGTATTGCCTAGAAAATATTGTAAATATGGTCTGTTTCTGTAATTCTATATTTTGATGTGTAATAAAGTGTTATCTAATATAATATAACACCAATAATCTTCATTTCCAATAAGAATGCAGCAATACTGTACTGCATCAATGGACGGTTGCCTAAATCGTTTTATGCAAAGATAAAGAGAAAGAATATTATTTAAAAAAATAAAAAAATAATAACAAACAAAAAGGAAATATAAATAACTAGCTGTCCCGGCAGACGTCGTCCTGCCCGGTAAAAAATAGGGGTTGATCGTAGAGGGTTGAAAATTTAGGGTTGTATGTATCTTTTAATGCTGTATCATAAAAAAATAGAAATTAAAAATTTTGTCTAAAAAATAAATAAAAAAATTTAGGGGCGGACTACCCCTAACATTTAGGGGGATGAAAAATAGATGTTGGCCGATTCTCATAGATACCGGATAAGCACAAAAAATTTCATCAAAATCGGTCAAGCCGTTTCGGAGGAGTATGGCAACGAAAACTGTGACACGAGAATTTTATATATAAATAATAAAAAAATACACCAATCATAATTATCACTTCATCATTTCTTTTAACTTCAACTAAAATTGCTCAACAAAGTTAAGTAATCTGTAAGATGGCGCTGTTAATTTAATAATCTCTCTCTCTCTTTCTTTATTCGATGCTCTTGTTTCAGGAGGACCATAAAGCAAACTCTATACGCAATGGACACCGCGTTAAGAGAACAGACAGTGGCCATAGACCGCTTAATAAAGGCCGTAGAGGCCATGAACGAGAACCAGAGAGTCCAATTCAGGCCACAGAACGTGGGCAGGGTGCCCTCGAATGCCCACAGCTGGGACATGTTCGGCGGTTTCGTATTGGCCATGATATTGCAGGCGTTGTTGAATTGGATTTTTTATCAAAAAGACTGAGTGCGATAGTTTCGCCGCTGTGGTATGAGAACGCTTTGTGATTGTCTATGGGTATTGTGTGATGAAAACGTTGTCTATGGTGTAGTTACGAGTTACAGGACTCGAATTACTACAAACTGCACGATTCAATAGCACGTGCAAAGTCTGTCACTATATCGCTAATCAACAGTTTAACACGTCATGCTAGTATCGTAATCGTTGCTCGACTGCCCCACTCCTCCGTTCGGGAATTGTTTTATAGTAAACTATACAATACAGAATCGATTGCGTTGGCTGGATTCTTCCAAGAATATGAGTGCACACCTGCGAAAAAGTTAAAAACAATAATGATTAGTTCGACACTAATAACGGCCATAAAACAAGTACGATAATAGGATGTTTGTCTTAATTGCAAATTTTAAACACGAAGTAAACAAAAGAATTTCCGTTACTATACAACCAAGTAATTTGTATTTAGAACTTTGGTTGTTTATGGTCAACCGATTTCGAATGAAGTTTTAAATATGGAATTGATTTGAATATCGAATACTTGAGTTTTGAATTATATTCAAATGCGATATATTAAGGTTGTCTATGGTCACTTAATAAATTGATTTGAATATGGAACACTTTGTACTTTACAGTTTACTCAAAAGCCGTTTCTCCATATAAAGTTGTCTATGGTTACTTAATTTGTGCTATAGTCGTTATTGCAGTACAAATGTTTTCATCACACATATTTCATAGACTAGAATAATAATTAAAATTTTGCTATTAAATATGAAAACGCTGTTTTTTCTTCCCCACTATAATAATTATAAATTAATAAAGTAATTTTAAAATTAAGAAGAAAAAAAACAGCTCTGAAAAGACCATCCAGAGGTAAATAGCAACACAGACTTATAAATATATATTCTGAATATGTATGGTCTGGACACATGTCCTTGTGCCAGGGAAATATTTTTTATTCAGTGTTGCCATGTTCTCTGGAAGATTGTTTCGGGTGTTCGGGTTGATTTCCCCTACAGTGCATGTAATGTACTTTGACCAAATTCTAGGGTTATGCATCAGTGTTTAGTATATTTTACTTTTGTGCTTTTTGCGTATAATGGATGCCATTTTTATTTAAATTAAAAAAATCATTCAAAAGATCGTTGTTTCAAGACCATAAGTTAAAAGGTTAAACTACTTTCTGGTCTCTGTAAATCACTTCGCAACGTCTTGTCGCTGTTCAAAGAGAAGCAGAATAAACTCCCACCAATAAATCTAAGTAAAAAAATTCACTTCGTATTTGTCTATGTCATGCTTCTTTTAAAGAGGTATGAAATGTTCGTCGGTTTTCCAATTGATTTATTTAACCTTCCGCGAGCACATGTTACCTTTTCTAACTAAGGGAAAGAACAGACTGTTCCATACAATATTATATTGAACTATCTATACATATAATAAAACTGTAGAGGTCGAATTTCTGTACAATGGAAAAAATGTTAAAAACCGAGTCAGGGGGTGTAAGAAGTGAAATAGAAGTAATTTCGATTTTTTAGATTTTTTGTTTCTCTGTCTGTACCGGCTAATCTCCGAAACGACTGGACCGATTTACATGAAATTTTGTATGGTGATAGCTTATATCCCTGGTCAACATATAGGATACTTTTGATCCCTAAAAATTGAAAAGCTCTCGTGGGATAGTTAAAAAACCGCACGTAGTCGCGGGCAGAATCTAGTTAGACAATAAGTTTTAAAATTACTCAGACCAAGTTGTTTGATTTTCTATATTGTCGAGTCTCGAGGTCGATTGTGATGAAAACTATACTGGTATTATTTGATTTTTGAAATATCAGTTATCTTAGATATTAATCGAATAGGCTGATTTTGTAAAAAATAAACACCTAATTATACTAGTACTAAGGCTGGTGTGCACCGACTTTTAACCGACGGTTAAAATAAAATAATGGATGAAATTGGGCTGCGACTTAACAATCCGGTACACAAATTTTAAGTAGTGGGTGGGCGTAGTGGGTAGGGGGGAGGTATACTTACCCCACTACAACCCCTAAGGTCCGGAGGTTTTAATTTTTAAACATAACCTCAATTATTTTTGTTATAAAATTGTGCCACTTTTGATGATAACAAAGCGTGATTCGAGTTTCTGAATGTACTCACGAATTGTTTATCAATGTACTCACAAATTACATATAACCACCAGAACTTTTTGTAAAATTAAAACTGTTTTTAATGTAGAAATGATACGTTGGCCGCTGTGCCGCGCCAGCGACATGCCAGGACCGACTTGTAACCATTTACTATTTATTTTATACACAAACAGTACGAAGCCTTGTCTACATTTGTTTTATTTATCAATTTACGACGATTAGCACTTTGCTTTTTTAATATCAGAATAAATCAATATTTATTTATATAAATTTTTAAGTACTTGAAGATTTTTTTTCTTTAACATTGGTTAAATATAAATAAATGGAATTACTTGAAAAATCGTCTTTATTAGTCGCCATTTGGAATGGTTACTCTTGTGGTATATGTGAATGTGCTCTATTGTGTTTTTCTTCACTTTTATCCAATTAAACTGGTTTTTGGTTCTTTTTATGTTGATTACAGGCTTTTTTTGGACTTTGAAAAGATTTTTCAACTTTGGACTTATGATAGAAGCGTAATATTAGCGAATAAATAAGTGAGGTTATGTTTATTAAAAATTAAAAAAAAAAGACTCCGGACCTCGGGGGTAATAGTAAAGGTAAGTATGTCTTTTCCCCTCCCCATTTCACCACCCCGCTACTTAAAATTCGTGTACCGGAAAGCTATACATTTACCTGAAATTGTATGCATAAACAGCAATTATTTTAATTTAACCGATTTTAACTGATGGTTAAAATAAAATAATCGCCAAAAATGTATGGACCATAAACCGTCGGTAAGTTTCGGTGCACACCAGCCTAAATCATAGTGTGGCTTGTAACGATCAATTTCTGTGAAGGAATGTCAGACGGCAAACCAAGGACCAAGGGGGTTGGTTTTAAGGTAACCTTTTCCAAAATAAATTAGTTCACGTTAGCTCCACGTTGATAGTCCCAATATTATTCTCTCTGCCATCTGAATTACCATTTGGACCTACTTATGCCAAACAGAACCAATCCACAAACATGCCAAAATTGGGTTAAGGATGCAGAACGCTTTCAAAATGCACCTTCTTCGACTCAATAAGAATCATAACGATCTGACGACATTTACAGAATCAAACATTTTTCTTACATACTTAATCTTACATCTTACATAAAACACCAAGAGTATAATAAACTAACAAGATCCATGACCCATGTAATCCAAAAACTTAAAAGGTTTACTTCAATATATAGGAAAGAATATAATATAAATATTCAACAATTTTTTTTCCCAAAATATACATACATAACTTCACGCCAGGTCCCTTGCGGGGTAGGCACGAACAACAGAGCGCCATACAGGCTTATTCTTACACACCTCACTTGCTTCTTTGACATTTATAGCTCTTGTCATGCATGCTCGTCTGTTCTTAAGGCTCCTGACATCACGTGCTAATACAAGATCAATTTGATCATGGAAGGTGTGTCGTGGCCTTCCGCGACTTCCTTTCCTTCCAAAATATAGACACTTTGTATGCAAAATTTTAATACAACCGGCTTTTTCTCAAAACTATCAGTATGTGGATTGGTTCCATTTTGCATAAGTAGGTCCATTTAACCCTCTACCTCTAGCTGCTACAAGTTTATTTATGTGCTGACAGTAGACAACAAACGTCAAAACGTCTCGAAGCTGATTTCTGTACAGGTGTTTACTTTTTCAAAATCAGCCGATTGGATTCCTGACAAGTGCAATTGATTTTCAAAAATGTCATAACACCATTGTAGTTTTTCTATGTGACCTTCTGTATGATATATTCCGTCATTAAACGGCCAATACAGGAATAAAATGGCTTCCATTGACGAAAATATATTTTGATATGAATTCCTATGTAATGTTAATATTATAATTTTAAATTATTCTAATGGAGTAAATGTTTTCTTTTATGTGATTGGCGAAAAGGTGTAAAACATTCTGGTCCGTATACTTGATTTACATATTAGTTATATTATTTACACTGTAACATGGAGCGGATGACAGCTGTCAATATTGCAGCGGACAAACTCGGTGGGGAAACGTGGCGTCCCCACGTCGGGTGGCACTAATATCCCCCAGGAGTATTATTGCCACCCGAGTTAGGGACACGCCCAAAATCCCTCAGTGGTCCTTACTCTTTATGTTCCTCTTACGCCAGCAGTAGGGGAAAAGCCTAAGCTAGACAAATTTTGCGTTCCCTGATAAGCTTGGTGTCTATGGAGCGTGACCACTACCAAGGAGAAAACTATCCCTCCCTTCAGAATCGTCCCTCTTAGGAATGTGATCTGTACCAATTATTTTAGCCAGGGGAAATCTTAAGACAAACCTCCGCGGGTTGCGTGGGGTAGGCACTAGGAAGACAATTAACACCCGAGTCCGAGATACCCACTAAAACCCTCGCTGTTCCTTTCTTTGCCTTGTGCTAGGGGTAGGGGAAAAACAGAAGCTAGACCAATTTAGTGTGCCCTGGCAAGCGGGGGTCCTAAGGTCCGCGTCCACTGCCGAAGAGGAAACATAGAGCCCGCTCGCCAGCATCGTCTATCTCAGGAATGGCATAATTTTTTTTACTAAGGGGAAATCCGAGGACAAACCTCCGCGTGGGAAACAATTAGGGGCGTGTGGGATTTCCCACGTGGGGTGACTAGTATGCACTAGTATCCCCCAAGGAGTACTATTGCTATTGCGTCATACCCACTTAAATCCCTCGGTGGTCCTTCTTTCGCTTTATGCCTGGGCTAGGGGAAAAGCGGCAGCGTGCTCTGGCAGGCGGGGGCCCTAAGTTTCGCGTCCACTGCCGAGGAGAACACAAAGACCCTGCCCATAAGCATCGTCCCTCTCGGGAATGTCACTCGCACATGCTGCAGCGCAAATACTATAAGAAGCAAGTTATCTCGAGTAATTGGCGAGTTTAGTTCGTATCGTTGTTTTTCTACATTAAAACCCGTAATATGCATGAAATAAACTTCTCCTTTATATATAAAAAAATGACTCCATTCAGCAATATGACGTAGTATCGCTACTTGCCTGTTTTTATGTTTCCATGAATGTAGGAACAAAAATATGATTGTGAAAATGTCGTGTTGTTCATTTTATTTTATGTCTCACGCGCAGTTGATAGTCACCGTCTGAGGGGTCCGGGCGGCGAGAGGGGACGAGCTCGTAATTAACAAGACGCACATGAGATATTCAGCGTCGGATATATCTTCAGATAAGTTATATTCTAAAGTTTCTTTACACCGATCTGTAATGAAACTTATTTAACACAAATGTCAACATTTTCCCAATAAATTGAATTTTCAGTCATAGTACAAACCATGAGATAAGATTTTGAAAGCAGTTTTAACAATATAATAGGATAAATATATTTTAAAATGGCTATGGTCTATCTATCTATGGTTGCAGTGTTTTTGGATTGCGTTTTATTTCGGGACATACACATGTTGACACTCATAAGTTCTAAGACAAGATTCATATAAAAGATAATAATTAAGGTCATAAAGTTTTGATCCATTATAAATATTATTCACAGCTTGAGTAATCAGTGGATTCATCTTGAGATTGTTATATCATGTGCGACTCATTATCTTACTATTCATTTACTTGCCTTAAATCGGTAGAAATTGTGCACTACTTGTATGGAGCTTATGTCAAATTTTAATCGATAGTAAGGCAAATGAATGGTTGGCAAGATATAAGAACCGGCTATTGAAAAGATCTTCTGTAAGTATGAAGTTTAGGAAACTGGCAAAGTGCGCTGCTTGCCACGCTCCCCCCTCTCGCCTCTCATACACGGTGACCAGCTCTTGTGCGCTGACTTATAGTACAGATTGTATAATATGTAGTTCGCATTTCTATATGATTTATTTAGAAATCACACTTCAATTTTTATGGTATGCTAACTGAGTTGTATGGCATATATTTAAAAATGGGCTTCGGTTGTAGAGTTGCGTCGGACACGAACGAGCCGGTACATTTGTCCCGTCAAAATCCATTTGCACTGATACCGTACAAAATCTAAAAAAGTAATGCTTCAAATATTTTGTCGCGCTACTACTCAGTGTTTTACTCCTGCCTCAAATGTAAGAGGAAGGACGGCACGAGGATATCAGTACAATAACGCCTCTACAAAGAGGGACAACATGACATGTACGACTGCTAGTAAAATGAGGTGACCGATGTCGATCACATCCGACTCTTAACGAACATTTCCGAAATAATTTTGAACGGGACAAAACGGAATGACGCTCACCGCCTCACAGGTACATCAAATCAAATCAAATGTACTGCCACGGTACAAACCATACATATCTCGTCGCCTCATTTTAAGTGTTATATTTTATTGGTTCAGTACAAAATGTCATGTTTTAAAACTCGTTTTAAAATTATGTCCTATTCAACTCTATTCGATTGTAATTTAGAGTGACTCGTATAGGGTGGAGGAGCGAGATGGAATACTCCTCCGTCTCAAAAGAAGATCTTCCAGCGAGACTATTGTTGTTCCTCGCAGACTTGGCCTTTCTGTTACTGTTGAAAATTTGTATATATTCTTTGTACGTGTCGGGAAACGTTTGCGACCTCAATTATTTCACGGCCCCATCTATTAGCTTGTAAGTGTTCCACTGCAGTAACTAGTTAACAGTGTAGTGCGAAAGAGTCGGCATGCAAGTAAGAATAGCGTGAGAGCGAGACCGCAACATTCCGCTCAGTTCGTCGTAAACAAACTTCAAGTATGCACCTAATTTTGCTCGTGCTATATATTTAAATTACATAATATACAGTCTCTGCTAATTAAGAGTTGTGTAACGTTATTTTTAAATTGTGTGATAATGACGCGAATAATATTGTGTTATATTATAATTTTGTTGTTGTTTAAAACATCGATGTATTTACGTGAACGACGCGTAATTTGTATTTAAAAACATATTTTAAAATATTCCATATAATGTGTATAAATTGTAAAAAGACAATTATGTATTTTTAGTATCAACGAAGATTATAAATATAAATTGTATTAATAATATTTTTTAATAGCGATGTAACTTCATAATTTTATATGGCAACACATCGCTCTATTGTCTGTGCAAATGTGTCAAGCTTACACTCTGAAGAGTTTTTGGCGGGAACTGAAAGGAGACGTTGTGCTGTGCAGTTTTATTTTCCAAAACTGTGTAAAATTACTCTAAAATGAACAACAGTTGTAGGATATTGATAGTTTTCGAGTAGTAATTATGTGTTTTGTGAGAAATGTGAACTGTATAGTCAAATGTGGCCTTTTGAGTTGTCACAAGAACTCCGTTGAATGGCACCAGCTGATTACCTACAGTTCAGCTGTGCTACACCTAGGCTTAAGAAAATGAAGACACTGTATTGTAAACTAAGATCTGGCTTAAAGGCCTAGCTGCCAAGCCATAAACCTAAATAAATTACTTATACTCTGAATGCTAACTAAAGTTATAGAAACCGTGTTAAAATAGTTATAAAATATAACCGAACCATTTCTACTTACAGCGTTGATAGCGTGTGGGATAAGGATGCATATATAGTCGCGCATTCATTTTTTACGACATTATTATCAGTTTAGAGCGAGACAGTGATACGTCAATGTTTTGCTTTAAAACGCAGGCCAACTATAGAAAGATGGTATTACTTACGAACAAACATTGAAGAAGTGCGTAATTTTAATTTAGTAACATAATCAGAAGAATATTTTTTTGAGTGACAGCATATTAATTTATGCTTGTGACTGGTTCCTAAATAATTTATAATTATATTGTTATTAATAATTAGATTAATTAAATAATTATATTTTAATTAATATTGTTGATTTTTAAATTATATGAACAAAAGAGATGTTGTTCAACTTTTAATACGGTTTTTATAACTTGACTTGTTCTGAGAAGTTACTGCTGCAGTTTTTCTACACAAAGTTCTATTATATTATTAATAATCTTTTGAGCGATAATTAAGAAATAATAATTAAAATTATGCAAAAAGAAAACGAATTTCACTGGACCCACTAAGCTTTTAATATACAAAAAAAACTTATTAAGGAGTGATGCCAGTATCTAAACAAAATTACCCAACATTTTTTTAAATTCTAAAATATTAAATATACTGCCGATATAAATGAACGATTAGTTGTTTAAAATTGCCATTGTTGAAGTATTATTGTCTAATTTACGTTTTCTATAGTGCTAGTTATTTTTTACATTAAATACCTAATGTTCAGTTATTATATCTTACTAAACATTCACTCGCCTGACCATCAGTAGGTATTTGGTCATTACTTGTATGGAGCCTCTATCAAACTTTAACCGGTATAGGAACCGGCCAATAGTAGTCATAGTTTTGTTAATTTTGTCCCAATTTTCGGTATAAAATTTTTCTATGTTAATATTTAATATGAAATAACGGTGTCTTTCTGAATAACTGGTTTCTACCATGTAATTATCTACAGTCATGAAAAGAAAAAAATAATCTTTCATACCTATTAATCGGTCTGACAGAAACACAACCTGTTGTTATTCTAAAAATGATTTTATATAAATGCTTATTTCCTTGACATCTTTGATCATCAGTCTTCCACGACAATATTAAATAGCGGTTTTCCTCGACAGCTTTAGTTAACGGTTTTCTCCGGTATCATCGATTAGCGTTTTTGCTAGGTGACGTTGAATAGCGGTTTTCCTTGGCAACATCGAATAACGGTTTTCTTTGGCCACAACGAATAGGGATTTCCTCGACGACTTTGATTAGCGGTTTTCGCTTGACCAACGCTTTCTGGTTAAAATTTTACAATCAAGTACCTAGCATTATTGAAAATGTGAATTGGTTTGTGCTGTAGATAATTTTAAAATATATATTAATATTATTGTAATGATATTTCTTTCTAGACATGTATTTTGACTGTGAAACTACTTGCCCAAATATGATACAATTTTTTTACCGAGTTCATACTCAGTAGCAAGCAAGCTTGGGAGCAAAATTCAATTGTACGATTTAAAAACCTAACAACTGACATGGTTTTTTTACTGAATGTAAATGTGTGAATTTATTGTCTTCCTCGACACTTGCTTATGTAATGTACGTGTCAAAACATGTGAAAACTATGCCAAGATATGGCATAACTTCTAATAAGCTAGTAAATAATTCTGAGATGGTATGTCGTTGAGTTTTATGACTTTTTTGTGCTTGGTTCTTAAATTGTACAGTTTACCTCATATTTTTATATTTGTTCAAAAACTATCTGTTTTGTTTTTAGTTAAACAGACTTTAGGCACAGTGATGAAGTGTTAATTCAGGTGAGGCGTTATTGGTCGATAATTAACTCCAGTAAAAAAATATTGACCTGTATTTTGTAGGGGAGATATATTTAGAATGTTCGGTCGCGTAGTTTTACGGTCGAAAAATTTGTTTTTTTATTTTATTTAAATGTGAAGTTTATTGCACTATTTGAAAGAGTTTCGTGTCTTAAGTGTTCAAAATTCGAAAGGCACAGTTCGGTGAAATGTGCCTTTAAATAAATAAAAATCTAGTACCCAACCCCAGCGCCACCTACCGGCTACAATTGTGAATCTAAATCTCATGCATCACCCACTCAAACACATAACAAAAAAAAATGTGTTTGATTTATTTATGTAAATAATATTAAATTTAAAGCCGTCAAAATAATACAATTATTCATTTATTTAGTAATCACAACCTTGGTATAAAACAAGAAAGCCATTACCCGACTATGGGTTGCATTACCAACCGTGTAACCTGTCCCTCCCCAATCCAATGTACTAAGTTTTGCAGAGTTATTCTAGTGTGAGCAGGATTACCTATGTTTCCCCTAAATGGTATGGAAGTGGCCATAACCAGTGATCTCGAACGTCATAGAGTGAGATCGGTAGAGTTGCCAGGTAAAATTAGTATTTTACCCAAAATCGGTATTTGACACAAAAAAATGCAATATTCAATCAAATCAATTTATTTATTGAAAAAAAACTTACAGACTAATTTATTACAATCATGCATGATCGTCATAACTGAATAATATTATTTTGTAGGTACTCTTTACGAAAGTTATTCTCTCTTCAAAATTCTCTTCAAATTAATGAAAAAAATAAAACCGAATTCCTGTTTATATAGACTAGATAGGTAAATCCCTGAGCGGGAAGCCCATCAGCTTGTAGGACACAAGGTTATTTCCCAAAATGTATGGAATATGCTGCACTAGGTCCATCCATACTTACTATTGAGGGCTTCCTCGTAACATTAAACATAAATGAAAAGGGTTGCCAACTTAAAAGTGTAAAATCGGTAGAATTCTCTGTATACTCTGAAATCGTTGAAAAATCGTCATATTTCGGTAGAACAGAGCCCATATCGATAGAAATACCGAACAATCGGTAGGTTCGAGACCACGGGCCATAACTGAGAAGCTTTATTTCAGCGTTCGAAACTCTTTCATGTTGGTGTAATAACTTTGCAGTGTGGAAGATGGAATTTTTCGAATAATTATTTTTTGTTTAAATTATTATATTAGTTATAATAGATTGTATGGATGCATCGTGTCGGTTTTTAGGTAAAATGTAGGCTGTTGATATTTTTTGTCCTGTTTTATCCAGTGAATATATTATTATTTTGAACATTTATGCAAGTTTTATTTCAAAAATAAACCGTATTTTCCAATCCTTGTTTGATTCCTGCATGTCGGTCTTTATTCTTATGGCGAAGTTAGTAAAACGCTCCATATAAGTGGAAGTGGTTACAACGCCTATATATGTTCGCAACGTCAGGAGCGGAGTCAACGTGTTGCCAGCTTTTAGGAATTAGATACGAGGGTGACACTGAAAGTTCTTAGAAAATTAAAAACAGCAAACTAGGAAGATTTTATTATATCTTTTCAAGATAGTTTCCATTCACATCAATACATCAGTGCATTAAATAGAACCACCGAGAAAAGTACGCCACGTCGTTAGGGGTCTCTTCGATGGCCTTCTGGAACGCAGCCACTGCTTCCTTGGCGACCATAATATGTTTTCCTCAAAGTTATTGTTTTATTTTCGGATATAAATAAAAATCGCAAGGTGCGAGGTCGGGGCTATATGGTGGGTGACCCAGCAATTCCACGTCTGACGACGCCAAATAGTCGAGTGTTGTGCGAGCAGGCGTTGTCGTGGTGAAGGAGGATCCTACTGAGAGGACAATGTTTCCCACCATTTTCGATCATACATCACTCATGTCGAATCGCCGTTCCGCTTGGGTTTACGATTGTAACGCCGGCAAGCAAGTGGAATGGACAAAATCACGGTCGTGAACTTGGTCGTTGTGAGTCCCTGATGGAACGTAGCTATAAACATTAACTTGAAGCACTCAATGTCATAGAATAACGTCGTGTCCTTCAATCAACATTTTTAATAATTGATCCGTCTTATAATCTACTAGCTGATACCCGCCCCCTTCGCATGACCTCTCCTTGGCGAAAGGAAGGTCCATGCCAAATTTCAAGTCTATAGGTATTATAGTTCCTGAGATATCGAGATGAGTCACTATGTACGTGGATTTCAATTACATAGTTAAAGATATGAGTGGATGAAGGCGATAAGTCGCATAATTCCAATTCTGAGTAAATCGAGATAAAAATTACTTGTATTTTAAACTGAACTGAACTTAACACCTTTTCAACTCTTTTTTTTTTTAAATGCCCAATATCTATGGTCTAAGGTCTGTAGTCATTTGGTGTCGAATTATAACCTTCATCTACGCAAAAAAAGCAAAAAACCCGAATATGCGACATATCACCTTCATCCACTCACGTCTTCAATTATATATATAGATACGAAGATTAATTAAGGACCACGAACAAATATTTAAACAGAAAACAATAAAAATAAATACCACAAAAGGAATTACAAACTTTATTCTCCTCACTTATCCACTCTCCACGGTTCTGCATACTTGCCTCTGTGTCCGTTGAACCAAAAATATCCTAAATTATCAAACTCTTCTTCCTTCCAGTGGAATCTTTTTGGAAGAAAATGTGTTAAACGTCTTCTTCCATCTTCTTCTATTACTTTATTTAAACTTTGCATGTATACTACTCTATTTTTGTCAGTCAGTTTCGCACCATTATTATTTTTTGGAGTTCTAACTTTTTTAGAACTGGCAATCTTTTCTTCAGACTCAGTGTTGCTATTATCAGAATCTATTTTACCTTTCGTATTATCTTCGGACTCAGTGTTATCAGTAGCAAATTTCTTCTCGACGTTTAATTTTTCGTTACTTTTGCTATCATCTGAGGAATCAGATTTGCTACTTTTATCAGATGAGTCGCTAGGAACAACTTTGAATCGCTTCGGTGTTTCCTTGACATCTTTTACGATGTCCGTATCGCTGGACTCGATTGATGCTCGAGCGTTTGCTCCACCTAAACGCCTGGCTTCTGGTACTCGACTATCAAAATTCAAATTCAAATCGACACTTACATCCACGTAATCAAATGGAATCAACCTTCCCGATCTTAAATCGTTTACATCTAAATAATCTTGAGAGAATTCAGGACTACGTAGACTTCGGGAGAGATCTCCCAAGTCTAGATAATCTAAAGAAAATTGTTTATCTTGACGATCAAACGGATGGAGATGACGTGGCAAATAAAATAGAGGATATCTTAGCCGTGTTTTGAACATGTGTCTAAATGATGGGATGACGTTTGCAGGCTGTGTTGATCTTTCTCTCCTTGATAGGCATCTCAGTTTCTGTTCTTTAGTACCGTACATGCTTCCGAATCGTCTGTCACATTTATGTTTTGGACGCATATCATGTTTAATGTCGCCGAAGTATTTTATTAGTGTGTCCAAAAATAATTGTTCGTGTGCTTTCAACGAATCATCTTTTGTTTCTTGAAAGCTTGGTTTTGATTTTTCGGTAACGCCGCCATCTTCTGGTACATTAATGATGTAAACTGTAGCTGAATTTGTAAGGTTAACTGCAAATAAAAGTAAGCTATACAATTGCAATGATAGATATTATATTTCATAGTGCATCATTATACTCGGGCCTCATTTGCATTTGAAGTTCCACTTTACAAGTAAAAAGTAATTAAGGTTCCAAAACCAAACTTACCAATTAGAATAAAATTAAAGATTATTTTTAAATTCATAATTTTCCTTTACTTAAATACTTTTTCAATTTCATGACTTAACCAAGATTACTTATTTCGTTACGCAATCGACTTTAACTACATTTTAGTAAAAACAGATTGATTTTATAATTGAACGTTGTAAATATCCACTCCATGTTTCGTATAATTGAAAGTACAACTAATAAGTTTCAATTAAAATTTAATTACAGACTTTATATTATACTATCTCTGCCCGCGACTTCGTCCGCGTAGTTTTTTTTTTTTTTTTTTTGCGAGACCCTAAAAGAAGTAGCCCCAGTTACTACAATTTGCGCTGTAATATAATACGGCCGGCGTATTTTGGCGAATGTGAAAATAGGCTCTGCGAACTTTAGCGCATGTAAACTCGTGAAGAAAATACAGTGACCAACTAGTACAAAGCAATGAAAAAATACAGGGATGAAGGGCAACCAATTGTATTCACTGACGATTCGTATGCCCACTCATCACACGAGTGTACTATATGCTCTAAAGTTCGCAGAGCCTATGTTCATATTTGCCAAGATACGCCGGCCGTATTATACTTATCGAAAACTTATGACACCTGCACGCACTTCATCTTATTATGATAATGCTTTTACAGTGCAGGCTGTCAAACTTTGGAATATGCTGCCTCTTACTGTCAGAGAGGTCAAATCCTTACCAAGATTAGAAATTTACTCAGAAAACACTATTTGTCCATAAATAGCTGTCTGATTAACACAATATATAATCATGCTAATACATTTATGTATTGTGAAATATATTATTGTATACATGTATGTTTACGACTATGTATGTATGTATTTGTATATTTATTTGTTAAATTAGTTTGATTATTTATGTATCCATTGCCTTTTTCCTGCACCACCTACATCGCCTGATTTCAATTTGTTTTTGATTTAGGTTGCCTGGAAGAGATCGCTTTGAGCGATAAGGCCGACTATTGTATCGCCTACAAAAATATTGCAAATATGGTCTGTTTTTGTAATTGTGTTTTGGTGAGCAATCAAGTGTTATCGCTCTTCCACTCACTCTCTCCCTCTCTCCGTAGAACATCAGTTATCTGCCAGTAAATATCCAGTCAAAATCTATAATATCCAGCCGTTTCAGAGATTAGCTGGAACATCCAGACAGACAGACATACAAAAATTCTGAAAATTAAAAAGTATCTTGCTAATTATCCGCTAAAACTAACACATAATCTGGGTCCGATCCGTGAAAGATCTATCTAGATAGATCTAGTCGACCGGTTAGTGGACAATAATTATAGACACTTCGTTTAATAAATAAAACACATTACATTGGGAAAAGTTTATTACAAAAGCAGATACAAAATCTTTACATTCCAAGACTTACATTTTACTTTCAGTATAAATACTTAGGTTATTGAGAATACATAATGATAATCATGAGAGTAGAAAAAGAACAATCCAGAAAAAACTGTATTTCTGAAAATCTCCTACATTATTACAACGGTGTGTTGTGCGAAAGAGATGGAATGCGAGTCCCGATAGCGAGCAAGCGAGAGCGCAACACTCTCAGTTCAGTCTGTAAACCTCATTGTGTACTGCGCAATGACGTGTACTAACTTCAAGGACGTATATAACTTTTGTTCGTATTATAATATTTAGGAGCTATACAATTATATTAAAAAAGTCGTGGTAGCGTAAGGGTTAGCGCACGCGCCCCTAAGGTCAAAGGGCGCGGGTTCGATCCTGACCGAAACGCATGCACCTCTTAGTCAGTTTTCTGATCTAATGTGCATATTGTTAAATAAACACGTGCTAAACACGGTGAAGGAAAACATCGTGATGCAACCTGCACATCGAGATAACCAATGTGTCAAACCTGCCAAGCCGCCTTGGACAAGCGTGGCGGGTATACTGTCCGTTGCCCTATAATGGGAGGCCCGAGCCCAGCAGTGGGACATTTATGGGCTGACATTATATACAGTTATATTTGCACTGGTCGATTATCATTTCTAGTATTATTTCCACGATACATGTGTGTTTTAGTACGAGTTCAATATAGTCAAGCGCTTGCGCAGCACAATTTTCCCTACGACAAAACTTTACTGCGCACGCGTCTTATAGTATAGCTAATGGATTTTAATCTTAAGACTACTAGTAATGGTAAGTAATATAGATTACTTAACTTTGATATAATAATATATTCGCTACTGGTCGGATTATTTTTCGAGTAAAAAAGTTTATTGTATAGAGGTATTCTTCGACTACACACTACAAATACCTATATTCCTAAAGTCATTGGTTTTTTTTGTTTTTTTTATTTAAATATTACGTCAATTATTTTTATAAGTTTCAAAAAACAATTCACTCCAAACAACCGTAAAGCAAGTAATGAATTCTTTTCTACAATAATAAGTATGATTGTAATTTCGATACATTTTTGAGTTGGGCCAGAAACCAAAAATTTCCTTTATAATGTAATTTACACGTTTATAAAAGTAAATCTGATACATACATAAGCATCAAAGCTACAACAGAGAGATATTAATAAAATTTTCAAAATTATGAACCCCCTCATAACATATTATATTACTATTTTAATTTATATTTAAACTTTTAAGGATGGATTACGAATGAAAAACTCATCAGCTACTATGTACTTGAAAAGAAATATGTACAAATATGTAGAGGTAAGAAAAGCAAGACTGAGATAGATATATTATGGTGGTGCACTAAGCATCCACCATTTTTTATCCAAATTAATCATAATCATGTAAATCCATTCTCTATAGCAACAACCCAAACACGGGCTACCGATTTACGCACTCTCTGGGCCGTCACTAGGAAACGGCACGAATCCACGGGGGCGGTAACGCTAGCAATTGTATGCTCTACTTGCGCTCCGTCCGCTATGGACTACACAGAGGAGTGTGGAGACTCCGAGTGATGCCGCACGGGCGAGCAACCTCAATACCCACTAAAAACCCCCTCCTCCCTTCGCGGCCCTGCGCTTTGATGTGAAGGAAAGACTGAGATGTAGAACATAGTTACGCAGCAGTAGATCCAGCGCATAAAGTGCTGAAGTGTGCCCTGGGAGAACACACTCCACTACGAAACGGGGGTAGTTGTTAAGTCCCTTGCTTTACCTAGTAGCTAAGGGCCCCCATCGTTCCGGATCCTACCTCAGGGAGGGAAGTAATGCGCGTACCTGCCTCTCCGGGTGCCGGCTGAAGGCCGGCGACCTCGAGAAGAGACCGTAGCACGCGCCCTAGGACTTCGCTCCCTATCCCTTTCTGCGGCCTCTTTCAGAGACATAACTGCCTCGAAAGTTCCGGGTCCCTGCACTGGCCGATGGACTCAACGGCCATGGGCCCACCCTGCGTCGTCAACAACAGGCGACGCAGTATATAAGGACGTCCTCGGCATATCAGAAGGTTGCGTGTTCAAATCACGTCGGGGTCACCAGTTTGTGGATGTGATCAGAGAACACACATATACGACAACTCTGGTCACCCCCACAATATGAAGTAAAAAGATTTTTTAACTAGACGTGCTGGTAGCACGTTGCAAAACATAAAGTAAAAGTCAAAGTAATTTTGAATAAGAAATAGACTTAAATTTTAACAACCAGAACAATGCAAGACTCACAACGAACGCGTTCACGATCAACATTTTTCTCGTTCCACTTGCTTGCGGACTTTACAAACACTAGCGGAACGCATTATGGGGCGTTGATGTCATAAGCGACAAAATACACAAATGCCATTGGCTGATTTAAAAACCGCGCTTTTTTCAATGTCAAGAGACAGAGAGAATACTCTGTGGTCAACCATGGAGGGTAGAGATAAGGAGAACCATCTCAGTATATTAAAAAGTGTCCACTTTAGGGCAGCAAATTAAGATGGCGCCATAATAGCAAGTGGAAAGTATTTCAAAATAGCGCCACAAATAATTAGAGTAGGATACTAGATTAAAGAAGAAAAGAAAGACTTCCTCTTTGTCACCGCCCATTTTACGAAAATGTAGCTATTGCATGTCTCCTCATGGTAGAATTTTCAGATAATTTAGTTAGTTGTCTTAAATAGTGAAATAGGTTTTAAAAATTCAATTGATCAAAAATTTATAATATGCGTACATCTCAATACGAGAAAGTCTCAATACTTTCCAAATTATAATTTTTAAATTTTTCAACCCAGCACACTTCACTTCGTTTATAACTGCTAACTTCGTATCATTTCCTTTTGCTACACTAGCGCTATTTTGACGAGTTTTCGAACCATGATTTGCTGTTTACAGGTGGACTTTTTCAACTGATACCCCATACTATGATGATGTCTTCCTTACCTCTGCCCTCCATATGGTCAACGCCCACTTCGACCCATCTCTTAACATGAGTCGTTGTGAGCGCTGTGTGATCGAAACTGATGACGTCATTAGTGACCTTTTCGCCACGACCATAACGACCGTGGGCGCCTTGTGGACGGCGACTGAGCATTTTGATCGTTGTGAGCTATCAACTGAATGCGTCTAAAAATGTTCTTTAGCGGAACTTATTATGAACAAAAACTTGAGAGTTTGAATTCGAATCTCCATGTTACAAAATTAACCGTCAAAAGTAATTAAATCAATGGCACCAATGTTTCTAGAGCGTAAACTCTGCTCACTTCACGTTTTCTCCATCTCTTAATTATAATGGAGTGAACTTAGCCGCGGTTTTTTACGTACACTAGCGCCATTTGATCGAATTTAGAATTATTCTTAATGCTCGATTTTACACTCATATAACAATGGTGTTTCTCAGCATCTACTCTTTATAGTAATACTAAAAGAACGATGTATAGATACCTTATTAGTAGTTTAGATATACTACTATACGATAAATTATATAGTAAGTATATTAACATTAAATATATAATGACTTAATTTACACGTTTATGCTACTTCTATACATTTTTGTTTGATAGTGCTTGTCTCAACTTATCTGCTATACTTATGCACTATATGGGTCAAACACAAAAAGTTTTACACGTGTTTAAGAGAAGATTACAAATGTTGGAACAATATGTTAAACTTTAAGTCTACAAAACGGGTTATAGACTTACGAGCAATAAGTACGCGTACTTGTGGTTCGATGAACTACTAGATTTGAGGAGGTGTGATGATGATATGAGATGATGGTGATGGTTGATGGTTGCGTTGTGGCCGTTGAGCGGTGTACGGAGAAATAAAAGATTGCTTGCGTCGTACACTTTTAATACACACACTCCCAATGTTACAATATTATAGTTCAGAAGGATTTTGATATGAAGGCAAGCAGCGAGCGCGAAAACTAACGTTTTGTACACGAGCACGTATGTCGTGCGGACGCGTTGAACACGTAAGTCGGACTGTGCCGAGATGACCCGAAATAAATTCGGTTCTCGACTGTTTCGCGGCAGAGAATTGCGCGAAAAACTGGGCGCGCGCTTGTTATAAACGGCGCGATGTTTTGCTTGCACAGATAAATATTGGTTCCGCGCTTGCGTGCTTTTTTTATGTTGGCACTAATGTCGCCACACCATGATGACCACCAGAGTAGCGAAGGGTAATTCGAATCATTTAATTCGAATTGATAAAAATACAATTCGTGTCATCGCTACACTAGAGTGGTAGGAGGAGCGAGATGGAAATTACGGTGACGGAATGCTCCTTCGTCTCAATGGAAGATCTTTCAGTGAGGCGATTGTTGTTCCTCGCAAACTTAGGCCCATCTATTATTGTTGGAAATTTGTATATTTTCTCTATACGTTTCGGGAATTAGTTGCTACCTCAATTATTGCGCCATCTATTGGCTTGTAAGTGTTCCAATACACCATCATTCCAGACGAGAGTGACGAGAGACGAGACTTTTCACACTGCTATTCACAATGCTATCATACACTTGTTTTGTGATTATATTTTCATCCGTTCTCTCTATATGCCAAACTACATTCCTTTTTCAACTCTTGTTATTACATCTCTTTTCATTTCCTTTTATTACATATAATGTAATAAAGATCAAATAAAGTCTACTGTAGTCTTCTAAGGTCTACTGAAGTCTTCTGCAGAAGACCATGGTCTACTATGGTCTACTGCATTATATTATGTACGAGCATAAGTACGCGTACTTTTGCGTCGACTTCTATCCACTTAAACAATTATTATATTTATTTCATTTTTATATTTAATGAGATCAATAGTATATATTTGTACAAAAGTATTTATACCTACCAACTTCGACTTTGTTTAAATTAATGAGTGTATGGTTCATTTTATAGTAATTATTTTGTATATCAGTTCGAAGATTTTTCTCTAAATATTAAGACATTCAATACTTTGGTAAATGTGGTTTATATGTATCATCTTTTAGAGAACAGCCAAACAAATAATTTAAAATAATACACACGCGCGCACTCACACACAGACAAAGACAGACAAACACAAAAAAATTTATTAATACGTTTTCTACTATATTTGCTAACCTTACAATTATTTATCTATTACATTGAAAACTGTTTTATCGACCATTTTGACTCTTTATAAACGGCCGGGTACTGTTTTACTGACGCGTAAGACACGCCGCACAATTCAGTCTAAGCAGATATTGTACCTTTGTAAATTGAAATTAGGAGTTGAATATAGGATCATTTTCACGAAGTATATATGGATTTAAGATATACTAATAGTGTAAAAAAGCTTATCTAGTAATACATAATCTAATCTAGTTGGTACTGCTGTTTAGTACTTACTACAAACGAATACACAAATATTTACTTAATTTGAAATAGGTTGAGTATTGAGAAATAAATGGCCTTGTTCGAGTCGTACTCGTGCATGGAAGGTTCCTCTTTACTTCTTCTATGGAATACGAATAGTATAATTTAAAATATTGTACTTCTTACATTTCTGAATGGTAAATAATGTAAAACAAGGGAAGCTCACAGATTAAATTTTAAAAATATTTAAAAAGTTGTAAATTGATAATAAAACCCTTTTTGAAACTGTTTACGACAAGGTGTCGCGAGATAGCACAAATCCATTGTTTAAATGGCAACACTAAAAGATTGCGTAATTTATATTCCTTAGCCTGGTAACACTAAAAATGCTCACGAAAATTATGTTAGTAGAGTAGGTAGATCTAGTGGAATGTACAGAATTATCGATCGATTGTAGCACCATCTAGTGGTATATAGTAGTGTTGGGACATGATTTTAAAATGCGTTTGTAAGAGTAACACGACATTTGGTACTGAACTAGTACAATGTTACACTTCAAATGTGGCAAAGACATTTGTACAATTTGTATCGCGGAAGTACATTTGAAGCGATGAGGTTGGTGAGGCGGTGAGCGTCTAACCCTCATTTGTCCTGTGCAAAACTAGTTCGGAAATGTTCGTTGAGAATCGGATGTTCTCGGCCTCGGTCACCTGATTCAGTCGTACTATGACAGTGTCATGTTGTCCCTCTTTGTCATATCAATATCCGTAGAAGCGTTATTGTACTGTTGTAGCATAAGCCTCGTTCCTTCCTTCCTCTTACTTTTGAAAGTACTGCGACGAAACATTTTGTAGTGATACATTTAATTATTACATACAACAGTATGTACATACAGTACAAACGCATTTTATACGGGACAAATGTATTGGCTCACACGTGTACTGGTCGTCGCTAAATCAAATCCGGAACACGTTATAGCAGATAAGTATCATCTAGCGGAATTTATAGGAATATAATACCGATTGTAGCGCCATCTATCGGACAGGGTAAATCTCATCTATTTTACATAAAGTGCATTATCTATGGTGTACACACTGTATATTCTTAATACTCAACCTTATTCAATCAATACCCCCCCCCCCCTTACAACATACGTAAATCATCAATACTTACACCATAATTACCTCTAACACCATATCCTAGTCTAGATTCCCACTTCTTATCCTATCTAAGCTGGTGAAGTAGCGATGGAGGTCTGCATCAGCCCTACCTACCCACATTGAGTTCTGGGCGATGATATCCAGAGCTGCTAAGCCGCCTTTGTACTCCAAAAACAGAGTTTTGAACTGGAAAAAAAAACATCGCCACTGTCATCTCAATTCATTCCTGGGGTTGTCTGGAAGAGATCGCTTTTTAGCGATAAGACCGCCTTTGTACATAACTAGATATAATCTTAGTCTTAGTTTATTTTTCATTGGTGTATAATAATCTATCGATCTATAATTTCAAAACTGTAATTTTCAATTTCAATTGGTCATTCACTATTCGCAAACTTCGTAAACCTAGTCACATAAATTACCGCGCTTGAAACCGTTAAAACGTAGTTTTATTATGTATACAAGACGCGAAAACTTAAGAAAATATTATGCTCCATAAAGATCCTCACCCTGCGATAGTCTGATGGTAAGTGGATGCAGTTTGCAGCAGCTTGTAACGCTGATGATGGTAGAACCGGCTGAGGGTATAATATCCTCCAGATCGCTGAAGTCCCACGCCATCTAGAAATTTCGGAGTGAATTTTATTGGTCGACCGATGGCTAGTTCCTATATCTAGACGACCGCTCTTACCTTAATGTCCATTAAAATTGATATACCTAAGGGGCATGGAGTGTGACATTGGCTATGTTCCACAAGAGGTTCACGACGACCACATTCTCGACATAGTTCAGAGCATTGATGTCATAAACGACGTAATGCACGAATGCCATTGGTTGATTTGAAAATCGCGCCTTTTTCAATGTCAATCGATAGACAGAACTAATGCTCTGTGGTCAACGCCCACTTCAACCCAGCTTATAGTTGCCAAGCCATAAAAAAAATCAACCCAGCTCGAGTTTTTTGGCGGGAACGGAAAGAGGACGTTGTGTTGTGTAGTTTTATTTTCTAAAAATGTGTAAAATTACTCTAAAATGAACAATAATTGTAGGATTTGTGAGAAATGTGAACTGTGTAGTCAAATGTGGCCTTTGGAGTTTTCACAAGAACTCCGTTGAATGGCACCAGCTGATTACCTACAGTACAGCTGTGCTACAAATAGGCTTAAGAAAATGAAGAAACTTAAATGTATATTATAAACTAAGATCTGGCTTAAAGCCCTAGCTCCCAAGCCATAAACCTAAATAAAATAAAATAAAATCAACTCAGCTCTTGACTGCGTCGTTGGGAGCGATGTGTGATCGAAAAAATAATAGTTTAAAAAACTAAAAAA
Organism: Dendrolimus punctatus; assembly: GCA_012273795.1. Classification (NCBI taxonomy): domain Eukaryota; kingdom Metazoa; phylum Arthropoda; class Insecta; order Lepidoptera; family Lasiocampidae; genus Dendrolimus; species Dendrolimus punctatus. Next base: position 2,673,569 of record CM022556.1, read on the forward strand.
TACGCTTGTATTTTTTGAATTAAAAATAGTGTAAGAAAAAATGATTTTATTGTAAAAAAGCGTGTATATAGTAGAAAAAAATGATATCAAAAATCTTAAGCGTTTATTTCACGATTTTTCGCTTATAAAGGTTTATAAAGACAGAGTGGCGTGCCACGGACACGTCATTAGAATTAACAGAATACCGAAGCCAGGCGAACGATTGAGACGATAGTGTATTTTTACCTACTCTACGGACTCTAGTTCCGTACCCTTTTTTAAAGCTTTATTTCTAGATTTTTAAAAAAAAATTTACACGCTTATTATTTTAATGCTTGTGTGTGACATTAATTAATTTGTGTTGAAGTGTATGTATCTTACGAGTAACCTATCATATTAATTTATCCTAATTTTAATTAGGATAAATAATCTTATACTAGTGTACAGTGTATCTGTTACATGCTGGTGTTGTTAGGAAGTGCATGTGCAGTGTGGGCCTTATGAGACGATAGTGTGCGGCGATATCGACGAGACGGCAAAATTGGGGGACCTGGTAGACATCGAATTTTTTTGGTTCGCAAAAAAGTCAAAATAAAATGGTTACTTTCTTTTTATTTCAAGTAATATTCTCAAACTTCTTTACCTATCCTTCCTTTCAACCCTCTACCATATCCCTCAACCTTTATCCATTCGACCTACGTTAATTTTTATATCATTCTACTTACACGCTACAATATTCTATTTTTATTCAAAAAAAAAATATTTCTGCGGCCCTGTGTGAGCGGCTAAGCCTTGAGGCTCCCACTGCAACCCAGGTTGGTATTCCCATAAATTGGGTTTTTCCGTTATACCAGGTTCGGTCCCAAAGTGGCCGTGATTCCGTAGCAATTTGGGATATGCAGTGTGTGTGTTCGTCTGCCGATTATTATTATTACTCTACAGCCATCAATGTAATTACGTGCCATTCTGCCTGACTCCTGCAAAAAAAAAATAAAAAAAATATTCATTTGCCCTGGTAATATAATAAGTAGTAGCAAAATATTTTATTTTTTTAGAAAGTACAAATAAAAAAGACAAAAAATAGAATATGAGAACTCTGCGCTGACCAATGGCGGAGAAGACTGCATATTAATAATTTGATTTGAAAACCCCCCGATTTTGAAACATTCTTCATTGGTGTTCCGCTCCTATTGGTTTAGCGTGATGATATATATAGCCTAACCTTCTTTGATAAATGGGCTATCTCACACTGAAAGAATTTTTCAAATCGGACCAACGGTTCCTGAGATTAGCGCGTTCAAACAAAAAAACAAACTCTTCAGCTTTATAATATTATTATAGATAAAAAATACAGCCTATCAAGAACAGAGAAGAAGAAGAGAGACAGTGTTTAAGATCGAACATAGCGAAGAATAATATAGTGATCCAACTTACTTGCATGCGCTCGCGCAGAGTATCGTCGTCCACATTTTCCACTCTCTCCCACGCTGCGCTTCCTGACTCATCACTGTCACTGCAAACCTGAAATTATTATAGTATCATAATCCAGATCAACGAAAAAAAGTTATAGTTTTTTTTATTGCAGAAGTTCAGCAGACAGGCAGACGGCCCACTTGATGGAAAGCGGTTACCATCGCCTGTGGACATTTGCAACACCAAAGGAGCTACAAATGCGCTGATGCTCTCTTAAGGGAGACTGGAACCTGGTCACTAGTGCCGGAACACAACCCAAGGTTGTTATGGCGACATACTCTAGACCAGGGGGGTAGCCATCCAGGCGGGCAAATACCCTACCACCAATGGTCACCATTATAGAACCTTACGAGTTAATATTCTAATTATTGTACAAAAGGCGGTCTTTTCAACCCGTGGCAAGAATATTGCTGCCTAGCTACCGCTACTTCGTCCGCGTGGAAAGTTTTTTAGCTATCCCACGGGAACCCTTTAATTTTTCGGGATCAAAAGTATTCTATACCTTGACCAGGGATATAAACTACCACCGTACAAAATTTCATTTAAATCGGTCTAGTCGTTTCGGAGATTAGCCGGTACAAACAGACAGACAACAGAGAAAAAAAATAAAAAAAATCTAAATTAGTTTTATTTCACTTCTTACATCCCCAAGACACGGTTTTTAGCTGTTTTTTTTTCATTGTATAGAAATTCGACCTCTAATGTTTTATTATATGATTAGGAGTGGCGATACATAGTTATTGTACGATTACTTACAAGGTGATGTTAGGAGCCTTAAGAACAGACGAGCGTGCATGACAAGAGCTATGAATGTCAAAGAAGCAAGTGAGGTGTGTAAGAATGGGCCTGTGTGGCGCTCTGTTGTTCGTGCCTACCCCGCAAGGGACCTGCCGTGAAGTTGTGTATGTATGTATGTATGTATGTACTTACATTTTACCTCTCACTCCTATATATCCCCTTAATAATAACTCTAAGTCCATAATAAAAATACTCGAACCAACGAAGCTGTGCGAGATTCGTAATCCAAAATTACACAATAACTCCAACGGCATTTTAAAACCCCCACAATTTCGTAACAATATAATTTTAGCAGGCTATACGAATAAAACCAAGTAAAATTTCAACCTACCTATAAAACAGCCAATCATCTTCGGGCGACGCGAGCGCCGTTAGCAACGCCTTATGGCTGTACAGCGGTCTGGGTGCTGCATAAGACGCCATCAAAGAGGACCAGAGAGCTTGCCAAGCCCGCTCACCGTAATTGCGCACGCCGGCTGTGAAAGCTGCCTGAAATAAAAAATAACATAATTTGACATTTACAAGGGGACGGCCCACCTGATGGAAAGTGGTTACCGTCGCCGGCAACACAGTCTGCAACACCAGGGGCGACGCCAACGCGTTGTCACCCTTTAGGATGGGATAGGAGAATAAGTTAGAGGGATCATACAAGGGGGAATGGCATAGAGGACATGGGATGAAGAATTGGGATACAAGGAGGAGTTGAAGGGATCAGAGAAGGAATAGGATAGCATTCAGAGGCAGGACATGAGTCATCAAACTCTCACTTATAGCAAAAAACACAATTATCTCAAGGCTAGTTTAGTAAGGACAAGCAAAGCCGTTTCACGCCGATATTCTATGAGAGCGTGGTATCACACCGATTTAGTCGGTCGGACCTAAGCGCTGTTATCAAGATATACATACATACATACATAACTTCACGCCAGGTCCCTTGCGGGGTAGGCACGAACAACAGAGCGCCACACAGGCCCATTCTTACACACCTCACTTATCAAGTATCAAGTTATCAAGATATATATTTTTAAATTAAGTTATCCCCAAATTAAGCAAGTTACGCTGGTGTTTAAGGGTAATATAATATATAATAGTCTACTCTGGGCCTGATTCCAGACCCCCCCCAAACCATAGTAAATAACAGAGAGAAATTCACCATACCAGGAATCGAACCCGGAACCTCTGCATTGCCGACAAAGGCTTAGAGCGTTCGAGGAAATAATGATTCCGGTACTGCTCTACCAAGTACAAAAGTAATAGTAGATAAATAAGAAAGCTCTCTAAAACTCTACAAATACGCGTTTCAAAAGAAAAGCGGCTCAAATCCTTGCACGAAAGCATGTATCATTTAGACAATGTTTTGACCTAAATTGATTACCACGTGCTGACGGTGTCAGGACGTCGTGGTGAAACCTGCACATCGAGATAGCCGATGTGTGAAACCCGATAATCCGCCTTAGAAAAGCGTCGTATAAATACTGCCGTTAGAATTATTATAGAGTTTATTAGAAGTATACAAACACGTATAACACAGGATTATATATATAACCGAACACAACTAATGCAAACGTAATACAGAAGGTCGTAATTCGTTAAAACGCGCAAAGTCCGGCACTAATAGATTCCCGAATGTACACACGTCACGCCCGTCGACGTTATCCGCAACACCTAGCTAATGATTCGGCAGCAAGCCGCCGTAATATAATAAAACAATAGGCTGTTCTATAGAAACGTATGTCAATAAATAAGCAAACACAAGAAGACGATCATAAAAGAGTTACAATTAGTTCAAATGTGTTTTTTTACAGATTAGCAGTGTAATTTGTTTTTGTCAGAACCTAAGTTGTAACAATATTGTCGAGCTTACCTCTTGATAAATTTCTGGTATAGTTTCATTCTTTTTATACCAAAGTTCGAAGAGTTTCACAGCTTGCTTCGTGACACGAACGTTTCCCCATTCGACGCCTGCTGTGAGGAGGGCGCCACTGAGCCACCTGAAACAGTCTTAGTTTATATATGTCCGCAACTTGAAATTCCCGCGGGATTCCCAGGACACAAAGCATCGTTTTAGTGATAACTGTCGAAAAAAGCTAATTTTTAGGCACCCCGACACTACAAACCGCTTCCAGGAAAATTCCTCTCGGATTTCCGGGATAAAAAGTAAAACACATTTTATTACATTAAATTTGCTATCGATCAGTAAACAAAAACAAATTGGAATTACATTTTTTTTAATCTGGCAATTTAGTGTTTTTTTTTATTAACAAAGAGTTTTTGGCGGGACCTGAAAGGAGACGTTGTGCTGTGCAGTTTTATTTTCTAAAAATGTGTATAATTACTCTAAAATGAACAATAGTTGCAGGATATTGATAGTTTTTGAGTAGACATTATGTGTTTTTGTGAGAAATGTGAACTGTATAGTCAGATGTGATCTTTCGAGTTTTCACAAGAACTCCATTGAATGGCGTCGGTTGTAGACTGCAATACAACTGCGCTACTATACGAAGACCTATTAATTAACATGTTTCCGACTGAAAGACTTTGATTCTATGGTCATGAATAAATTAATAAATAAAAAAAATTATTAACAAATCTACGGACTTGAGTTAAGTTGTAAAAAGGGTCCGGCCTTTTTACAACTTAATTACTATTAAAGTTTTTTGAGTTCATACACGCTTTATTATTGTTTATTTTTGTTACTGTGTGTGACATTAATTTTGTGATTTTTATGTTGTATTGCGTACCTTAGGAATAACTTATAATATTTTTTTTTGCTCCGGTGGTTCGGGCATGTGGAAAGAATATATGATGAAAGAATGATTAAACAGATATACAATGCAAAAGTGGATGGATGCAGAGGTCGCGGGAAGCCACGACACACCTTCCATGATCAAATTGATCGTGTATTAGCAGAAGGTGATGTCAGGAGCCTTAAGAACAGACGAGCGTGCATGACAAGAGCTATGAATGTCAAAGAAGCAAGTGAGGTGTTTAAGAATACCCCGCAAGGGACCTGGCGTGAAGTTATGTATGTATGTGTATTTTTTTCTAATTTTAATACTAAACTTGTACTAATGTAGAGTGTATCTGTTACATGCCTACTGGCAATTTAGGGTTATAAAATAAAAAGTTATATAATAATTTATAGATGACGAGACAGAAAATAATATATTTAGAAAGTATTACTGACAGCTCTTCAGGTGTTGGCGCTTGTTGCTTGATATACAAAGTCAAAGGTCTGGTGTGAAGCTCGCTGAGGACCTGCCGGACTCTGGGCCCCGAAGTCCCCAAGTGCAGTAGTTCCCTCCACCAAGACAAATGAGATAGAACTACGCGCCAGGGAGCCCAATGCTCTTCGGAAGATAGACGAGCTGGAATTTGTTTGTTTAAGTAAATCATCAAGGTTAAAACATAGTAGAACGTAGTAGACTACAGTAGACTTTAGCAGACTGTAATAGACTATAGTAGACCGCAGTAGACCACCACCGATTTTATTATTTTTTCTTATTTATAATAAAATGCAAAATAAAACATAGCAGAACGTAGTAGACTACAGTAGACCGTAATAGACTATAGTAGACCGCAGTAGAGCACCACCGATTTAATTAAATTTTCTTATTGAATTTATAATAAAAACCAAGTTTCCGTAGTCTACACTAATATTATAAATGAGAAAGTTTGAATGAAAGTTTCTTACTCATCAAGTCAAAACGGCTGAACAGATCTGGATGAAATTTGGCATAGAAATAGATTATAGTTAGGAATAGCACTTTAGCCAGTTTTTGTATCGGGAAAATGTACGGTTCCCGTGGGATAACATTAACGCAAGCGAAGCTGCGATCAAAACCTAGTTTAACATTAATTTTATATACAACTATGACTTTAAACACAGCGTTGACTTCCCAAATTTCTGGGTGCCTAAATCGGCTGCTTTTGGTAGTTATAAGACATAGCATAAGGTTCCACTTTATTTTGGTACTTGTTTAGACTTTAGACCGTCAGAGACCCTCGGATATGTATTTCAGATAATGTCTTAGAACCATCAGAATAAAAGCGGTCGGTTTTTCCAAAATGATGGTAATATTAAATACTAGTTCTGCCCGCGACTTCGTCCGCGTGGTGCGGTTTTTCAACTATCCTACTCATTAAATTTTCGGGATCAAAAGTATCCTATACGTTGACCAGGGATATAAGCTACCACCATACAAAATTTCATTTAAATCGGTCCAGTCGTTTCGGAGATTAGCCGGTACATCAGACAGACAAACCTACAAACAGAGAAACAAAAAAAATGGAGGAAAATCTAAATTAATTCTATTTCACTTCTTACATCCCTCTGATTCGGTTATTAGCATTTTTCTTCATTGTACAGAATTTCAACCTCTACAGATTTATTATACGTATAGATAACTTTTTTGATTACCTGCAGCAGCCATAGCACTACTGGCTTGGACCCTCCCCGCCCTGGATAAAGTGAATATATCGTCCAACAGCAAAGCCCTGTCTGCAGGGCTACCAGCATCGTACATGGCAGCTGCTACAGCACTTGGGTCGTAAGAGTCGTCATAGAAAGGACCTCTGATTGCTACCCGGTAGAGACCTCTCGCGCCCACGTTAAAGCGCACCCACTTGTGCTTCCCCAGGTCTGGTATCACCACTATCAAAAGAAATAATAACAATAAAATAGTTTATTAGGTACCACAGCATTGTAACAACAATAACAGAAGGTGCTATAAAGTTCTATTACAATAAAACAGGTAGATGTAATTCCCCCCAGGGGGTGCCGCCCTGGACTCCCCTCCGTCCAGGAAGCGGTACAAGGGGATGCGTCCCCGGGGCCCCGAGCGGCCACTGTCACATTCCCCCCTTCACTCCGTGACAGTGGTGTCCCACCTTTCCGCCTCCTCATCCTAAAAGCCTTCCCTTCCTTCCAAACCTTCTCCCAAAACACTCTTCCCTTCCGAAGCTAGGTGGCCTCCCCCGACTCCGACCGCTGACGCTGCTGTAAGCGCGAGGCGGCGGGGAAAAGGGGAGGAAAGAGAGGGAGGGGTGATGAGCTAGCCGCGCGTCCTTCTCAGGGCCGGGGAAACGTCATTCCCCGGCCCGCACACAGGAGAGGCCGCCTCTGTTTACAAGGCGGCCAGCCGCTGCCGGGGTTGCGGGTTAAACTCGCGCATGTACCGCGACCCCGGCGCTAGGCGGAAAGAAGGCTCCCATGGGGTTTTAGTGGGTATACCGGCGCCGGTCGTATTGATTAATCGGCGTCAGGGAGCCCCACATACCGGCCGCGCATGATCCCCCGCGCGGCTGACGATGCGACAACGCATTTCCCCATGTAAAAAAAAGGTAGATGTAATTAATAACTAGGGATAACTAAAAATAATTAATAAAATTAGTAGATAACACCTAAACTAGGCAAAGCCTGTACTATAAGTGTTAGTTCCTTCCTATAATGCGTAAAATATAATGATTTATTTTATGTTCACAAGTGGGTAGATCTGTTACAAAATTTGTGAGATATTATACTGCCGTATAAACTTGCATACACAAATGTTAATGCGTGTATACAGCGTGTTTCAGACCTAACGACAATAAATCAGACCACGTTTTCTTCATGACGTACTCTGCCCAAATACAAAAATGAATCAAGGTAACTTCTTTGCTAATACATTTATTATAATAACATATGTGTTTTGTAATATATTATTGTATACCTATATTATTGTATATTATATTTATAACTATGTATATATGTAAGTATTTGAATATTTATTTGTTAAATTAGTTTGAGTATTTATATGTCCATTGCCTTTTTCCTGTACCACCTACATCGCCTGATTCAATTTTGTTTTTCATTTAGGTTGCCTGGAAGAGATCGCTTTGAGCGATATCGCCTAGAAAATATTGTCTGTTTTGTAATTGTATGTTTTGGTGTGCAATAAAGAGTTATCTATCTATCTATCTTCTTTGGTTTAGCCACAGGACCTCATTTTTCATTTCAGAATATTACAACAACATGTATCAGTTATTGTGTCTAAATCGGTAGGTAGTGACCAATGTATCATGTTGCCAGCTCGTCTCTTCATCATTACACGCGGAAGTTGTTCATTCTTAGGCTCTCGCTCGCGAACCAATATTTACAAGATGTTCTGTTTTTTATTCCCTTTTTATCGTAATTAATTTGTTCGGAAATTTAAAATTTTTAATTTTGACATTACGGTTGATTTAATAGTACCAAAAAAATTGTATGGAGTACGACCGCTAAAGTTATGATTTATTGTCATTTGAAATGAAACACGCTGTACATATAAAGTAAGTAGGAAATTAGGTGAATGTTTATTGCGAATGTGTAAAATAATAAAACTTTTGTGAATATTAACATGTGTTAAAGCATGTTTGTTTCTGCATGTGTGCCTGTAAATATGCGAATGGTGTGTGTGTGCTTGTGTGATTTTTTGTGTATCCAAGTGTAAGTATAGACTTGAAATGAAACAATTATTTTAAAATCTTATTTTTTTTTTTATAGTTTGGTTCGCAAACTGGCAACTCAGCTTACTTTTAAACAAAACTAGGATACAGATAAAATATATTTGCTGACTGGCCTTCTTGGTGCGAACACATCATGCATTATACATAAGGCATTGAGTACATATTAATTTAGAGAAAAAAAAGAAGAAATTTATAAATAATAAAACTTAATTGAATAATTAAAAAGGAGTGTAAAATTTCTTGATGTGCTTAACCGATGCATTGAAAATATCGAGCTCGTGGCAGATATTATTGTAGGCAGTACAAATTCTGTAGAGTGGTGAGTGTTGACAGTACACAGTGCGACATGCTGCTAGAGGGAATATTTTACGATTTTGCAAACGGCATCCAGCTACAGCGAATACAGCGAATTTTAGTTTGTCGAGAAGTTCGGGGCTGTCAATTTTGCTGTTTAAGAGTTTATAAAGAAACAGAGTACCAGCAGTCTTGTTCATTCATCATCATCTTAATAATGAAACATTGTTAACATTAATATCTAGAGTTATGTTACGAAATCCCGTCACATTCCCGGAAAGCACCCCTTTTCCGGTAACAATTCCCTTTCCACACACACACACTCTGTTATATAAAAAGTAACTCAGTTGATTTATTGTCCGCTATTGAAGTTGGACAAATCGTCTAAGCACATCATTGCCGGCAATCATGTTTCTTAAATCGAATATATCGTTTACATCTTCTTAAGAATTTCTTTCATTCAATTTGTCTAAGTCATGAATAATTGCTTGGTTTTTCACTTAGTTTCTTTATGACACTGTTACAACCTAGGTGCTAACAAAGGCAAATGCACATTTGCAGCCCTGTAGAAACACATTTTATTACCTTTTTGGCATTTGGACTTGTTTTGTTTACTTTTGTTTGTTTAAGATTTGTGATTAGGAAAACGGCCCATTGTGTGTTGCAATCTTTTATGGCAGTCATTAGCCAGGTGGGATTCTAGGAAATTCGGTCACACGGCCGATCAAACATAATGCATCCGTGCAGTATAAAGCAATGCCTCGATTGATGGACGAGGCTGTCGAGCGATAACCAAAAGCGAGCAAGACTTGTGTATATTCGGTAATCTATTTAGCGACGGACTGTGCGCGGGTTATTGAATCGTGCATTACATGTAGATTGGTTGTGTTCAGTTAATTCCAACGGCATTTTAATTCGAGTCCTGCAACTCGTAACAATACTTACTGTCAGTATCGTTGAACCATATCAGTTGCGTCACATTCACCGGCCATTTTGACTGCTTCAAAGTACGTGTCTCATTAGTCACATCATACCTGCAAAATGTACAAAACAATTAATCTACCAAAGATTACGCTATTCAAACTACTCCCGCCCCCTCTTGGTGATTTTCAGACAATTCCACCACACTATTGTGTACTAGCAAATAGTGGTGTAGCACAATATAATGTCCTTGAGCCAAATTTCATCTTTATCGTCGTCGTTAGCCATTTGCAGTCCACTGCTGGATGTAGGCCTCCCTAAGACGGCGCCCCTCGTCCCTGTCCTCCGATTTCCTCAGCCAACGCTTACCGGCGACCTTGCATAGGTCGTCGGTCCATCGGGCTGGAGGGCGTCCGACACTACGTTTACCGAGTCGCGGTCTTTACTCCAGTACTCGTCTGCGTCCTGTGACAGACGTCACCGGCCCACTGCCACTTCAACTTGCTAATTTTGCGAGCTGTGGCGGTTACTTTGGTTCTCCTACGGATATCCTCATTTCTAATTTTATCCATAAGAGAAACACCCAACATAGCTCGCTCCATAGCCCGTTGAGCGACTTGGAACTTGTGGACCAATCCTGTGAGGCAGTACTTCACACCACTTCAGATGCTGAATCGTTACCAGGTACAAGTACCGTCTTGTATGGAGTACTGCTCTCATCTTTGGGAGGGCTCAGTCAAATACCAGCTCGAGAGACTCGAGTCAATTGGGAAAAGAACAAGGAAACTGATAGGTATTGACGAGAGCCTTTAGAGCCTAGATCACCGAGGCAAAGTCGCTAGTTTGTCTGTATACTATGGAATACTCTTCGGTGAGTATGTCAGAGAACTGCACGAATTAATTCCTCTATTACCTCTTTACCACATGATAAACAGACGTACGGGCTCATGACACCGATATATGGTGGAAATACCAACAAAGCGGACGAAACGCTATGCTTTCCACCTTTACGATACGTGCGTTGAAGAGTGAAACTTTTAGCGTCGTCTGTTTTGCCTTACACATACAAACTAGCCGTCTTCAAGTCACGCGTGAGCGGGTATCTCCTAGGTAAGTTCTCCACCTCAGACTGCATTACCACCAGATATCATGCACATTTCTTTTTTTTTTAATTAGGAAAACCGATTGAGTACTAAGCCGCGACAAGGACAGAACCTTGGGGGATAATTCGCGACCTAGTGTGGGATTCGGTAGATCCGGGGTGGCACTAGCATGCCCAGTCTGATGCCCAGAACTAGTGCCATGCTATTGCCACTCCCCAGTTAGGGATACCCACTAAAACCCCTGGGTGTTCCGTCTTTCGCCTTATGCCAGGGCTACGGTTATATGACCTAGTCACTCCGCAGCCCTGGTAGGCGTAGGCTTCTAGTCCTCCGGCATTTTCAAGCTCTATGTGCGTGGGGTGGTTTGAAACTCGCCCCACGGGAGAGGTGATACATCGTCTACCAAAACCAACTGGGTTTGATGAGGCAATATAATTAAAGATTAAAATGTAGATATTTTTCATGTATAATAAACATATTTTGGCAAATTATTGTAAATTCATTTCTTTCAGATCATCAACAGTAAATTACTTATATTCGTATGGGGGCGGCCATAAATTACGTGAGGTGTTTAAGGGGGGGAGGGGGTCGAGTCAAATCTCATCTAATCTTACGTTGGAGAGAAGGGGGTCTCGGCAAATATCACGCAATTTTTTTTGTGATTGAAACAAAAAAAATATACTATTTTGGTCCATTTAATCCAGATTGTACATGCTTAAGATTTAATCTTAAGCGTAATTGTCACAAGACGAGCTAATGAGTTACTTTGTGCAAGTGCCAATGGCTTAGAGTGGCTAGATCAGAACGAAGTTGAAGGAGCTGATGATTTTACTGAAAATCATATGGACATGTTGGGTCCAGTAGTCTCTCTTGAGACCGTGCATGATTCTCCGTGGACTGAATTAGAGTAGGTATTCTTTTTTAATCACAGTAGTTACGATTTAATTATTCTATTGTTAAATTTTTATTACACTTATAATTAAACTCTCAGCAATATTGATTACTAGTCTTAATTAGTCGTAAATAAAAGCACGAAGCAAATTTGTTTTTTTCTTTTTACAATAACAATCCAACGCGTTTACGTAAGAAACTCACATTTTGAAAAATCTCACGTGAGATTGGGGGATGGGGGAGGGGGTTGAATAAAATCTCACAAGATCTCACCAGGGGGGGAGGGGAGAAAATTAAAAAAAACACCTCACGTAATTTATGGACGCCCCCTATACAGCATTCTCCCACATATACTGACAGTCACAAACACTCACTCACATATGTTAACATTACAACCGTACTAATGAATAGAACTTAAAAAGCCGTGGTAGCGTAATGGTTAGAGCACGCGCCCCTAAATCGAAGGGCGCGGGTTCGATCCTGAGCGGAACGCTTACATCTCTTAGTCAGTTTTGTGACCTAATGTGCATATTGTTACAATTACCACGTGTTAAAAACGGTGAAGGAAATCATCGTGATGCAACCTGCACATCGAGATAACCGATGTGTCAAACCTGCCAAGCAGCCTTGGACAAGCGTGACGGGTACACTGTACGTTCCCCCCCCCCTATAATGGAAGGCCCGAGTCCAGCAGTGGGACATTTATGGTCTGATATTATATTTTTTATATAGAGAACTTAGTGTAATAATATAAACAAATGTATATTCTAGTGTAAGACTTGTTGTGTCTGTCATGCACATTTCCAAAATCAAAGACTCACCAAGTAGCATTAGTTCCCTCCGTGATATTCCAAGCTCTGGTGCCGTTATCCTCAGCCAACGGTCCAGGGGTGAATGTGACTGGTATCACCCATTTGGTAGGGGAGGAGCCTTCGTTGGTTTCGAAGTAGGTCGACGGGTGGTGGTCGAAGTAGTGTAAGGGGTCGTTGTATAGTTCAAGTCCGATTCGTCGATCGGTTCGGTAAAGTTTTCTAAAAAGGCGACAGTTTTAATTGTTAGTGAGAATTCATTCAATATTAATAATCACTACATAGTATAAAACAAAGTCGCCTTTTCTGTCCCTATATCCCTATGTGCGCTTAAATCTTTAAAACTACCCAACGAATTTTGATGTGGTTTTTTCCAATAGATAGAGTGATTCAAGAGGAAGGTTTATATGTATAATACATGCATCATATACTAAGGCAACATTGCTAATTTTAGAGGTTTCTATGTAGTGATGCCCGTGCAAAGTCGGAGCGGGCCGCTATGTTTTTATATACAACGTTCATAGTTTTTCTGTAGTGTATTTAATTTTGTATCAGCATTGCACCCGTGCGAAGCCGGGGCGGGTCGTTTACTATATAAAAAACGAGCAAGTAACAGCAGAGCACGAGATATGAAGCGGTTTTTTTATTTATTTACATTAATTAATTAACAAAAAACATTTGCGTCTGAAATATACATACAAAGTCATAATTACAATTATAAAAAATTCTGATTTACAATAAACATTCTGAACTTTAGAAAAATATGTCACTCAAGATACATCGCTATAACAACAAAATATAATAACATTTATGTTTCACTTTGCAATTTTTGTTTTAATTTTAATAGAGAGAGGAATTAATGGAGTTATACAAAGACATTGGAAACTAAAATATATTATGTAGCAGATCACTGCCAACGGGGAGCGTACCCAGAAGGCTGGCAGCATTGCCACGCTGAGTGGCGATACTTATTTGTTGTGCAAAATATGAGCCAGCCTTCTGATCACGGGTAGTATCAAAGAGTTTCTTACACATTTCTTTAAACAAACTCTTTGCCGACGGACCCCACGGGCCTAATGTTTCAACCCCAAACGGCACAAATATGTAACCCCTTCCTAAGGCTCCATATTTGCCCCGTTTGACGTCTTCAGCTGAAGCAGCAGCGTTGCTAGCCCCTGACTCGGTCATTGGAAGATGTGACGGGGCCAGTGTGTCAACACAGGTCGCATCCCACACTAGCGGCCGCCCCATCTTCGAAGGGACGAGTGACATTCCGTCCGGTCTCTTGCCATCGTCACGCATCAGGCCATTCGGTTCTAGAACGGCCGGTACGCCGACGCTGACAAGAGCTCGGCGGATGATGTCTTTGAGGCTAGCATGTCACTCAAAAGGTATTTCATATAATCATATTATTATTTAAGCACGTTCTGATGATAATCTCTCTAATCGCTCTTGCGTTTCCTCACAAAGTGGAAACAGTTCCGTTAAGAGTAATGAGTCTGGGAGGACGTCTGGCCCGTCAGATTTGACTGGCGCGTTGAAAAATATTCTAAAATATTATACTTGATAATATTGACAAAATTCAGCCTTCCTAAAATTACATAAGTCTGGGCTAACTGAGATCTCGGACTATATAACTTTAATGCGCATATTTTATTAATAGAAACACTAAAGGACTGCGTACCTGGTTGATTGAACTGATCGTCGAGATCTCCTCTCAATTCCAGGGTTAGGAGTAAGTTCATCATCGACATGTCGGTCTCTGGGACTGGAGCTGTCATTACGAATCTGGAATTATATATGTACAGTCGTGGTATGAAAATGTTCGCCATTTTTCAAATTGATTAATTTAACATTCCGCGAGCACAAGTTACCTTTTCAAATTAAATTACAGGACTGTAACTGTTTGATAATAAAGTTTAAAATTACTTAGATCAAAGTTGTTTGGTTCTCTATCTTATGTAAGAAAAATGTTTGTATTGGTTTTGATATTTATGTTAGTGATTATATCTCCTTTGTTTCTTGTAGTTAATCTCAACGTGTGTCATTGTCATTTAATTTTTTTCACTTTTTTATTTTGCATAAATGTAACATTTATTCAAATCTTGTCAGTATTGTTTCTTGTAATCGTGCGAGCAAAAGTAGACTTTAAGGTGAGAAATATTTTCATTCCGCGACTGTACATAGATGCTAGACTTAGATAATATACGAGTATACTGTTGTCATTATATAAAATAACTAAAATATCAAGCTCTCTAAAGACCACTTTTTGACATTTTATAGTGGAAGAAATACACTGAGAATAACAATCAGGGGTAAAAAAACAGCTGTCTATATCCAGATGGAATGCATAAAGGTGCGAAATATCAGGCTACACCAGGTAACTTCTGAGAGTATTTCGACAACGTAAAGATATTGAGAGGCATCCTGGAAGAATTGGGCCATTTTTTCAATCGACCTTTTGGAAGGAGATGGGCTAAATGTAGTAGAAACTCTTCATCGACGTCAGATTGTTTAAAACATACTTGCTAAACCTAAATATTAATCAATTGCAGACCTAATTATTTATTTTAAAATTTATTTCCCACTGACCTCTCTTGCCTGAGGAGGACATTGTCTCCCGTCGTCTCAGCTAAGAGCAAGGGATAACCAGCCTTCTCACACCAACCGTCCCAAGCTTGGGCGATGCTGGACCCATCTTCAAAGTCACGCTGGAGAGCTCGCCACAGATCCCTAAAAATATGTACGTTTTTATCTACATTATCTTATTGTCAATTACTATTGGTTAAAATTCGTTAAAAACTACCTGCAAGTGATAAATGAATCTGTACTGTATCTGTTCGCGCCGCTTATTTAAAATCCTGTCCCATCCAATTATTTTCACAACTACCCGCTTTCCTAACCGCGTTATCGAATCGCCTTTTCCCAGCTGCCATCTTCCCTTCCATACGACTATCCTTGTCGTACTTACCGCTGCTACTAATACTGCTCGTCTTTACGAGTCAGTCTGCTGTTGACCCTCGTCACACATAGTCTGCTGTCGCATCTCGTACGACAACCCGCATATCTTCCGCCACAACTTGCATATGCAGTTATACCGCGTCGCGTGTGTACATTTTATCGAAGGCCGCAAGAAGAAGACAAACCAGAAGATTTGATGCAAGGCTCACGAGTTGGTGAGCACGCATAGTTAGTGTAGCCTAGAAGCAAGCAGGTTAGTCTCCTTTCTTATCCATACCAGCATTCCTACCACCGTCATTTTGGATACGCGTTCAGTACCAATTACTGGGCTGCCGCGTTGACAGTATCGTTCACCAAAAATTGAAACTACGTTCTCAAAAACTAACTATAAGTATTGAACAAATGGCGGCATAATCGCTTAAATCAATTTCTTTCAGGCACCCCCCAAAATATTAAAATATAAACATGATAGTGGTAGTGAAGACAAAATGAATTCCATGAAACATTCGAAATAAATAAATAAATAATTATGTCCATTTTGTAGCAATTGAAACCAAACTGAATCAATTTGCTTGAAAAGTACATAACCGAAATGAGTTGGCAATGTTCAATGACATTGAGTACCAACGTGAGCCATACATATTTAAAAAGAAATGAGAAATAGTGATAGAGTTATATGCATAAATATATTAAAAACAAGCTTTAAAACATTGAAACTTATAAACACCTGGCATCAGCACTTGCAGCCCGATGGTGTTTCAACAGTCTCGCAAGGGCAGCCCGACCTGCCTCCTCGCCGGCTGCTTCGATCGCCATACTCACTATCGCTGCACCCTGAAAAGAAAATAACGTAGAGAAAACACTAGGAGTGCCATACATCCTGTGGCCCAAGTCTGCTATGAGAATCGTGTCGTATACAAAAGCACCCTTTATAGTGTCAGTACCGACAATCCGACACGATTGTAATAGGAAATTTTAAGTATGGCCTTTTAGACAAGGGCATTAAGATTTGGCAAGATAAATAAATAATACAACCAAAAAGTTTATATATAGCTTACTTTATGAAGAGATAGCTCGTCAGTAGCTGTCTCTATGTCCGTCCTTTCCAGTCTCAATGACGCGACAGCTCGAACCGAGCTGCTGGCGTCCAATCTGCAAAATATTTCTACAATACAATCCATCGTTTAACTTTAGTCAGTGAAATTGATCATTACTCGCATAGAGTTAATACTTTATGTAAGCAGTTTTATTAAAAAAATGTATATATTAAAGTCTTGGAAACTGGTAAAAAAGTCAAACTGGTGAAGAAGAAGCCTAGCATGAAAACTTTTCGGTGTTGTTGTGACTTTCAACTCAGGTTTTTGGTAACAAAAGTTCGTTAAATAAATTTTGTTGTATAAACCGGTTACGAAGAATTTCGAACGGTTGTCGCACTGCTTCAAAAACCAAACATATGATACAGTAAGTTTTTAATCACACAAAATCATATTGAGAGCGATCGAATCCTCTACCCTTTTCCTCGCGAAATTTCTCTCTATTCGTTTCTTAATTCAGTTTTATATAATACTCTCTTTAAAGCTTACACTCCGAACGAATTAGTTGGGAAAAAACAGTTACAACCGATTAAAACCGGTTAATTTTAAACAAATTTTTGACCATGTATATAATGTTGATTAAATAAAAACAACAGTTGTCAGACATTGATTGTTTTTAAAGAAGCATTATATGTACTTGTGTGTTGCCACAAGAATTTTACACTCTGAAAAGTCAGCCAAGTTGGGAAATCATTTTTTTACAATTAAGTTTAGCTAATACTAACTTAGTAAACAATACATTTGATAAAGCTGTATTAAGTTATGAACTTTATGACAGATTAGTTTTTATTGTACAAACACGTAAAATAAACTTACTGACTAAAAATAATGACATAACTGTCACAATATATTACAAACGACAGTAAATGAAAACCATATCATCAACTAACCTCAAAGCTGGCAAGATGTGGTCTAATAATAGAGCATCCTGTTGTTTGGCTGCCTCTCCGTGCAATCCTGGAGCTTTCTCAGCTATGAGAGAGGTCAGAGCTTCCATCAGCCATTGGGAGCCCCACCAACGTGGAGACACTAAGCCACCGAACCACTGTTATAGAATTATTAGTTAGTTGTTTGGTTATTTAATTTCTTATTGGTTAGTTTGTTTGGCGATTAGTTAGTTGGTTAAGTAGTAAGTAGGATCGTTAGATGGTTTATTGCTAGGCATACCTGCGATTATCTAATAAGTTGGTTTAAGATTGTAAGTTGATATAATTAATGCGTTCTAATGCCACTGCGAGCATTAAGACAATTATCGTTGCTGTTCTTTACAGCTTTTCAATATAAGCGTTTGGATTCGAAGAGAAGAACTTAGTTAAGTCTCAGTTGCGATATGAAGTATTACTAAGTATATTCTCTACGAGAATCTTATTACGTCTAAGTGTAAGTGCGGGTTCGATTGGCTAACGATTTGGCCTTTTTATGCTTGTGGATGTTTGTGAGTATAATCATGGTATGAAAAGCTTTGTCAGTTTTCAAATTGATTCATTTAATGTGCCGCGAGCACATATTACCTTTACAGTTTAAATCACACAACAGACTGTACTACAGAAAATTAGGTTTAACTGTTTGAAAATAAAGTTTAAAATTACGTAGATCAAAGTTGTTTGATTTTATATCTGTCCAAGAAGATTGTTAAGAGATGAAAAACTTGTTGGTTGGTTTTAATACTTATGATGAGCGTAGTGATTATATCCTCTTTGTTTCTGATGATTTAAACTGTTACTAATCTCAGTGTCTGTCACTGTAATTATTGCATTTTTCTGTTATTACGTTTATATATTTTCTAAATGTAACCTTTATAAAAACGTTGGCAGTACTGTTTCTTTCGTGTCAGCAAAAGTCGACTTTAAAGTGACGAACCTTTTCACACCGCGACTGTACTGTGAATAATGTACAGGATCATTCAATTAACATTTGATTGAACCTCTGCCTTTCAAAGAAAACTTTCAGACAGGTACAACAAAAATTCTAAAAATGATAATTTATGTTTAATCGTATAAGTAAGCTTTCATTTCAATTCTGACAAGTAATTTCAAATCACAAAGAAACCCGCTGGATTTATTTATTGCTTTTTATATTATGATAGTACATTGATATTACATACTGGCGCATAACCTTCATGGTAAATCACGAAACAATTTTATAACAACCCTAGCTTTTTAAAGATTATATTATTTACCTGTTGTGCCAAAAGTCTTGCAATGGTCTTGGTGTCTGACAGAGATGATGGTGCTAATGTTATCAAACCCCAACCTTCTGAATAAGGGTTGCCACCTTCCACCACCACAATATCTGCAGAATTGACAAAATGACATAGCTAACTGTGCGATCCAAATAAGAATAGAAATGTCAATAAACTATATCTGTCAAATATCACTTGAAAAGTATGGTTTGCAAAAAAACTTATTTGCATCAATAATAAATAGTCTTACATGAAATTTAAATAAAAAGGTTAAATTAGTAGTAAATTGTCTTAATATAATATTTAATTATTTAAAGTTATTTAAAGAAACAAAATGGCGTCAAGCTATCATATTCTCATTTGAATGGCATTATAATAATCATACGAAGACATATGTCACAATCATTTTTCTCAGAAACTAGTGGCCAGATTCCAGTTTCTCCTTCAAGGCCGGCAGCACCTCTGGTATTGCTAATGTCCATATGCGTCGGTAACCACTTTCCATCACAGTTGGGCCGCCAGCATGTCTGCTGTACTTCAGCAATAAATAAAAAATTGATCCTTCGAGCCGGATCAAAATGTATGATATCGTTCTGTTGTTGTAATTTGTTTGTTTCATCCAGTCGGGCAAATGCCCTGCCAGCTGGCTGGGGGTTTTTTGTCGGCTCTTACGACAGGCCGCCCCAACGCAGGAAATTGTATTCTTTCTTCGTTACTGCACGGATAAATATTTAATATTTGCTAAAAAAAAATGCAAAACATTGAGATAAATGTTAAAGTGGTCAAAATTGTCAACCGTTTTTCCCATATTGCTATAAATATATCAAAACCTAAAAAATATGAACCCCAAAATATACCAAAGTTAAATGATCTTACCGAACTTTGGAAGTGGATATGACGTGTTCAATTCGTAGGCGAATAACTGAATTGTTTTCTGCACCCATTCAAGCAATGGTCTGAAAAAAGAAAACAACTTTAAGATCAGGAGTTCAAGAGTTCCACACTCACCTCGGTGTCCTCCTCCTAGGTCCGAGGATAGTGTTCAGAGACATTCCCCCTGATCACCAGAAAATATCGACATATGTGCTGGATATATAATAGAAGTGAAATGTCGGACGGACAAGTGGCAGAAAAAAAATCGCAAGTTTAACTTGAAGTGTTACGGGCAGGTTTTCAAAATGGACAAGTACATTAACATTCTGCCCGTAAAACTTCACGTAGTAAATTCACCCGCTCTCGTCCAAGATGACCTGCCGGTCGCTATACAGGCTGATCTCCGGCGATTCCTCTTCGGGCGTTTCAGTCGCGACTTCGGTGGAGTTCGGATCGGTGTAATTCGTTTCCACGACGACAGGTGGCGCCGCTCGCCGTTGTAAACGACACACGGCCAATGCCATCATGTGTGGCGACATCGGTGGCGAGGTCGCGAATTCGTCTTGTAACTGAAAATAATAATAACATAAAATAAACCCGCAGGGAGCTTTATGGCGAAGCCTTAGGTGAGTAGCGACATTCGGACCCGACTCCGGGGCCAAGACAAGGCCCCCGCCTCCGTGCTTGCTTAACCAGCCGGCATGGAGTGGAGATCGCTAAGACTCAAGGTCTAGAGGTGGAAGTGATAAATGGCATCACGTCAGAAGTAGTTTCGGTGAACCTGCAGCCCACTCTCTACACCCCTTAGCCACTCATACCCATGTTGCCCCTGCCTTCTATGGCATTTTTAGGGGCCCATGCAGGAGGTGGCGAGTCACCGTCTGCCCATTTTTCCATGTTCCCCGAACACTGCGACGGGCAAACGATATAGTCCCCATATTTCCAGTCACCTAGTATCCACAGCAGTTCAACCCAATAGACCGGTACTTTCTGTTCTCATTTGCCAAATAGTCCTGCACTGGTCGGGCTTGTTCTTCTATGATATGATGTAAACAGGGTTAATTGTCGGTCAGTGTCACGCCACATTTACATTAAATTTGTCAAGGGGCCTCTACATGTTGGCCTTCCATGGCCCCACGCTAGCCCTCCAAAAGTCCGGGCCATTTTATGGCTTTAAAGACATAGAATACATAATAATAATAACTTTATTTTCAATAAAAACAGCTAGGCAGCATAAGAAAAAATTTAGATTTAGTACAGCATAAATATGTTAGTGACTAAACCGCAACTAAGAATAACCTTGTATCTTCGGCATCAGCAGCTTCCCATTAAATTTGACCACATTGTAACACATAAATAAATAACTGCTGAAAAGTTAAAATAATCTAAATTAAAAAGAAAAAAGTGTTTAACAAAAATCTCTGTAATTATAATTACAATGTTTTACACTCGAACTATCAAAAAACCATCTCATGCCTAAATAGCTCACTTCATCTCTCGTATAACATTGCGGGGTAGGCACGAACAACAGAGCGCCACACAGGCCCATTCTTACACACCTCACTTGCTTCTTTGACAGTCATAGCTCTCGTCATGCACGCTCGTCTGTTCTTAAAGCTCCTAACATCACCCTCTGCTAATACATGATCAATCTGATCATGGAAGGTGTGTCGTGGCCTTCCGCGACCTCTGCATCCATCCACTTTTGCATTGTATATCTGTTTAGTCATTCTTTCATCATACATTCTTTCCACATGCCCGAACCACCGGAGCATTCCTTTCCTTACCTTCACCCCGACACTCTCTCGTGTAACAATCTACTATAAATCAACCTACTCACCAATCTATGTCCCAAATAGAATCCGGCCTCTTCTGTTGCCACGATGGGCATGTTTGTCAATGATACATGGAACCTGAAATTTTTTAATTTGTTTGAAGGATTTCATCAAAGACAAACTCTTTGATACTACCAGTAGGGCGTGATCAGAAGGTATATTTCTGTAAAGGGAAGCAGCATTGCCATACATGCCAATGCAGCCAGCCTTAGAAACACATTTCTCTTTGGTAGGTATCACATAATCAGTTTTTTTTTTTTTTTTTTTTTGTGTATCACATAATCAGCGCGTTCCATTAGTAGCTTACAACGCCCAAAATGCTCCGTTAGCCGTTCCACAAGGTGACCGCGGTCATTATGGTCGTGGCGAAAACGTCACTAATGACGTTGTCATTTTCGATCACATAACGTTCAAACGACCCACGTCAAGAGGTGGGTCGGTTGTTTCAAGGTGTAAAAAAATTAATGTTTGAGTGGGTCCGAAGATGATTTAGATTCACAATCAGACCCGTTGGCGCTGGAATCGGGTTCTATTATTTTTTTTTCAGGGCAAAACACGTCTCCTGGAACCGCTAGTTATTTATAAAACAAGCGTAACTTCTTCAGCTTACAGATTTACAGTGTATTGTGAGGCTTAGATTTTCAAATCTGCCCCGATCTCACTTTTAAAATTTCAATAGATGTTTTCAATTTTTAAGCGAATTCCAAAAGGAGGAATTTCTCAATTCGACTGTATGTTGGTTACCCGATTTATCCGTCAATTGTGGACCGATTTTCATTTTTTTCCAAATACCAAAGATTATACTTCTGAAGGGGTTCCATTGTGACTAAGCTAGGATCTGACGAGTAGATCTCAAGGAAATCAAGAGCAACCCTTATTGAAGAGCGCCTATACTCTAAGTAAGGGAAACTTGTACACGTGTGTCAGAAATACATTTTTTGCAGGCGCTTAAAATATTTCTAAAGCTATTCAAGCAGGTGCAATTTTGTTTTGGTTTTTTGTTATACTGGGCACCGACTTCAAGATTTTGTAGAAAATATTATTTATTTTTTTGTCTTTAACTTGAAGATGATTTTGTGTTTCTATATATATTTTTCAAATTTTAGTTGTAAGGTTATGTTATAAATAATTGTCCAAAATAATACAGATGATACACGCATATTGTCTACTAGCCTTGCCAGTGACTTCGGCCGCGTGAGTTTTTTTCGCGGAAGACTAATTTTCGAAAGTAGCCTTTTTTTAAATGGGGAAATGCGTTGCCGCATCGTCAGCCTCGCGGCGGGTTATGCACGGCCGGTATGTGGGGCTCCCCGACGCCGATTAATCAATACGACCGGCGCCGGTATACCCACTAAAACCCCATGGGAGCCTTCTTCCGCCTAGCGCCGGGGTCACGGTACATGCGCGAGCTTAACCCCGCAGCGGCTGGCCGCCTCGTAACAGAGGCGGCCTCTCCTGTGCGCGGCCGGGGAATGACGTTTCCCCGCCCTGATAGGGACACGCGGCTGCCTCTCGCGCCCTCTTGCGGCATTAGTGCGGGCCGAGATCTATTGGATCCCCCAGACCTCAACGTCCGCTGCCACCCGCCCGTGGCTGCGATTTAACCACGGGCGTTACTCCTTCCCGCTCCCCGGCGGCTGTTCTGCCGTCGCGGCCGGTTGCGCCCGGCGCCGTCCGGCTGGACTTGGCTTTCCTCCTGGTCGTGCTGGTGCGTGGACAGAACCACGCACCCTCTCCTGGACTGTCAGCGGAGCGGAGCTCAACGCTGATGGTCGCTTCGGAAGGGAAGGGTGTTTGGGGATGAGGTTTGGAAGGAAAGAAGGGAATACAGGGATTTGGTGAGTGTATAGGTTGGACACCACTGTCACGGAGTGAAGGGGGGAATGTGACAGTGGCCGCTCGGGGCCCCGGGGACACATCCCCTTGTGCCGCTTCCGGAGGGGAGTCCAGGGCGGCACCCCCTGGGGGGATTCGAAAGTAGCCTAAGTTACTCCTGGTAACATCAGCTATTTGCCAGTGAAAGTCCCGTCAAAATCAGACCAGCAGTTTCAGACATTTACTTCAACATCCAGACAAACAGAAAAATAATCTAAAAATTGCATTTTCGGAATTATCTGGTAATTTATGTTATTATGACATTACAAACAGACACTTCAATTTTATTTATCGGTATAGATGTTTAGATTCCTTACCTATCCCTCACGATGGTCAGCTTGAAGGTCGCTCTGAAGTTAGGCTCATCGAGGCAAGGGAACGCTGAACGAGCGTGAGCCAACCAAAACCTCGAGACTGCACAACGACTGGAAGATATATTTTATAAGATCCTAGCTTAGTTTGAAAGTAGTTAGTAAACTTATAAGATTGAAAAGGAATGTACATACATACATACATACATAACTTCACGCCAGGTCCCTTGCGGGGTAGGCACGAACAACAGAGCGCCACACAGGCCCATTCTTACACACCTCACTTGCTTCTTTGACATTCATAGCTCTTGTCATGCACGCTCTGCTCGTCTGTTCTTAAGGCTCTAAACATCACCTTCTGCTAACACATGATCAATTTGATCATGGAAGGTGTGTCGTGGCCTTCCGCGACTTCTGCATCCATCCACTTTTGCATTGTATATCTGTTTAATCATTCTTTCATCATACATTCTTTCGAAAAGGAATATAGTGTTTGTATTTAGACCTAACAATTTAGTTGTGTATACTGCACAGAGGCAATATGTCTGCCCGGCCGCGTGGACCGAGTTTCTTAGAATCACTTTGTTTTTTTAAAACCCGAGACACCTGGCAGTGATCATAATACAACAATAACCCGTAAAAGATTACAATACACAATCGGCTCCTTTTTTTATTACAATTTTTAAACACAAAGCAAACAAAAGAAGTCCAAATGCCAAAAGTAATAAAATGTGTTTTTATAGCTCAGGTGTGAATTTTTCTTTGTCGGTCGTAACAATATAAATGGCTACATTATTTATTTTTCCAGAAATAACAATGAGAGACAGCGATTAAGGAGTGACTTATGCTTAGACTTGCTGGACTTTGGAATTTTTCCTTTTAGCCGACCCCCTGTCTGTAAAAACAAAGTTTTAGACTTTATAGTTAAAAGCATTAAATAATAGGAATTTTGCATGTTCATACATGTAAATTGACAATTATTTTATGCTTATGTCTTATTATTAATGTGATTGTAAGTTTTTTTGTTTCCATCGACTGATATGGACGCTAGTCCAAAAGTCCCTAAAATAAATTAAAATAAAAAGGAAAAAATATTTTCCGAGAATGACTGGAGTTTTAGCTGACAAAACACTATAACTAACTGTTTAGGCGATCCCGTCAAGAAGAAACCCCGATGCTTGTCACTCCTGTCCAATTTCGTGATGAAACGAAGGCTCAATGTGTAATTGTATTTGCGGCGGAGTTTGTCCTGAAGAAGAAACACAGTGCTTTAAATCTCGTCTTAAAGAGAAGTAAAACACCAAGTGAACACTAAATAAACTTGAGCGCCTTCAAAGTATAAGGTTCGTATTTGGGTTGCGTTTAAATATACCTTGAATTCGATGTAGCTCTGATCTGCTTGAGGATACTCCAAAGTCTTCGCCACTTTAGGTCCCAGGGAACCTCCGGACTTGAAGAGAGCCCGCTCCGTGACATTCATGTCCCGGACATTGATGACCAGGAACGACGTGTCCCGGTCCACTCGGAAGTCTATAGATACCTCACCTAAAATTATATTCATCATTTAAAAACTTTCCTCCTACTTTGACGTGCTGGCATCCAAAAATACCTTTAAAGGTTAAAGTGAAATGTAATACTTGATGATCGAAATTGTGTTTATATCGGTTGAAAATCGGTTGAAATTTTAGGTTATAAATGTAACAAAAGTGTTGATATCGTTTCCAGAACGGACTCATAATGACCACGTTGAAGACCGCGATTGCTCCCATTCCACTTGCTTGCGGACGTTACAATCATAAATTCTATTGGAACGGATTATGGGTCGTTGATGTCATAAAAATATGGCATTTTTCCGAAGTGGTTTTTAGGAGGTTTTGATTTTTAATAAACTTCAGGTCAAACGGTTAAATCTTCAGGCTTGAACATAAATATCTTACCTCTTAGTTCACCAGTAGTCAAGTTTGGATGCAGCCATAAGCTATAGTGCCTTGGGATGACGAAGGTCGGAAGACGAGCACCACGCCATGGGAAAACCGCACCGTTACTTGCTAGTCGTTCTCTATAATACACAGAAATGTAAATTTTGTGATGTGTCAGAATCATGCTGGAATCGTTATTTGTATTACAAGATTGGTCTGGTACCACGTTCTCATAGAATATTGGCGTGAAACGGTTAGCCCTGTGCTAATCGTGTTTTCCCCATCCCATTGCCCTAATACAATCCCATATCTCGTCCCTTTTATCTCATATCTCTTGGGGACCATAAATTAATCACAGGTCAAGAGGGTCGACGAAGTGTGACATTCTGTAACAAGAGTCGACGTAGTATGACATTGTGTGACATTCTGTGACCAGGCGTCCTAAATTTCATGACGTCAAATTTCAAAATCTAATATATTTAAGCTATAAAACACGAAATTTTAACTATTACCAAAAAACTTCCCAATATTTCCAACTCTATATCTGTGAGCAGAGTTTAAATTATTAAAAAATAATTAAATGGAAACAAAACTAACTATGGAACTGCTGTTTTAATAAATTTGTGATGTCACACTAGGGAGAGTCTCACGAATGTGACCAACTGTGGCAAGGATGGGAGAGGGGTCAAATAATCACGAAATACGTGTGACGTAATTTGTGGATCGTCCCTTGTCTGTTCCTGTTTCACATCCCTCTCTTTACTCCATCATAAAGGCTGGAAAACATTGACTTCGCCCCTGGTGTTGTATACGTCTATAGGTGACCGTAATCACTTTCTATCAGATGGGGCATTTACTTGTTTGTCAGCTTTGCAATCAAAATAATCATGCCGGAATCTTTTTCTCGGTTAGATTCAGCATCGCCTTCCACGGGTGGACAACGCGTTGTCAACCAATGAACGTATCATCGTCCATGATTTTCCGAATAGACAGTCAGTGGTTCGTGAACCACTTTTAGCCGAGGTTGTTATCGAGTGGTTCGTTCGAATAAATAGAGTTCAGTTACTCACTTGTTAGATGAGGCAGTATTGGCCTCAGAATCGGTTGGCGGTTGTCCTGGTAGCAGGTTACTTCCCCGGCACACGGGCATTCTGTGGAAACAAATATCGTAGCTTTCTTCTTACGTGTAAACACTAAACATGAATTTGATAGCGTTGGCGTACCAGCCGTCTGTTTAACTACGGTGGCAAGAGCCCAAATAAATGTCACCTATTGCTTGAAAGATAGGACGACCGGTTAATCTAGACAGTCTAGGGATTCCTCCCAACTTGCACCTGATGATGACACTAAAAGTCCAGTTT
This sequence comes from Dendrolimus punctatus, assembly GCA_012273795.1. Lineage (NCBI taxonomy): Eukaryota > Metazoa > Arthropoda > Insecta > Lepidoptera > Lasiocampidae > Dendrolimus > Dendrolimus punctatus. Next base: position 2,700,734 of record CM022556.1, read on the forward strand.
CTCTTGCTACTTTCCTGTTTGCTGACGTGGAAATAGGTATAAAAGTATAAGAGGCTCGCAAGAATGTCGAGGGCTTATAATAGGGTTGCGCTTACCAGGTTGTGGCGTAGCATAGACAACGAGTAAAGCGCTCGCGAAGATCGCCGAAAAGACCAGCACAGCGAGGCATAGAGCTCTTCTTTGTGAACAAACCGCCACAGGCGCGTCCCGGAGTTCGCGTGCTTCGCGTGCCTTTTCTGAATCTGTGAACAATGCCGGTAACCGGGAAAGAATATTAATTTCCATTGCTGGTCCTAACAGGCGACTAAACCATACTACGGCAAGATGTTAGAGCATTCGCCGTCCGGGCTGGATTAAATACGCAAGCGAGCCCACAGCCGGACATGGGACGTAAACGAGAACAGCCACAGGTTTTAGTGGATATCCCCAACCGCATGACAATAGTATTCCTGCCGGCATGCTAGTGCCACCCCGACGTTACAAATCCCACATGCCTAGAGCATTTCCCCGTGGTGGTTAGTCATTAAGCGGATTTCTACTGGTAAAAAAGGTGGTAAGGCATTTGGCCGTCTGTCATGCAAGCAAAATCTTGGTTGTATTTCGGCATCAGTGGCCAGGTAGGTCCCAGTACTTCATTCGAAACCGGCAACGCACTGGCAACAACTCTGCAGTTACAAATGTCCATAAAGGATGATAACCACTTTCAATCATAAGAGAGACCACTCGGCTTGTCGTAAGCGATAACTTTTTGATGTGATATAGCTATTCTGGAATCACTAGCTTGATTACAGCCCTTAAAACTGGTTCATCCGCAGTGTGATACCGCTCTCTCAGAGAACATCACCGTGAGACAGCCTTGAACTAATCGTGTTTCGATCGATGAGTGAGAGTTTCGATAGCTCATTTCCCCCTCCCCCTATTCCATTCCCCTATTTTATTTGCTGTATCTCATTCCTTTTATCTGATCCCTCTGTCGTACCTCTTCTATTCTATCTCATTCTAAAGATTCGAGCGGCGTTGGCTTCACCCCTGGAGTTACAAATGTTTATAGGCGACGGGCATACGATGGGAGACTTTCCATTAGATGGCCCCTTTACTTGTTGTTTTGCAATAAGAAAAGAGTTGAAACTCACCAGCCAAGAAAGCCACATCATCTAGATCCTGGTCCACCATGTTACGCCAAGCAGCTGCTAGAAGAATACATGTACTATTAATAACGTAGAAGAAGACTAATATAGATAACCAATACCAGTAGTATGTAGTCACTGATGTAATGTGATGGTTAGGTCAGGTAACCCAATACCACACATTCGTCTGTACTCCTACATATAGAACAAGCTAATAGTCCTTATGCAAACGAGTAACGCTCGCCGAGGAGAAGGCGGAGCGGGAGAATGTACGAGGTAGCTCCGCTTCCACCAAAAAAAGAAACTCCGTCGCCTGAGGGCGTCAATCAAGTTAGGTTGGCCGCCGTGAGCTTCTCCGGGTAGGGTCTCAACCCACCAGTAACGCCGTTAAGAGAAGGGCGCGTTATATTCTGTCACCTTACGTTGGATAGAGAGGGATGATGCCAGAGGGTATGCTTCCTCCCACCAGTGAATGTGGCCTTAAACCATAAGGGACCCGCCTGCTAGGGCACATGAAGTTGGTCGAGCTATATCCTGGCATAACGCAAAGAAAGGAACACCGAGGTGTTTAGTAGATGTTCCTAACTCGGGTGGCAGTTAAGATTCTTCAGGGTTACTAATACCATTCCAACATGGCGAATCCCACACGCTCCCACCATGTGACGACGATTATTCCTTGATGAGAAAAAAGAACAAGCTACTTAATTAAAGAGTGGTTAAAAAGACGCTTCTTACCTTTCGCTGAGCCGTTCTGTCGGCCTTATACTTGCCGATTGGTTCCATCTGTATGCCGTCCATTTCACGAACACCACCGCATGCCGACTGTTGTCTGAAAGTTAAAATTCTCCATATTAATATACTAGCAAAAAGCGGTGCTTTAGTAACAGTCCTGTTAATATTACACGTCTTATTGGGTTTATAATTATCAACAGATGGCGTTAGGTTTAAAATAAAATTCTAATAACAATAATTATTACTTCTATTTTTTTATGTGTAATAAATAATATTTTTATAACACTTTGAAATAATTTAATTTAAATTTTTACTCGTGCAGGAAGGAGAAAGAATACAATTCTGCGGGGGCTGTCGTAAGAGCGACAAAAACCACAGCAGTGTAGGCATTGCCGACTGGATGCTACACCCTGTCTAAAGTATGTCGTCATAACAACCTTGAGTTGTTTCCGCATTAGTGACCAGTTCCAGTCTCTTTAGAGGCAGCAGCGCATTGTAGCATCTTTGTTTGCAAATGTCCATAGGCGATGGTAACCACTCTCCATCAAGTGGGCCGTCAGCCTGTCTGCTGACCTCCTGCAATAAAAAAAAAAAAAAAAAATACTATGTTCAAGCCCAAATCTGAAATTGTAATAGTTTCTCAGTGTAATTGCAACCTATAAAAAACCGATAGACTAGCAACCCGGCGTCAATGCTCTAGGCATTGAAACCTTGTATTGACAAGCTGGTTTCTACCAATCAACCTTTTGGCTCTTCTCTCAATTGACTCTAGCACTTCAAGCTGGTAGTAAGCGGAGCCCCAAAAGAAAATAAATCTTTCGCTCTTTAAAACGAGTAAACTAAAATGCTGTAAAAGCTTTTCTCACCGACATTTTCCAGTGTTTTCGTAACAATCAACAAGAACAAAGCCCTAAAACCCTCTTTTAGGTCTTTGCATCTCCCCCTTAGAGATTACCGTTACAGTGCGGAAAGCGTAAAAACACGGTAAGAGGTGCGTAAATGGTAGGTTAATAGCTAGGGTTGGCAAGCAAGTCATTATTACTTTTATATAACATAGCCTACCAATATTATAAACGCGAAAGTTTGTAAGAATGTATGTTTATCACTCTTTCACGCAAAAACTACTGAATGGATTTTGATAAAACTTTATAATAATATAGCTTACACATCAGAATAATACAAGCTATAATTTATAAAGATATAGTGTGGAATATACTAGGCCTGTGAGGCATAACAATAGACTCGCTGGAAGATCTTCCTTTGAGACGGAGGAGCATTCCACCTCACTCCTCCAGCCTGTACGATTTAGAGTTGGTTAGGACATCTCTTCCAGGCAACCTGATTGAGAGGACACTTTTAACAACTCATGTCTAGGTATAATAAAATTAAAAACAAGTAAAATTAAAAGAAGGAACAGTACAATGTGGACAGTAAACAGCTAAGTTAAGAAGAATTTTAAAAAAAATATTTTTTTTGCATTTTGAAAATTTTGTGCGGTATCAGTACAAATCTATTTTATAAGGATCAAATATACTGCCTCATATGTATACTACTCATCACTAATACGATTTCCCAAACGGGTGACCCCCACGAGATTCCCTAAAAGTCTATCTTAGACATATAATCATCTTTTTTCTGCACTGAACCAAATTGAAGTTGCACTGTAAACACCAGAAAGAACTATGTTTTTCTTAGCCGCATCGCAAATGAGATAAATACTCGGGAGGCAACCCTAGTTGTTCTCATTAACTCCTCCTATTTTGTTCCTCCCTGCTCCCATCCTTTTTACTTACAATGTGCAATTCATCCGTCTCATAAACACGCTTCCCCGCTGCCCTATTGACTTCGTAATGTACCTTTTCCTATGTAATCATGGACAGTCTTATATCTTTAATATAATGAATCTCTAGAGAAGTGAAGTTTGTACAAGGATTTAAAACGAGAGAAAATCAGCGGTGCTGAATTGGACAAGCAGATTTCTAAAATGTAGTTTCTTGTAGTCCTAAATCAATTTATATGAACCTCGACACAGAGCTAGCTACCTTATATCCCGGATCAACGTTTAGGATATTCCGTAAAATGACGACATTTTGCGAGAGATAGATGAATATAACAAAAGGTGAGGACATCGGGGACAAAAGTAACACGGGTCGAAAGTTGTGACAACAAATGCTTTGTAGAATCGTCCAATGGTCGAAATGACGTGGCCGACTGTTGGATTGGAGTTTACGTCCCTAGGCATAATTGCATCCAGTACGTGCGGTACGGTTTTGATGTGAAACATCTATAGGCGAGGGTAAACCTGATTGCTGGCGGCGCTTTGCCACGCTATATGATGGAATATATATATTATACGCAGTCTATACGTATTACTTTCCGAAGTCACTGATGAAAATAATTGAGTTGTCAAGATTTCAAATAAATTTTAACAATTTTAATTTTTGTATTTTTTATTTAATAATAATAAATATTAATGTAATATACAGTCATTATTTTATGGAACAAATTTGTAATGTTTTATATTTTCATTATGCAATGTCTAATTCTTGTCGTAATCTGTTATTTTATGCATATAACTTATACAAAACAATTTCGATGTTTCACATCTTCCAGGCGTCCAGTGACGGCTCACGCATTTTTATATTTTTTTCATAAGATTACGTGAATTTCAACTCAAAAGTAAGATTATAGTGGTTATTCATTTAAGTTGGCCTGATTATTGCTTAAGAGTAGGTAAATAGTTATTTCCAAGAACACGATATTTAATTTTTTATTTATTCGTGAGAGAAATATTTAAACTTTGTTTTTTTTTTGTTTCATTATTATATAATCTAATTCTTCGTGTAATTTTATTTTTAAATATACATATAATATTGATTCTTAACAGAGTTACTTTGGACCTGCATAATATTACTTTTATCCTTACGTTCAGGACAAAAGTAACATTCGCCATTTCTTTTTGCAATAATTAATGTTTCAGAAACGCAAGATATATCAAATAAACTAATAATGTACATTTGTAGAATAACGACAAGAATAAGTAGTATCATAGAATTATATTTATTTTATCAACAGAAATGTTTTTCAGAAATCTAGCTAGAAGTACTAACTGTTACTTTTGCCCCAGTTTCCCTTACTAACAAACGTTAAATGAAAACGAATGAAATTACATGAAAACCGAACGCCACATATTGGCAACGAGAGCTGCTGCGAAATTCGAAAGAAGGCAGTACTGACTTGATATTGGAATGGTGTAAATTTATTGAATATTTTGCCCCAAGTCAATCGCTGGATATAAATCAGTTTTCAATGATCACTGGGCGATTGGCAATTGGTATTTGTTCTTCTTCTTTATTAAAAGCAGCAGCACTACAAGCTTACGAAACATTTAAAAAATAAAGATTTTTTTTCAATTTTTATGAACACCGCCAAATCCAATCAACGCGAATCCGAAAAGCAATTTCCGCTTTAATATTCCGGATATTGGCAATTTCGCAACGATATCCGAATAATCTATGTCCGGATAATAATTGGATAAATCACACATTGTTACGTTAAATTCTAAATTATATTCTTATAAAAAGTAGGGACTTTCTGCCAGCGCGATGTCTTCAGCATATATGATGTTTGACACTTCATCTAATATAATGTTGAACAAAAACGGACTAAGAACAGATCCCTGGTGCAGTTTACAGAATTTAAATTTTGTGATTTATTTGGAAATCACAGAGTTTGTATTAATACTACGGAATTTTAATAACTTTTTTTAAACTAATCTACTTACCCACTTATTACAAAAATCCAAATTAATTAGCTCTTCTGATATGCTTAGTGAACAACAAATAATTTTTCTATTTATTCCAAAAAAAGTATATGTTACACAGATAAAAGTTATAAATTTATTTATGGTGCAATTCAATCTTATTCACGTAAATAACAGGCGAAGATAGATAGACCATAAAGCCTAAAAAAAATTGGTATATTTTCGATAAAAAGTCCATATAACTATTTTATTTATGAATACAAAAATGGTAATTATTAATTTCACTACACAGTCTAAAGTTTAAAATACACTTAAATTGTAAGCATTTGCTCTCAAAATAAATATACTTGTGAGTTTTTAACGATTATTTACGACGAATATGGTTTATTTATATTTTTTCATTACAAGCACACAACGTCATCACGCGTGTCGCGGAAACTGGCGGGAAAATCGATAATGGAACAAATGTACGCCTACATAAAGAGGGATAGCGATATATCCAATATGATTAGAGTGAATGAGATAGATGTACAGCTTTTTGTAACGTGTAAGTGAGATGGATTCTTCCTAAATATAGAGAGGTTATTTTATAAATGTTTTGTTTTTAAAAATTGTTTACATTATAATGAGCACGATTTAACGTAATTAAGTTTGGAGCGAGGGAGGGTAATATAATTAAATGAAAAGGCAAGAGAGTCTCCCATTTTAGGACGTTCATTATAAAACTAAACTTTTCTTCATATTGCGAAGTTGGAAAACAGGGACGTCAAAGAAGATTCTCGAAATAAATGTTTGAAATTTTGATTACTTTCTGGATGCCTTATCCAGAAAGTGACCAATTAGACCAAAGTAAAACATACAAATTACTATATTTTGAAAATTACTAAGGACCGACTTATTAGAAATAAGTTATTTTATACTTTTTAGTTTTTGAAGTCGGTTTTTTTATGAATTTTTTAGCCTACCGCCAACTTGTATATTCTGATTATTATTATTTTATTTACGGTTATTATTTACTCTATAGGAGTCTAATCTAATCTACTTAGGTATATGTCAATAGTAACCGTGCGCAGAAGGTTTACCGATAGCCTCATGATGTCACTAGTCGATGGTCAGTAGGGTTGACAAAAAAGGTAACATAAATAGCCGCTGCAATAAATTTATTATTATATATACTTTACACAAGTATATGTATAATAAGAGTAAGTAATACAATACAATAAGAGTAAGTAATACAATACAATAATTATATTAAGTAATCATCTACAAACCTGCAAAGTATCTTCTTTCTTTCTTTAGAAAAAAATATAAGAAACACGTTGTACGTTTATACTCGAGGGTTGCTCTCGATTTCCATGATATTCACTCATCAGATCCTTGGTCTTGGTGACAATGGTACTACTTCAGGACTATACTCCTGCGAATAAAAGAATCGGTTCACAATTGACGGAGATATCGTGTATCAGACATAAAAAACGTAAAAAAGTGATAACTTAAACAAATCTAAGTTGAACTATTTAATATTGAAATTGTTTAACTTGAGAAATGCTTAGGTTAAGAAGCTATCACTTCAAAAACATAGTCGATCTCCTGCTTTTTGAAATCGGTTAAAAAAAACAAATGATATAACTAAAGAAAATATCTCCCCTACATTACACACACTCGTCACATTGTACTTTTATAACGCATTTGCTCGAGAAAAGGGGATGCAAACAGAGGGTGGCTCACCCCGCTTATTTGTGTACAGATGTCATCGCATTAAAGAGGGAAACGAAGAAAATGTAGCGAAGGGCATTTTCTTTTGAAAATTTTATTGTAAGTTTTTTAAAGAACGGTTGTACCGATTTGGCTAGAAATTAGTGTAGAGGTAGCTTAGAACCAGGAGACGGACATAAAATACTTTTTATCCCGTTAAAATCGGTAGGTGGCGCTGAGATTGGGTTCTAGAATTCTCCTAATCACCTGAAGCGATTTTGGTGACTTTGTTTTAGTATGTTTGAGTGGGTTCCCGGATGGTTTAAATTCACAATTGGAACCGGTAGGTGGCGCTGAAATCGGGTTCTAGAATCCTCCTAATCACCGAGAGCGATTTCGGTGACTTTGTTTTAGTGTCATTGAGTAGGTTCCCGGATGGTTTAAATCTACAATTGGAACCGGTAGGTGGCGCTGGGATCGGGTTCTAGAATCCTTCTAATCACTTGGAGCGATTTTGTTGACTTTGTTTTAGTATGCCAGTTTCAGCTATATATATGTCATTAACAAAGGCGTTTGATTTTGTAGATCATACAATTCTATTAAATAAATTATATGCATATGGAGTCAGGGGCAATGCATTTAACCTCTTAAAATCTTACTTATCTGATCGTCAACAAGTAACGCATATTAAAAAAGTAGATGCAAGTACATTATGTGAAACAATATATACTTCCGAGCCCCGTAAAATTTTATGTGGAGTGCCACAAGGCTCAGTTCTAGGACCTCTTTTATTTTTAATTTATTTAAATGACATGCAAAAGGCAGTGACTCAAAAAATGATATTATTCGCTGACGACGGTACGATTATATTTGAAGGAATTAATACTGATAGTTACGAACACGACATCAATCTTGCCTTCCATAACATATTATCATGGTTAAATAATAATAATTTCCAAATCAATTTGACAAAAAAAAAATTATGCACTTTAGACAAAGAGTTAATAAATATATATCCGATCCTATTGTAACGTATTGTGGACAAAAAATTGTAGAAGCAAGTAGCACTAATTTTTTAGGTATTCATATTGATAGTGATTTAAAATATAATACTCATATTAACGACTTATGTAACAGGATATCTCGATTTTCTTATGCCCTCTATAACTTAAGTAAAGTTGTCGACCAAAAAGCAGTTATAATGGTTTATGATGCTATGTTGTTTCTTTGTTACGATACGGTCTTATATTTTGGGGCAATAGCACTGGTAAAGAACGCGTGTTTATAGCGCAAAAACGCTGTATACGTGCTATATGTCATATAATGAAAACAGATTCTTGTAAACCATATTTTGTATCCCTAAAACTACTGACATTACCATCATTATACATTTATGAAGTTGCTTTGTTTGTTAAACATAATCTACATTTATACACTAAATGCAACAGTAAACGCCATAACAGCTACCTTCTTACACTTCCTTCGAAAACCACTTTGTTACAAAACAGTCTTTTCTGTATAGCGACTAAAATTTATAATAAACTACCACTGAAAATTAAGGAACTCGACATCAAAAGCTTTAAATTAAAATTAAGACAATCACTAATAAAAAAAAGCATATTACACAATACATGAGTATCTTTCTGAACCAAATACTGATACAGGAGTCTGATTTTGTGACATGAGGAATCGTAATTATTATTCAGTATTCGCACTATAAATTGTATATTAATCTAGACATTATTAGTTTTAAATTATATTATTTTGTAAGCTACATATGTGGCAGGATACAGCGATACCTATTTGTTATCATTATGGACATCATATTCAAACCTGTATACACAAAATAAATTACTTTGACTTTAACTTTGACTATGTTTGAGTGGGTTCTCGGATAGTTTAATCCATAATTGGAACCGGCATGTGGCGCTGGGATCGGGTTCTACAATCCTCTTAAGCACCTGGAGCGATTTTGGTGACTTTGTTTTAGTATGTTTGAGTGGGTTCCCGGATGGTTTAAATTCACAATTGGCGCTGGGATCGGGTCCTAGATTTTTATTTTTTCAGAGCAGGACAACGTCTGCCGGGGCCGCTAGTAGATAAATAAAATTAAGTGTCTGTTTGTAATGTCAAAATAACAGCTGTTTACTAACGGTCCTATTCATAGTGAGTTAAAGTATGTTTCAGCGCTTTTTTATGGTTCTTAAAGAAACTTTAGAGGTCTTCAGGTAGAAGTGAAACAATGTTGTGTGTTTGAATTGCAGTTCAGGAATGCATGATGTAGGCTCGCTCCGCGCTTACTAAAGTACTACAAAAATGCAGACGCTTAGCAGCTAACGGAGCGAGCTATGTCCCCGCGGTAGGCGGGGCGTGGTCGCACGGGCTTTACGGGGGTGAGGTCAGCGGAGTGATTCTGTCCGCAACAATTTGTGAGCGGCCGCCGTGGTGATCGGACGTCTGCGGCTACAAAACGTTCAAACTTACTCTGGCTCTCTATGGATAAGACCATAAATGCATATGAAAGTATATACGGTACTTATGCTAGTAATCTGTCTGTTATGGCTAATCTCTGAAACGAAATTCGACCATAATTATTAATTTATAATAAAAAAACTAGACTTTTATAATCACAGATTTCGCCAAGGCTACACTGTCAGTTTGACTTTAACAATAAACAAAAGAGTATATATGTGTATGTGTGTCAAATACATGCTAGTGTGTAATGTTTTTTTTTAATGATTTAATGTATTTTTTATGCATAATCAAAAAAAAAATTAGCATTCGTCGCTTCTTCTGTGTATAAACTGTAAGTGTGCAAAATTTCATACTCCTCCGTCCGCGCAATTTTCGTCAAAAGGGCACAAAGTTTTTGCTTCACCTATTAATATAATGATAAAATCTAGCCTGCCGGCCTGTAGGTGAAAGTAAGGAGGCTCCATTCCGCACACCATTATTTACAAGATAACATTGTCAATTTCCATATAACATGTAAAAAATCTTAAACTCAAAATGCTTTTGAAACGATTTACAGTTTCAGATGGCTTTGTACACGATATTGTTTGGTATCAGCATCTTTATGATAGTACTTGTAATGGCTGTAATAAAGAAGATGTATTTTCGTTGGAAGAGAGAACACAAGACCGAGAGAATGGTGCAAAGTGCTGTAGAAAGACCAGGTATATAACTAGGAAGTCGTTTGTTAGGGTTCCACAGCTATATCAGCAAATACGAAACTCTTAAACCTCATGTCCTCCTATCTATGTATTACATTTTACCACTGGACAAGCAGACGTGTGACCGCTCGCCACCGACATATTGTTACGACTTACGGGACTCGAATTAAAATGACGTTAGAATTACTGTAGAGTTTATTAGAACCATACTAAACACGTATAACACAGGTAGGTATAACCGAACACAACAAGTCCAAACGTAGAGAAGCTCGTAATTCAATAAAACGCGCAAAGTCTGTCACTTATTAGATTCCCGATTTTAGTACACATCTTGCTTCACTCGTGGTTATCGCTTAACTAACTCCCCCCTCCATCAGGTCATCGTTTTATATTACGCAACTGCAATGTCCCCGTATCTAAGTCGACTTAATCCAACACACATGGCTACCGTAAAAAATATCAAATGTTATTAGTTCAAATGCCGACGGGTAATAAATGTGCTTCGTTTCAGACATGCAGGTGGATCTGTTTTTGTCGGGACCTGAGTTGTAGCGATACTCGTACTAACAGATGGTTTAGAATCGCTTAGCTTACTCAGAGACTGCGTCTCTGCGTATTATACCATCTCTACAGTGGGGAGTATTCAGAGGAACTGTTTGATCTCGTGCCAACGCCACATTTGACCACCGTACCGCTCTCTCGATCTAACGGTTTTAAGCACGGTAATTTGATTTTCATTATGCCGACATTTCGGACACTTTTCAGTAGCCATCACCGAAGACAAAGATATAAAGTGTCAATGAGTATTGTTAAAGTTTTATATAGCCTACCGCTAACTTGTTTATTTTAATGATGAAACAAATAAAAATGTAGTACGTCATGCCTTTATTACAACTATAGTAATATTTTTCTGTACTTTTATTGTCTCTGTCTTATTGAATATGCACAGTTTACTACAACTCCATTAATTCTTCAAAAGTGATTCTGTAACATACTTCTGTATAAAACTTATAAAAAAAGAACTTAAGAGAATTTTAAAGGACAACAATTTTTAGCTAGACGTGTTGCTGGGGAGTTTCTTGCCACTTCTTCTCTTTAACAGCAATTACACGTTGCGAAGCGGTGTACATAGACTATATGTTATTCCAATTACGAAGTCCCTTTTGACACTTCCTTAGATGGTAACTCTTCACATTTCGCATAATTTGCAATAATAGTCATTTTTTCTTCATGATCGTATATCATCATTCATAAAATACACAATCAATCTAAATCATTATACAATTAATTAATTAATTTACACACACAATCAACATATTGTTTTTAGACATCGTGCTCAAAATAATTAAAACATTAAAAAGATAATAATATTTTACTACGGTTTTGCGTTTACGTTCTACAGTTTTATTTTTACTTTTTTAGATACTGTTGTTATTAAAAGAATCGCATAAAATCGATTATAGACAGATTCTTTTCGCGAGTGAAAATCTCTCAACCTTTTTAATCCTTTTTCTATCAATACGATTTCAATTTGTTCTTTATAGTAATCGAAGATCAATATCGTCGAGTATCGACTATAGCGGTACTTTACTAGTACTTGATTATTGACATCTGTCAAAAGGGACTTCGTAATTGGAATAACGTATAGGAAGTAAAATTAAATTTTAACCTATATGTATGACCTTCCAAAAGTGTTCCCCAGAGGTACTTATTTTGAATAAAAAGTTTTGAATTTGGAAAACAAAAAAAAAAGTTTAATTTTTAATTACCGTGCTTAAAACCGTTAAAACGTAGTTTTATTAACCTATAGTTATGTCCCTGATAATTAGAAATAACTATCTCCTCCCAACAGCAGTGTGCATGATGATATATACCGACAAGTGTGTGATGTGCCGCCGAGAGTACGCGGACAAAGTATATGTCTACAACGTGATCGACAAGAGCGACATAAGTCTCAAGAGAACTGAATATAATTAGTGCATGCCTACATAGTTTTATTTTGTAAGATTTTTTATGTTATTTAATAAAAAACATATTATGAATAGATGAAGGGAACATTGTATAATTGGAGACCGTATCAACGTTCTGTTGTCTTTATATCCCAAGTCCTGTAGGTATGTCACTGATAACTATTACAGCAGCTATTTGATTCCATAAGCAGTGATGATTATATACACCGACAAGTAGACGAGAGTACGCCGACAAATATATGTCTACAACGTGATCGGCAAGAGCGACATAAGCCTCATCAGGACTGAATATCATTAGGGCATACCAACACTTTTATTTTTAAGATGTTTTAATGTTATTGAATAGAAAAGATATGTATTAAAACCACTGTTAATTATTTATAAAAGACATATATTGGAACATTCACATAACCTCACGACATGTTGCGTCATCCAACCACAGACAAATCAATCCACCAATAGTGCTGCCAATAACTAGTGATGTACACTACTATAACATCCTCCCTCTTAACTCTTATTACATACACAAATACTTTAATTGAAACATAAAGGATAAAATAAGAATGAAAAAGAAACTTAGTCTAAATGAAACTTATAATATTACAGTCATACTCTTCCAGATACCTAGGTTTTATTCTAATCCTTTTTGGTCTATCTTCTATTACTCTATCCCCCTCTTCACAGGTATTTTGAACATTATCCTCTAATACCATACTACTATTAGTCCTTGACACTGCCTCTTCACTATCATTAGTATTAATGTTTTCACTTGAACCTTCCCTTCCTACTCTATTGTTAGTATTTATTTCTTCATTATTACAATATTCATTTACCTGTTTATCTCTTTCCTTATTCCTATTTCCCATAGTACCTGATATTAAATTCTCTAAATTAACATCAAATCTCTGTTCCCTTTTATTACTTATACTCCGGAAAGGTGCTGGAACCAAATGCTACCTGTTTCTACGATAATTTACTCCATTAACTTGCACATAATATGACCTTGGTTCCTTCGCCTTCCTTACAATAGTTCCATAGGCACGTAAATCAATCACCCATACTTGATCATTAATCTCTAAATCCTTTAAACATATAGCTTTGTGACGTTTATTATAATTGTTAGACATTTTTTCACGATTATCCATTCTTTTAGCCTTAAAATCTATTTGCATTGTATCAGTTCTAACATTTAATTTATCTGGAAAAACAGGCAATATTTCTCTTATTTTTCTATTGAACATGAGCTCGCTAGGGCTGTACCCTGTCTCTAAAGGAGTATTCCTATAACTGAGTAATGCTAAATAAACATCTGTGTTCTTTTTTAGTAAACTTTTAGCAATTTTAACACCAGCTTCAGCACATCCATTGCTCTGTGGAAAATAAGGACTGCTTGTTACATGTACAAAGTTATACTGTTTAGAAAATTCACTAAATTTACTTTTAAATTGTGTACCACAATCTGTTCGCACTATTTCTGGCACTCCATAGCGAGCAAATGTCTCTTTACAATGTTTAATTAAAGACACTTCTGATAAATCATGCATATTAAAAAGTTCAATAAATCTTGAATAATAATCAATAATAACAAGATACCACTTATTGTCATATTTGAACAAATCCATGCCAACCTTTTGCCATGCTCTAGATGGCATCTCATCTAAGTACAATGGTTCACTACAGTTACTTTTCTCTTGAATACATTCTGGACAATTTTCTATTAAAACTTTTATTTGTGAAGATAAACCTAACCACCATACTGACTGTTTTGCTCTTTCCCTACATTTTGTAATACCTAAATGTCCTTTATGAATGTCATCTAAAATATGTTTTTGCAAGCTTTTTGGTATTACTAATCTGCTGTTGTAAAGCAAAAATCCCTCCTGAACTGAAAAATTATGTCTAAATTGATAATAATCCAGCAATCCTAATGAAATTTTACTTTTTTCTGGCCAGCCTTCTAATGTATAAGAAACCAGACAATTACACAATTCACAGCTTTGTTGCTCTTGTTTAATCTTATTTAATTTATCATCTTCAATACAGTTATCGGTTAACATACTGACATACACATCTTTTGTCTCATGAGCATTACTGGATAACGGAGCCCGGGAGAGAGCATCTGCCACAACTAATTTTTTTCCTGGAACATAAACAACCTCATATGAATATCTCATTAACTGTAACCTGAATCGTAACAACCTGGGAGTCAAATCATCAATTGGTTTAGTTTGTAAAATTTGAAGCAAAGGTTTGTGATCTGTTTCTAAAGTCACTTTAACCCCTACAACATAATCTCGAAATTTATAAACTGCCCATGACAAAGCTAAACATTCTTTTTCTATCTGGGCATAGTTCTTTTCTGTGTTATTTAAAGTCCTACTAGCAAATGAAATTACCTCCCTTTCCCCGGACTGACCTTCTTGCATTAAAACTGCTCCTAATCCATATGAGCTACTGTCGGCTGAAATAATAATTTTTTTACATGGATCATAATGTGTTAAAGTTGGGGAGTTAGAGATTAGATATTTTATTTCTTTAAAAGCTTTTTCTTGATAAATATCCCAGTGAAAAGGCACTCCCATTCTTAATAAATCATTCAATGGTTGCAAAATATTAGTTTTATTTGGTATGAATCGCCCTACATAATTTACTAACCCTAAAAATTGCATCAGCTCTTTTTTATTATTTGGAACTCTAAATTGTTTAATGCTTTCTACTCTATCTGGATCCAGAGACACCCCTTTTTCATTTATCACATGCCCCAAATATGTTATTTCTTCCACTCCAAACACACACTTGTTTTTATTTATCGTTAATCCTTCTTTGCTTAATCTGCCTAGTACTTCTTTCAATAATATATTATGACTTTTTCTGTCCCCTGTAAATAGTAAAATATCATCTACATGTATTACAACCCCTTCTAAATTTTGAAATAAATTATTGAATTTCATTGAGAAATATTCTGGTGCACAATTCAATCCCATTGGTAAGCGATTATACATGAATCTTCCAAATGGCGTTAAAATAGTTGTAAGTTTCTTAGACTCATCATTTAAATTAATTTGGTAAAACCCAGATGTAGCATCTATTTTTGAAAATACTCTAGCGCCCTTAAGCCTTCCCAATGTGGTTTCTACTCGAGGAATAGGAAAAATGGGTCTTAAAATATTTTTATTAACTTGAGTGTAATCTCCACAAATCCTAACAGTTCCATCCTCCTTGGGTACTACTACTATGGGGGAAACAAACATTGTTGGTTCTTCTACTTGACTAATAACACCTAAACTCTCTAACCTATTCAGTTCCTGTTTGACTTTATCTAGTAAAGGTATGGGTACAACACGAGGGGTGGTCTGTACAAAAGGTTAAGGATTCTCAATCAACTTTATTAAAAAGCTATCTTTAAATGTGCCTAAATTATCAAATATTTTTGGAAATTCTTTTTCTATTTCTTCACTAGTAATTACCTTCATGTTTTGTAAATTTTCTGAATTTATAGCACACAAATTTAAAATATTCATCTTTTTAATTGCAGGCTTTCCTAATATTGGACACTGTAAATTATTTATGACATAAGCTATACCACTATATAATCTATTTTGATATTTTAACTGCACCCTAACACAGCCTTTTACATTCAACGGATGACCATCAGGTCCCCTAATGACATCCTTGCATTTTATTATTCTATATTTCCTATCTATTAGTCTATCCGGGATGGCCACAATATCTGCACCTGTATCTATCAAAAACTTTACTACCTGATTATTATCTCCAATCTCTGTTTGCAAATTTATCTTAAAGTCCTCTCCTGTGAAATCCATCACATTTACTTTTTTCCAATCCTTACAGCATTTCGCATAGTGTCCTATTTTCTTGCATTTGTAGCATTCCCGGTTCGATGCTGGGCATTTTTTCTTTGAATGAATATTCCATCTTCCGCACCACCAACATTTTTTCCTTGATCTATTTTCTATTTTATTCAACTCAAATTCACTTTGTTGTCTTTCCCCTTGCCACACCTGAGATTCCTGTTGTACGATTATAACTGCCTCCTCCAATTTCAACTCGGGCATAAGCTGCAGCCGTTCACTTGTTTTTTTATCCAAAATTCCAATTATTATTCTATCTCTGATTAGTTCTTCTTTTAACTCTCCATATGCACAGCTCTCGGCCAAAACATGCAAAGCCTTTATAAATTCTGTAGTCTTTTCGCCTTCCCTCTGGCATCTCGAATTGAACTTCCATCTTTCATACACCACATTTTTCTTCGGAGAAAAATATTTGTTTAAAGCCGTCACTACTTCATTAAAATTGTCACTCTTCTCCACTTTCAATTCTTTGATCAATTGTTCTGCTTTATCTCCTGCAGCGTAAACGAGAAGATTTATTTTCTCGGTATCCGTTTTTTTTATGTTTCCCGACAACAACAAATACCTGTTGAATCTTGTCAACCATTTTTCCCAATTTTCTGGTTCGAAGTTAAATTCTTCCGGCACTTTGATGTGAATGCCTCCCTCTGCCATAATGATAATATTCCAACACCGCTGCCACCATGTATTAAAACCACTGTTAATTATTTATAAAAGACATATATTGGAACATTCACATAACCTCACGACATGTTGCGTCATCCAACCACAGACAAATCAATCCACCAATAGTGCTGCCAATAACTAGTGATGTACACTACTATAACAAGATATTATATAAAGAGGAAGGGAAACATTTATAATTAAAGACCGTATCCAGGTTCTTTTGAGCTTATGTCCGAAGTTCTATAGTTATGTCGCTGATAACTATTACAGATAACTGTATGATTCCAACAGTAGTATGATGAGTATGTACACCGACAAGTAGACGACAGAACGCCTACAAAATATATGTCTACAACGTGATCGATAAGAGCGACATAAGTCTCAACAGGACTGAACATCATTAATGCATACATATATAGTTTTATTCTTTAAGATTTTTATCTTATTGAATAAAAAAGATATTATTTTAGTCCATCAAAAGGTATTTCATAGAGAAGTGGGGCAGGGGCTAGGAGGGTCTGGGCCTTACTAGCTGTTATTTCTTTGCATTTTCTGAGAACATTTACATAGCAATGTTTATTTTACACCATCAAAAAGTAAAGATATTAACGAACATAAAACCCAAAAACTTTTTTAAAAAGGTGTGTGAATTTTCGATTGAAAATTAGATACTTTTTCGATATTAAATTAAAATAAGGTGAAAATAAATATTGTTAAACAAAATGATTACAGTGTGTTCGGGACATAAAAAGGTAAGTTTTCACAAAATTTCGTAAAAAAATATTTATTTTTGTAACAGACAAAAATCAAAAACTTGGTTCTTTGAATTTTTCCTATAAATTTTGATATGTGAAAAAAATTTAAATACCAAAGTTGCAGATCTTATCATTTAACCTACCATTTAACTTTTTTCCATAGGTCTTGTAGTTTTGCCGGAAGTCGAGATAAACCGTTCTTCACCCTTAAAACTCACCCCCTTCCACTTCCCGACCTCAGATCGCCCGTAAATAATTTTTCCTTTCATTTTTGTTATATTCCTTTTCAAATGGGTTTCATACTATTATATTTTGATTTCAAAAATTGGTAAAGAGAACTTAAAACAAACTACGTATAAACTAATATATATTTTGCTTAACAAAGCAATCAGTCCCATAAACACTATTTATCTTAACAATATCGATTTCCGAAAGTATTTCTTCGTTCTGTCCCAGAGACCTCATCACCGAACCGTCAGGATCCTGGAAAAACACAAGGAGTATAAATCAACAAACATATATTTAAGTAGTTGTGCCCAAGACTTTGTTTGCGTGCTTTTGTTTTCGCTGAGCCCAAAAATATTTTTTTTAAAGTAGCCTACGTTACTCCTTATCAGCCGACTTCAAAAAAGGAGGAGGTTCTCAAGTCGTCGGAATCTTTTTTTTGTATGTTCGATTTACGTTTTTTTTTCGACGCGGAATAGCTGCCATTTAGTCCTCTAAAAATTTTACCTAGTTTGGCCTAGTAGTTTTCATGTTATGCACTTTTTTTATGTAAAAATTTCCATGCCATCCCATAACGTCGCGTAGCGTGGAACAAATAAGAATCACGTAAATCTGTTCATAAATCTCGGAGTAATTGGTGAACATACATAAAAAAACATTTCGACGCATTGAAAACCTCCTCCTTTTTTTGGAGTCTAAAAAGTAACGAACAAATAAAAAACTTCGTTTAAAAAACCGACTTCAAAAACTAAAAATATTTCTAAAGCTATTATTATCTGATATATAAAATTCTCGTGTTTCACAGTTTTCGTTGCCATACTCCTCCGAAACGGCTTGGCCGATTTTGATGAAATTTTTTGTGCTTATCCGGTATCTATGAGAATCGGCCAGCATCTATTTTTCATCCCCCTAAATGTTAGGGGTAGTCCACCCCTAAATTTTTATTTTTATTTTTTGGACAAAATTTTTAATTTCTATTTTTTTATGATACAACATACAAAAATACATACAACCCTAAATTATTAACCCTCTGCGACAAACCCCTATTTTTACCGGGCAGGACGACGTCTGCCGGGACAGCTAGTTTAATATATATTAGCTAAAACATCAGTGTCCTAACAGTCAGTACAATTATTTTTTCTCAGAGATTTTTTTGCGTTCTATTAGTAGGT
The DNA here is from genome assembly GCA_012273795.1 of Dendrolimus punctatus. Lineage (NCBI taxonomy): Eukaryota > Metazoa > Arthropoda > Insecta > Lepidoptera > Lasiocampidae > Dendrolimus > Dendrolimus punctatus. Next base: position 2,719,884 of record CM022556.1, read on the forward strand.
ACGTATTGCAGTAGATGTCACTGTTCTCAAATTAAACACCAAATGAAAGAATATAATATGTTTCTTTATACGCAGTTGTTTTAATACTTGTTTAAGAAATATTTGATATGTTTTTATGTTTTTGCAAGCCATATCAGCTAATAAATATATTTTAAAGTGTGTAAACTCTAGTCCTCACCTTTTTCAAATTATAAAGCTCTTTTTAACTTTAATTAATAGATTTTTGATGAATTGTCGATTTACCAAAAACTTATTTCAAAGATGTCAATTATGTCAAAACCAAAATGACATTCCGACTGATACAAGTTACATTCGTGAACGTATGTATTTTGTTTGTGTTTTGATTATTTTTCGATAACTTTGTTTGATTCCTGGACTCCAAAGACTTCGCTTATAACGTTTACTAGTGTTCTGTGATCACGTTGGACTTACGCATGTACCCTGAACACCAATTTGCCTATAACGATTTGTTTTCTGATGACTTGGATTATGGCTTCTTCTGAAAGAGGTTGTTGTGTGCCCAGATGTGGTAAAACTTGTAAGTAAATCATCCTAACGGCACCAGATTAGATGTGGATACAACTGATGTTATGAAAATGTATGCCTTTGAATATTTTAATAAAAGGAAACATAATAAATCACGCTACCGCTAAATTGTTGTTTTATTTACTAACAAATGAACATTTTTTGGAAAGGCTTTTGGGAATTGCAGGAGTTAAATTATAACTCCCGCAATTTCCAAAAGTCTAATATAAAAATCAAAATAATACTAGACCCCCTGGATGGTTTTTGCCGTTGAATAGTGCCGTATACCGATAGAGTGCGTTAGTATATATATTATGACTGTTGACTCTATACCAGTATATATAAAGTACTCTGTGTAAAACATCTTGAAGTCGGTGCAAAGTAAAACATAAAAATTACAATATTTTGAAAATTACTAAACACCGACTTTAAGACGTTTTAGATAATATATATTAATAATAATAGCTTTAGAAATAAGTTATTTTATACTTTTTTGTTTTTGAAGTCGGTACATGAGCTATCTGCCAGCGAAAGTTTCAACAAAATCAATCCAGCCGTTTCAAAGATTAACCCAAACATCCAGACAGACAGGGAAATAGACAAAAAATTCTAAAATTTGTATTTTAAGAGTGCAACAACTCGTTCTCTTCCTCGTCTCTCTCTTTCTCTCTCAACTCGTCCTCTTATTTTGTGCTCGCTCTGGGACGATTAAGCCATGGACTCTCGCAAGGGGTGCGTCACCCTTTCCAACGGGGTAACTATCAACGCACCTCACTACATATAAACTAAGGTGACCAACTATTTTTTGTTCGAAAAGAGTACACTTTGCAAGTATTTCATAGGTGAAAAAAAGAAGAAAAAACTATTAAAACTTTATTTTCTTTTAATAACATACTTTTCTTCGGAGTGGTTTTTTTTTTGCTAAATAAATTTTTATTCGTTCGTCTAATAATGTAGCTACATCAACTTTCATTTTATATATTAAATTTGACTATTAAGAAGGCAGATAATGTTTTTACAGATAGTTGCGACTTCTCACTGCTCCAATAATCATTCCCTAGTTAAAATACCCTTTCAACAGCAAAATTAGTGCCTGGACAACATACGAAAATTTCTATTAATATTTTTACATTTTCATGTGGGATATGTCTAAAATGCCGAAAGATTTCTCCATCCATCCATCTTTTGTCAAGTTCTATTTTCTCATCGTTCCATTTCTTCGATTTCTCTTCATTTAAATATAAATTTACTCTTATTTAATACGTTCGCGTGAGCAATCCTGCTTCTGAATCTATAGGCTGAGGCGCATCTTTTCGGTACTTACGGGTGTGTGTATCCGTGAAAATGAACTTTTGAAAGTTACGCGGCGGTTATATACTACGAAAATTTAGTGTATTGCGGCGCTAAGGAGTTCCGTCATAAGAATGCACCCTTACGTTAGACGTAATATAAGGTTCCGCCGAAATAAATATAACAAAGTACAGGACGTCATATGACGTTGCGTCATTTCATAAATAGCGCAACACGACGCCATAAGACGTTGCTCACGCGGACGTGTTAATTAACAACTTTCAGAGTACAGGATTTGAAAAGAGTACGGTTTGCGAAAAAAGACTACAAAACTAATAAATAAATAAAATAAAATAAATATATAAAACTCAGTAAATGAGTATAGTTGGTCACCTTAATAAACCGTCACACTAGGTTAGCCTATGAACGAAGCCTTACCTGTTGCTTAAAAGTAGCGACTGTGGAAATGCCAGTTTTACCGATTTTCCGCCAGAACTGCCAAGCGGGATGAGTGGCACTTTTATAGTCGTATGGTAAAGGAAGAGTTGCCTCCGAGCGAATTTTCTCAAAGTGATGTAGTTTATCTGGAATTTTGAATTACTACATCTTTATATTTCGGCCGTTAGACAAACAGTGAGCCTCTGACTGTTCGCTGACTTATTCGGTATAACAAACACATTCGCATTTATCTTATCTTATATATAAAATTCTCGTGCCACAGTGTTAGTTACCATACTCCTCCGAAACGGCTTGACCGATTCTCATGAAATTTTGTGTGCATATTGGGTAGGTCTGAGAATCGGACAACATCTATGTTTTATCCCCCTAAATGTAAAGGGTAGTCCACCCCCAAAATATTTTTTTTAATTTTTAGATAAAAAAATATTTTTTAAAATACATACAACTCTAAATTTTCAACCCTCTACGATCAACCCCTATTTTTTAATAGCGATATTAGTATTTTTATAATTTTCTACTGGGATGATTTAGATTTAAATTTGAACCAAGTAGATGGCACTGCAATCGGGTACCAGAATTTAGGTGTTCTTTTTTTATTGTACATAAGTTGTTTGTTGAAGTTTGTCCCGGAATGGTTGAAATAAACGATTGGACCCAGTAGGTGGCGCTGCGATACTCCTCCTAAACGCTAGGCCTGATTTTGGTGTTTTTTTGTTTGTTCGATCCCGGTAGATGACGCTGGAATCGGGTTCTACATTTTTATTTTTTAAAGGCAGTATAACGTCTGCTGGGTACAGCTAGTAATATTATATAGGACAAGCTGTATCCGCCACTTCGTCCGCGTAAAACTTATAACATCAGCTATTGGCCAGTGATTCGATATCCAAACAGCAAAAACGACTGATACTATTCGCCATTATGAAACCCATGAATATTCGTGATCCAATACACCAATCAACCAACTAACCAACCACCAACTCACCAACAAACCAACCAACCAACTTAGCAAGTTATTTCCGTACCCGGTCTGACATGCCGCATATGCACCCTTATATACCGGTCCCTGTCATGCCTGGCAACCTCGAAGTAGAAGCCCAGCATTGCCATAACCATCATGGTTGCATGCTGACGATGCTGGCCGCCCTTAAACAGCTCAAGGCAGCCAAAGTTCTGGAAATAAAAGAATTATTTTACAGCAAACTTTACAAAAGACATTGAAGTCATCGCAAATGTTAAATACCTGTAGAGAGAAGTTAGATACATTCATTTGCACAGGCCCAATCGAGTTTTACAGTGCAGTGCGAAAGATATAGCATGCGAGACCCTATAAACGAGCACACTGTTCACTCAACACTGTATACATTTCGTGAACGAGTACAAACTTCGTGAAGCAATACTTAAATTGCCCAAATCAACCCTTAAAATTCCCACCAAAAACAATTATTTCCCTCTCAATATTAAGGTGACCAACTATTTTTTGTTCAAAGAGTACACTTTGCAAGTATTCTGATAGGTGAAAAAAAGAAGAAAAACCGATAAAAACTTTATTTTCTTTTAAAAACATACATTTGTAGATTTTTTTGCTAAATGAGGATGTTCGTCTAATAATGTAGCCACATCCGAACAACTTTCCGTTTTGCGTATTAAATTTGACTGTTAAGGCGGGCAGATAATGTTTTTACAGAAAGTTGCGACTTCTCACTTCTTCAATAATCATTCCCTAGTGAAAATACCCTTTCAACAGCAGCATTATTGCCTGGACAACATAAGGAAATTTCCATTATTTCTCTTATAAATTTAAATATTTAATTAATGTACATATGAATACTTTCAGAGTACAGGATTTGAAAAGAGTACGGTTTGCGAAAAAAGAGTACAAAACTTAGTAAATGAGTGCACTTGGTCACCTTATCACTATCCTCATATTTTTTTTTTGTCTATTATTACATACATTTTGCCGTGCAAGTCACAAAATAAGTTTTAAATAACAGATAATCAAGACGTCTTTTAAAAAAGTGTGCGTTTCGGGACGCCCAACAGTAAAGATAACTTAACCTGCTTACCGCTGGTGTATGCGTGAGAGAAAGGGAAGCCAGATAGACCGGCGCCGTAACGCGTTACGTAACGAAACGGTTTACCCTCCCATAAGAAGTTATCTCTTCAAAAATGGGTTTTGTTCAGCATCGTTCATATAGTCTATTCCACTTGTTTTTTTAATAACGCAATAACTTTAAATGTACAGAAATAGTACTATAATGATAGCCATGTTTGTATGATAATAAATAAATCAATAAATTTTAGAATTTTATAATATTATAGATTACAAAAGCTTGTCACAAGACCTCTTGTACAGAAAACCTCTTCTGCATTTTTAATGTTTCGTTTCTAAAACACTTAAAAATTTGTTCAAAATAAAAAAAATATTTGTTTATTATTTTTGGAACATATATGATGTTACGTTTTTACTGTAAAACCAACAAAATATTTGTACAACATTTGTTTTCTTCGTGTACTGTCATGAAAGCAGACATGCAAAGTACAAAAAATACATACAAACACAAAGTAGTAAATCCAAAGAAACTGGCTCTTATAAAATTCAGCTTAACAAACAATAACAAACGTTGCACTTGCAAGTTGAACAAAAGCTTATGAAAAAACGAGCCCCGGGGTCCAAATTAATAATCCGAATGCATCTGGGATATATCGCTAGGATGATAAAATCGAAGATACGATTTTCATGTAAATAAAACAACGTACAATTTATTTCTTTTATTCACAATACAAAGCACACATTTGAAATTTAATTATCTAATCATGGAAACATGAGTACCTACTTTCGGCTTTATTCATGTTGTGTCAGAATAAGTTTCTAAGCTTCTTTAAGGTTTTTAAAGAAGCCTACAAATATACTCTAACTCAATATGAATAAACCCGTTAAGTTTTAATACTCTGTTTAATGATGATTAAATAAATAGAAAATATAAAGATTTTTAAATACCTAATAAGACACTCATTGAAACTTGATTGGAATTTTCTATTTAAAAAAAAGCAAGGACTTGTCGTACCAACAGTCTTTGGAAAGTGTTTTATAAGTATTCATTACTTCATGGTTATTATTCAATAATAGTCCTCCTCAATAATATAATAACAATTTAAAATTCTAAAACTTTTAAGAAATTAGAAGTTTTTTATTACTTATCTCTGTTTATCTATGCTTTGGTGTAAAAAGTTATCTATAGTCTATCTTAAAGCAAACTCGAACGTTTGTAGAGTGCGCGCCACAAAAGAAGTCACACAGACGCGGCGCTGCGTCTTTCCATTCTGTACAAGGCCAGAACGCAAGGGTATGAAACTAATCTCGTATAAATTGGAAATACGTTTTTTACGAAGTTCTTCCAATCCATACAAGAGCAGTACGCAAATATTCGAGTATACTTTGTAGTGACATAGAAGTAGATGTTGTTCCATAATGTACAGCGCCAGTACGCATAGGGACTAATCGTGTATGTTTCGGAAAATTAGTTTTGGGTTGTTATAAAAAAAATAACCACGAAGGCTAAGGCGTGTGCTCCCCCTTTATTTAGCCTTCTAACCTATATTAAAAAGTTCTGATTCGTTGATAATAAATAAATGTGCCGTGCACATCCATCGTCATCAAATTTAAAATTTATTGACATTCATATTTTCAATAATTCTTTAAAATATGTCACTACAGACCAACAGACTCAAAATTTTATTTTCAACAATTTTAAAAAAGAACACGAATAACAAGGGAATGGGAAATAGGATACAAGCAGGCAGACCTTAGCACCCGCCGCAAAAAAAATGAAAAAGAAAACATGACCTAGCATTTAACGTCTCGCATAATATTAATAAATAATAATGCTCGTTAAAAAGAGCCTTTTTAATAAAAAATATTATGATTACAAGTTATTGTTATGTATTCAATCCTACCTAATAAAGTTCAAATATAATACCATATTTTACTGAATCAAAAATCTACTTAGACTTTTAACACTCTTGCCAAGCGTAAGTAATTCAGTATAGTTAGGAACGAAGATGCGAGCATCCACGATACAAACTATACACGACGAGTACGTACGATTCTTGTATGCATTGTAATGACAGATTTTTAAAACAACATCACTACATAGTATAAAACAAAGTCGCCTTTTCTGTCCCTATATTCCTATGTGCGCTTAAATCTTTAAAACTACCCAACGAATTTTGATGTGGTTTTTTCCAATAGATAGAGTGATTCAAGAGGAAGGTTTATATGTATAATACATAATATAATATAACCGTAATTAATTTTGTATCAGCATTGCACCCGTGCGAAGCCGGGGCGGGTCGCTAGTTACAATATATACGCGAGAAGTTTCCTATGGCTGCGTTCTGGCGACGTATAGAATGTAGACGCCGCGGCGCTGCAATCGGCGCACTTAATCGTGCCAGAGTAATGATTTGCTAATCCGTAAACAGATGTCGGTAATTACTGAAAAATAAATACAAAATATTCTATAATTATTGAAGCTGTAAATTTTTCCTAGCTGCTTTTCAAAATTCCATCAAATAGCGGAACTGCCACTTATAGTTCTTATTCGTGGGACTTCTTTCGTGGCGCGGACTGTATATCTTATTTTTTTCCTACGAGATAAATTGGTGAATTAAACCTCTAAAATATTATGTTAATTAAAAAAATATTTTTGTTATCGTTCCCAACTGCCGGTGATTAACTTTATTCGTAACTTTTTAAAATTAAATTGTGCATATGTTTAATACAGGTATATATATCGCTTCTTTGCTTCAATAACGTGACATATCCCAATACTCACTTATTTCACTCACTCACTATAATATTTTGCTAAATGTATCATATTATGACAACTTTCTCAAATATTTCAAAATTCTTAGTAAATTGACACTAAATTTACAAAAAAATATACAAAAATGTGTAAAATATGTTTGGGTAAAATCTTTTTTTGAAATTATAAAAGTGGCGTACGGTAAATTTGGGTTTTTGAAGATACCACGTTATTGAAGCAATGAAGCGATATATATTTAAGGTGATCGTAGATGATAATTTATACAGGTAAATAAAATTGAAGTGTCTGTTTGTAATATCAAAATAACAGCATTTTACTTAATGCATAAGAAAGTATATAGGGTACTTAATAAAAAAACCATTTTTAAATTTTTTAGTCTGTCTGCCTCTGTCTAGATGTTCCGGCTAATGTTTAAAACGGCTGGGCCAATTTTAACGAGATTTTCAGTGGTACATAGCTGATGTTATAAGCTGTAAGCAACTATGGCAACTTTTAGGGTTACGCAAAAAAATCCACGCAGACGAAGTCGTTGGAACATCTAGCTATAAATATAATATATTACTATAGAAAAGAATGTGTTCTACTTTAATATATAACTTTAGATACTTCTTAATTATCATTGAACAGTCTGAGTGCAAAAATCTTGTAAAGTACCTAAATTATCTAAGGAAAAACAGGATATACATCATTCATTCCTTATTTATTACAATATTTACCGACGGTATGTATATCTAGCAAAAGTATTAATGTTAATCCGAATTTGAAAACAGTCTTCTAGTAAATTGACATCAGGAAAAATGGCGCTCTATATACTGGCGAAAATATCGAAACCTATCCTCATAAATTCCATGGGTTTTTTGGGTAACTTGAGACAGTAACATTTCACTAATCAGATTATATAGTTTACAGAAACTTAATAAAGGTACTGAGTACTTACTGCTGTTACTGAATTTGTTTAGAAAAAATATGAAATGAAAATAGGTATATAAATATAAAAACTACACAGCAAAGTATCATTTTCCAAGTTCGCACCAGAAATTCGAAGTTATTTAATTAACAATAGTTAGTTGGAAAGACATTATGAAAAAAATATATTAATGCTTACGAAAATATGAAAAGCATTATTAACAAAAGCATGCAATATTTCATACAAGAATACTATTACTTACCGTATAAAGTCACTTATTTAATATTTAACCTAAAAAATCAGTCAAAAGCGTCAAATATCAAGAATTTCTTCAATATTCACAGCTTCAATCTCACTCAACTCCGGTTGATAGTTCTCACTTCTTTGCCGTTTAACAGTCGGTTTATAGACTTGATTGTACATCTTTTTCATGAAACCGGACCATTCACGCATTAATTCTGTCAATTTCCTTTCGTACTCCTCTCTTAGACAGTCAGTATTTTCGTCGATCCATTTCATAGCTTCTTCTAGTTCATTCAACATCAACACGCGTTCTTCATCAGAAAGTTTGACCTCGTCTTCAAAGATTGACCGTTTGACTTCAAAGACATAAGATTCTAACTGATTTCTTGCCTGTAAACGTAGCTTGTTTTCTTTATCTTCTTCTTGAAAAACCTCTGCTTCCGCAAGCATCTTAGTTACTTCATTTTGGCTCAATCTGATTTGATTGTTTATGGTAATACTCTCAATGTTTCCCGTGCTACGGTCACGAGCTGATACGCTTAATATACCGTCAATATTTACATTAAATGTTACGTCAATTTTGGCCACCCCTCTCGGCGCTGGTGGTATGCATTTTAAATCAAAGGAACCAAGTAAATTGTTGTCTTTGGTTAAAGCACGTTCTCCTTCAAATATTTCTATAGTCATTGCATTTTGATAATCTTCGAGCGTTGTCAAATCTTTGGTTATTTGACAAGGTATCGGAGTGTTTCTCTCGATTATTTTATACATAATTCCTCTAGCTGTTTCTACACCTAGAGAAAGAGGTATGACATCAACTAATTTTAAACCTTTTATTTTGTTGTCCCTATTACCTGACAATATAGCTGCCTGTATCGCCGCTCCGCACGCGACTGCTTCATCAGGATTGATTGACGTTGTAATTTTCTTAAACTTTCCCTTTAGTAAACTTTGTATCTTTGGTATTCTGGTACTACCACCAACTAAAATTACATCGTCAATATCTTTTATCGTCAATCTAGCATCCAACAAGGCTTTATCGACCAAAGAAACCGTTTTTGAAAACAGATCAGAACATAAACTTTCGAAAAAGCCTCTGGATATAATTCTGCTGTATTCAATATTGTATTCAACGCAATCAATATGAACTGATGTTTGGTTTGAAGATGTGAGTAGCCTTTTAGCACTTTCAGCAGCTGTTTTTAGCCGCCGAAGAACCTTAAAGTCAGACGACACGTCAACTTTAAAGCGCTTTTTGATGTCTTGTGCAAAAAAACTCACCAACCTGTCGTCAAAATCATCGCCGCCTAAATTCGTTTGCCCAACAGTTGATTTGACTTGAAAGACATTGTTCTCCCTAACATGTATCACTGAAACATCAAAATGGCCTCCACCTAGATCAAAAATTAATACTTTAGAATTATTATTCAATTTCGTACACATACCGTAAGCTAAAGCAGTCGCTGTAGGTTCGTTGATTACTTTCAAAACTTCCAAGCCAGCCAAAACGCCCGCCATCTTGGATGCTTGGCGTTGTGCGTCATTAAAATAAGCTGGAACTGTGATAACAGCTTTATCAATTTTGACGCCCAAATAATCTTGCGAAATCTCTTTCATCCTGCAAATCAACATTCCATAAAGCTGCTCCGGTGAAAATGATTCTTTTCTCCTTTATAATCAACACATATTTTTATCTTATTTTCATCGTTTGTAAATAAAAAAGGATATTTATGAATACTCTTCAAGTCACTATACTTTCTTCCGATAAACTTTTTCACGCTGTAAACAGTATTCTTAATGTCCAAACTTGATTTTCCCGCGTCGCCAATGAGTCGAGTATGCGTGAAAGATAGTACAGACGGCGTCGTCCTGCATCCATTCTCATTGGGTATCACTTCAACAGCACCATTTCTCCACACAGCAACACAACAACACGTAGTCCCTAAATCTATTCCAACAGCCACCATTTTGGTTTAAACTTTCACATAACAGACTTACTACGTTTTCGCAACTAAGGCCAACTGAACCGACGCTATCACGTGCTTCTTCCCTTTTTATACCCTCGGCCAATGAGTATAGAATATTCCAGAGAGTATCAACCAATCACAAACGAGATTCCGTAGAAGGCTCTAGAACTGGGTTGCTAGGTGCACGGTGTTAAATTTCAAATAATTTGTATAACAAAAATTTACTAATATTTACTGTGAGTTACATCACTATTTTTAATGCTAATCAAAATTAAATTTAAAACTTTAAAAACATTACAATTTTAAAGGCAATAAATGTATTATCTTTTCATCTTCATTGTTATTAAAGAACGATATACACAAGTTTATAAAATTAATTTTAAAAGCCGTTTCGATTTTTTTTATTATAATTCAGGTAAAGAGTCCACCCGACGGAAATTATTTACCTACCATCTCATATGGGCGTTAGCAACCATAACTATTGTAATAATCATAATCTTATAAATAAATACATCATATTTTAATATTGAGTGAAATTGTTAATGTTGATTTTATTTCTTTTAGTTGACTGAAAATTCTCTATTCATGGTAGAAGTGAGACCGCGTCTTGGTTTATGTATTTTAGGAAACTTTCTAGTCAAATGGATGCGACTAGTGGAACAATTACAACACTTTACCATGAAATTAATAAACGAATGATTTATTAGTGAAAATAGCATCTTGTAGACCAAGATGTCAAAAAACAAGTAGGCTATAAAGAACTAGGTAGGTGAGGATTTTTTTAATCCAGGAGTTCAGCAGACAGGCAGACGGCCTACTTGATGGAAGGCGGTTACCATCGCCTGTGGACATTTGCAACACCAAAGGCGCTACAAATGCGCTGCTGCTCTTTTAAGCGAGACTGAAACCTGGTCACTAATGCCGGAACACAACCAGAAGTTGTTATGGCAACATACTTTAGGCCAGGGATGGTAGCCATCCCCTCGGACAAACGCCTTACCACCTGGCTATGGGCTGTTTTGTCGCCTCTTACGACAGACCGCCCGGCGGCAGGAAATTGTATTCGTTCTCTGTTCCTGCACGGACACAGTTGTCCATCGTTTTTATTTAGATACAGAATAGATGTTGTTCAAGATAATTTACCTCAAAACTTTAGTCTTTATAAAAACAAGTAGGTACCCAATAATTAGGTACATAAATTAATACAGGAAACATAATGTGTTTATTGTTAAGAGGAAATCAATTTCATTCATATAGATCCAATAATTTTCTAAAACAGGCGTAACAATATAAAGAAAGATTTATTTAGAACTACAACAATACAGTAAATAGTGCAAAAACTATACACAAAACTTACAATGTAAAATTGACTTAAATATAAATAAACACAAAGTTATAAATTGATAGAAATAGATGGACAGACGGAGTAAATAAAAGTACATTACTGGTTTAAAACAACTAATTTTAGAGTATATGAATGATGTAAAAAAACCAACACATTTCTGAATTTTTGTGATCTCTGGTAACCCAGTTAATTCGGCCCTGTGATAAGAATGAAATGTGACAATTGCCCGTCCTTAACGCACATATGACCTTCGCCACTTTCTATCTCTCTCAAGCAATGGCGTCACGTTTCACTCAATATTTCAACTAACCGAAGATTCATTTAAAAATATAATTTTATTTGTTCTACAAAAGAATATATAAACATTAAGCCCCATGTTTACGAACAGCTTATTAAAATTTATTTTGACAGAAATTTATGAGTTTGAAATGTATTCACGTAAACAATATAGTTTTTCAATCAAATGGCTTAGTACGCATGAATTTTCGGAACCATATTTGTAAAGATTTATAAGTTAAGCCGACCTCTTTTAAGTCTAAAAGTATATAAAAAAATCTAGCGAAAATACCTATTGAATGAAATGTATAAAATTGGGTACAACTAAATTTTACAATACTAGCTTCTGCCCAAGACTTCATCCGAGTGGAATAGTTAGAAAATGGCAACGGATAAGTGGAAAAACGAATCGCAACGGACAAGTGGAAAAACGAATCGCAACGTACAAGTGATAAAATGAATCGCACCAAAATTTTAACTTGAAGTTTTACGGGCAGATTGTTAATGTACTTGTCCAATTTGAAAACCTGCATGGAGCATGGATTGTTATAGGGAGTCCTAATTATCATGGCGTTTAGAGCAAGCTGTATTCTCTAAAACTGACCATAAATCATAATCTAGCGGATTAAGATCGGGACTAGACGACGGCCAGTCTTCTGATTAAGTCCGAAACGTTCGTTTACAACCAAGACTGCGTGGACTGAGCTTTATGACCTAGCGCCTAGTCGTGCTGGAAGGACCATTCTTGATTATTGAACATGGTATTGTTCAGGGACGTAACTACCTTCTCAAGCATGGTAACTTGAGACACTTGTGCCGATATTTTGATACCTTTTTCATAAAAAAAAAGGCTCAGTCACTCTTGCACATAGCTAACACCCCACCAAGACATCACTGAAGACGGATAATGCCCAATTTGCACTCTATCGACTAATTGGGAAGCTTTCTTAGAGCTTTGAGCATAAATACAGTCATTTTTTTTTTGTTAAAATGATGCTTATTTAAAAAAATCATCCGTAAACAATTTTTTTCTATGACCCCCTTTGCGTACCGCTTCAATAATTGTTTCGGTTTAATCACCCTATTATTTTCTTTTTAAATTATGAGTTAGAAAGGACCAGTGCGTCTCTTATAGGCTGCAAGTCCTAAGTCATCTTTTAAAATACGCGACATGGTTCTAGGTGATATCTTCATCTCCCGAGATAAAATCTTTTGCTTTCGCACAGGATTTCTTCGAATTCTTTCCCCTACTGCTTTAACCGACTTTTTCATACGAACACTACGTGGACGGTCAGATTTTTTCTGTCACAAACAGAGGAGGTCTCATTGTACCTATTAATAGCCCGGTACACAAACATTTGACTAATACCAAGCGTATGGAGAGTTTCAAAATTGCATTTAACTCAATACCTACTTTGTGTAATGCAATCACAGCGATTCGGTTCTCTTTATCACCCCAGTCCATTTTAATATCGCAAAATGTTTTTCAACGTATTGGCGCCAAAATGAGAAAACACAATAAGCAATCATATAAAAATGACAGATTCCAAATTCAAATGTAATATTTTGTTTTTTTTTAACTGTAACAGTATTTATGGCCAGACTAAGTATATTATCTAAAACATCTTGAAGTCGATGCAAAGTAAAACATAAAAATTACTAGGTATATTTTGAAAATTACTAAGCACCGACTTTAAGATGTTTTAGATAATATATATTAATAATAATAGCTTTAGAAATAAGTTATTTTATACTTTTTAGTTTTTTAGTGTTTCAGTTTTTGAAGTCGGTTTTTTTAAACGAAGTTTTTTTTAATAATAAATATATATGTATATCTGTAGTACTAATAATTATTATAAAGAGGAAAGATTAGATTGTTTGTTTGCATTGAAGAGGCTCTGAAACTACTGAACCGATTTGAAAAATTATTTCACTGTTGGCAAGCTTTTTTTTTTTGAGGCGAGGGAAAATGACTAACCGATTTACGCACTCTCTGGGCCGTCACTAGGAAACGGCACGAATCCACGGGGGGCGGTAACGCTAGCAATTGTATGCTTTATTTGCGTTCCGTCCGCTATGGACTACACAGAGGAGTGTGGAGACTCCGAGTGATGCCGCACGGGCGAGCAACCTCAATACCCACTAAAAACCCCCTCCTCCCTGACGACCCTGCGCTTTTGTTTGTGATGGAAAGACTGAGATATAGAACATAGTTAAGCAACAGTCGATCCAGCGCAATAAAGTGCTTGAAGTGTGCCCTGGGAGAACACACTCCACTTCGAGACGGGGGTAGTTGTTAAATCCCTTGCTTTACCTAGTAGCTAAGGACCCCCTCGTTCCGGAGCCTAACTCAGGGAGGGAAGTAATGCGCGTACCTGCCTCTCCGGGTGCCGGCTGAAGGCCGGCGACCTCGAGAAGAGACCGTAGTACGCGCTGAAGGACTTCGCTCCCTATCCCTTTCTGCGGCCTCTTTGAGAGACATTACTGCCTCATAAAAAGTAACCGCAGCATCCCAGCGATCGTCGCTCTGCAACATGGCCGTTACCAAGTCGCCGAGCGATCCGACGGCTCCTACGTGTATCTCGAGCTCGAAACGCTGCGGCGTCCAGGCAGCGCACTCGAGAAGCGTATGAAACGCGGTATCGGGTGCGCCACACTGTCGGCAATCCGGAGAAGGCAAGCAGCCCACAATGCGAAACAGATACTGATCGAAACAACCGTGTCCGGTCAGTATCTGTATCGTCCTGAAGGTCAGAGTTCCGCACACTATCCCCGGGTGACATGGCTTATATTATATTTACAAAAATGTTAGGGATCCTTACTAAAACTCCAATAATGTAACCCAAGGTGTAAAAAATACCCAAAATCGCGTGCGCTGCGAAAACTATTGATGATAGAATAAAATAATGTACTACGACTTTGTAGAACACATCATTATTTACAAAAAGTGTCGCGACACTATATATCTAACTATTATAGTTATGCCACAATAAGCGTTCTTTTATTTAATTTTTTAAATTAAAATGCCGCCGCTAGAAAACACTCTTTATTAGTATCTTGGTATTAATCCTTATCAAAATAAATTATTTCATATTCAAGACTGCTTCAATACCTTTATATGACTTTTTGAATTATTCAATTCGGACATTCCATTCGAAAGATATCACGAGTTTAAAAATGTAAGAATTAGTGACGGTGACCACGTGACTGAGACATCTTTTCGTGAGCCAAAAATTCGTAAGACCCCTCTGTATAGAAGTTTCACTTCAAAAAGTTTGGTGTTAACGTGATGATATTTAGCCTTATAGCCTTTCTCGACAAATGGACTATCTAACACTGAAATATTTGTTCAACTCAGACAACTAGTTCTTGAGATTAGCGCGTTCAAGCAAGCAAACAAACTCTTCAGCTTAATATATTAGTATAAGATTTTAAAATTGTAGCAATGTGGTTATTATAGTAATTATAGTTGCTTTGAATTTTTAAATTGATCCAAATCAAGATCGCAATTCAAAAACCTTGTTTTTTAAACATATTTTTAAACACTAGCTTTTAAGATCTTGGATATCATGTAGCAGTAGAGTGCTAGCCAAAACAAGTAAAACGAGCCCAAACAGGTCTATCTTGTTAAATACAGGAGTTCCTATGGCCACCTTCACTCCACTCCTTCATCAGATCAGCTCCAGGGCACCGTATTATTGCATTGTCACGCGATATATATATGCGTGCAAAATTTCAGCTTAGTCGGAAACCGGGAAGTTGGTCAGCTTTAACTTGCAAGATACCACCCGAACTTACAGAGGTACCAACATCCATCATCATCATCATCCGAGCGTTAAATCCCGGTTGCGTTCGGAGCGTTCACTCCGACGCCCAGGGTCCGCTTTCCTACTTTTCCTACTCCACTTCGCGCGGTCTTCAGCATCCCTCGTTTTGAGACCATTGGCACGCATGTCATCCTTCACGACGTCAAGCCAGCATTTCTTAGGCCTTCCCCTTCGACCGGGACCTGGCGGAGGCGGCATGGCTAGACATTTGTTCCCCACGTAATTAGCCGGTCTGCGTAAAACGTGGCCGTACCAGCGTAAGCGACACTCTTGCAGTTTGTCTGCTATGTCACGGACATGAAGACTGCCGCGGATGCGGGAGTTCCTGACCCGGTCTTTCCGCGTCACTCCACACATCCATCGCAGCATATTCATCTCCGTGACACGCAGCTCTTGCTTGTGTCGCTCAAGTACTGGCCACGCTTCACTGCCATACAAAAGGACAGGTCTAATGATGGATTTATAGACCTGCCCTTTTAATTTGACCGGCATTTTGGGGTCACAAATGACACCTGTTACCTCACGCCACTTGGCCCAAGCTGCTGTGATACGGGCCTTGACGTCGAGATCGATATCCCCGGACGCACTAAGGACAGATCCCAAGTACTTAAACTGATCCGTGCGCTCGACCGTATCTTCGCCTATGCGCACGGATGTGGGATCTGTAGTGTTGCAGGCCAAGTACTCAGTCTTCGCCACATTTAGTTTCAGACCACCGTTCTCTAGCGATCTCTTCCACGCATTTACACGTCCCACCAGGCGCCCCCTGTCCGAATCTGCCAGCGCGATGTCGTCAGCATACATGAGCAACCATGGAGGTTGCTCATGCGCATCTCTGATGCTGTTCGACACTTCGTCTAATATCACGCTGAACAGAAATGGACTAAGGACCGATCCCTGGTGCACGCCTACGGTAATGGGGAAGGGTGTGGTGTCGCCAACGGCGGTCCGAACTATGGAATCGGAATCACGGTACATATCCCGGACAATGTCAATATAGGCTTCTGGCACCCCTTTGGACCTCAGTGCCCACCAGATCATCACGCGAGGAACACAGTCGAAGGCCTTCTGCAGATCCAAAAACAGGAAATGCAGAGGCGTGTTCTTCGTCCTGTATTTCTCCATGATGATCCTTAGGGCAAAAACAGGGTCCATGGTTCCATGCCCAGGACGAAACCCATATTGACATCCCGAGATAGTGCACTCCTGCCGGATCCGAGAGTCGATTATGCGCTCAAAGAGCTTCATGGTGTGGGACATTACCTTTATTCCGCGGTAGTTTTCGCACTCCTGCACCGATCCCTTACCTTTGAAGACTGGAGTGATAACACTCAGTCTCCATTGGCTCGGGATGTTTCCGGTGAGGAGTATGCGGTTAAAAAGGTTTGTTAAAATGCCCACACCACGAGGACCCATCGCCTTCCAGGCTTCGATGGGGACTCCATCGGCTCCGACAGCTTTCCGATTCCTCATGCGGCGAAGAGCCCTATGGACTTCTTCAGGCGTTATCGGTGGCACTAGTCCTTGATTCGGAGGGAGGTTCGGTGGCTGTACCTCTTTGTGTTGCTTATTCAGCAACTCGTGGAAGTACGAGCGCCATCTCTCCTTCACCGCGAGGTCCTCGCATAACAGGTTACCGCCAGGATCCTTAACACAGCGGCACTTGGAAATGTCCTGTGCCGCTTTGATCCTGGAACGTGCCAACTTATAAATGAGCTTTTGCCCCTCAGACGATTCCAACTTATCGTACAACGATCGAAAGTGGTCTCGTCTGGCTCTGGCTACAGCTCTTTTGGTGGCACGTTTTGCGGCCCTGTATGCGTCGCGATCTTCAGGAGATCTGGACGCTTGCCACTTTTTGAAAAGGGTTTTCTTCACCCTAACCTCCCTCTGGACTGTGTCGTTCCACCACCAAGTCTCCTTGTCACACTTGCGTCCACCCTTAGACAAACCTAGCACCGCCTTTGCCGCTTTAGTAATGGCTGCCTGGATCTTGTCCCAGTGGCTCTGGACTAGTTCGCTCTCAGCTCCGACACACCTCTCGACGGATGCTGAAGCGAACTCCTGGGATTTACCTTCATCAAGCAGCCACCATCTAATTTGGCGTCGACAGTGCTCAACGGGTTTGTCTTTGGGTTTTACGCAGAGATCCATGACAAGGAGACGGTGTTGTGCCGTGAGACTCTCTCCGGGTATGACCTTGCAGTTGGCTACTTTGCCGATGTGGTGTCTCCTGGTGAGTAGGTAGTCGATCTGGGTAGCATGCCTCCCGCTCTTGTAGGTGATTAAGTGTTCGGATTTCTTTTTGAAATACGTGTTCACGATGGCAAGATCGGCAGCCGCACACAATCGGAGGATGTCCTCCCCTTCTGCGTTGCGGCTTCCGTATCCGAAGCCACCGTGAACACGCTCAAATTCCTCCCACTTCTCACCCACATGACCGTTAAGATCACCACCCAAAACGACCCCCTGTGATAACGGGATGCCACGTAGCACATCCCCAATTTGGTCCCAAAACCTCATTCTGTCAGTGTCGCTACAACCAGCCTGTGGCGCGTAGGCACTTATCAAATGGGTCACAACCCCTTCGATAAGAACCGACACGACCATAAGCCGGTCGCTTAAGCGTTTCACCTCCAGAATATTGTTTTGGAACTCCTCGGAGAGCACTACAGCAACCCCGTTTTCCCCACCAGGAGCACCCGTATAGATCAGCTTGTAGCCATTCCCAATGAACCGGGATCTGCAGCCTTTCCACCGAGTCTCCTGCAAGAACGCCACGGCCACCCTCCGCCTGGAGAGTACTTCAGCCAACTCCCTTGCACGTCCAGTCAGCGTGCCAATATTCCACGTCGCGAAGCGGAGTTTCTTAATTTGAGTGTGGACTCGCGTCGTTAGCCGTGCCCGCCCTTGACACGGTAGCCCTTGCCCACTTGTCGCAGGTGTAGGGCGATGTGCCTGCGCGTCGTTTTCCGGCGACGCCCTAGCCATACCCAAAACATTCCTAGTACTGACCATAAATGATGTGGCGAGTATTGGTTTTAAATGTAGCGGCTGCCGCCCGACCTACACAACCTATATAGGTAAACCAGGAATGGATGGTGGTATGTGGGAAGGAGTAAAGATGGAGGATGCGGGGATGAGGAGAAGGGGGGACACTACTGTCACGGAGCAAAGGGAAAGTAACAGCGGCCGCGTCGAGGACCTCGGGCTCGCGTACCCGTGTGCACTATAAAATACCGGACAGGCATTTTACAGGCGGCACCCTCTGAGGGAGAGGTACCAACATCCATCGCAAGTTAAATAAAAGCTTGTAAAATGGTGGAGCTAGGAAATAGGGTAATTGTAGCTACCTGACGCCCCCCGACCCTTCCTGTGACGTAATCAGGGCTGGTATCCAGCACCAAGTAATCCTCATAACCTTCCGCCTCCTTTTCAGTTATCTCTTGGGTCTTGACACAGGTTTTTGCTTTCAGAATGTCATTTACTTCTTTCAGGCGGCCGCGCATATCATCCAAGTCAACTAGGTATAACATAAACAGAGCTGTTTTATGAGAGTTTAATTTTTAGGGTTTTTGAAGTGAAACTTCAGTGGAAATACGAATGACAACGGACGAGTGGGTTAAAATTTGTATGATGTTGGACTAATATTAGACTAAAATTGTGTTAAAATTGGACTAATATTGGAATTAAATTGGGCTAAAATGGGGCTAAAATTTGACTAAAAATGAAAAATTGGTCTAAGATTGGGTTAAAATTGTATTAAAATTTGGCTAGTACTGGATTAAAATTGAGTTAAAATGGGACTAAAATTGGGATAAAACTCTGCTAATATTGAACTAAAATTGTCCGTTGTGATTCGTTTTTCCACTTGTCCGTTGAAGTTTCACTTCTACTATGTGTAACTTACGCAATTTGATTTTTTTCAAAACGTAGTTGTAAGTACTGGTCGTGAAAACTTAAGAAAATAGTGATTACATACAATCCTTCATGTCTTGGATGACGTAAGGCACGAGTCCACCGGGCCATTGTCTCTCATTATAGAATTCCTGGTTAGCTTTTGACAGTTCCACTGTCTTTGGAAGTTTCGACCTGTTCTTCTTAATCATTTCTGAACTTAGTCCTTCTTTCTTCTTGTTCCTAAAATCCAAGTATATTGAAGAGTTCCGTAGAAGTGACAGACGTTCATTGCTTTTACAGTTCTGTAGATAGATACTGTTACACGCCGACAAAAGTGAATGAACACCTGCAGTTTATTACCTTTTCGGAGTTTGGACTTCTTTTGCTTACTTTGTGTTTAAAATTTGTAATTAGAAAAACAGCCTATTGTGTATTGTAATCCTTTATGGTAGACATTAGCCAGGTGTGATTCTTGGAAATTATTGTTATGCGGTCGAGTATTGTGTCGAAACATATTGTATTGGTGCAGTATAAAACAATGCCCAACTGAGAGATGAGGCTGTACAACACGAGCAATACGTGTGTACATTAGATAAGCTATATAGTGACGGACTTTGCGAGTGTTATTGAATCGAGCATCACGTTTGTACTGGTTGCATCCAGTTATATTTTTACCTGTGTTATACGTGTTGTTCTAATAAATTCTATAGTTATTCCAACGGCATCTTAATTCGATTGCTGTATAAGTCGTGGTAGCGTAACGGGTAGCACACGCGTCCTAAACTCAAAGGTCCCAGGTTCGATCCTGGCCGGAACGCATGCACCACTTAGGCTGTTTTCTGCCCTAATGTGCATATTGTTACAATTACCACGTGCTAACAACGGTGAAGGAAAACATCGTGATCGTGACCTGCACATCGAGATAACCGATGTGTCAAACCTGCCAAGCCGCCTTGGACAAGCGTAGCGGGTATACCGTCCATTCTCCTACCGTGGGAGGCCCGAGACCAGCAGTGGGACAGTTATGGGCTGTTGTTATATACAGACACGTAAAACACAGGTACAAATATAACTAGACACAACCACTACAAACTGCACGATTCAATAACACGCGCACAGTCCGTCACTATATAGCTTGTCGAATGTACACACGGCTTGCTCGTATCGTAATCGTCGCTCGACTGCCGATCTCTCCCTTGGGTCATTGCTGCACCGATACAATATGCCTGCCAGCACACGTAGATCGGATTTTTTGGAATGAGTTCGACACACCTGCCCAATGGCTGCCATAAAAGATGAAAATACACATTTTTTCCTAATTACAAATTTTAAACACAAAGAAAACAAAAGAAGTTCCAAGTCAGAAAGGTGATAAACCAGCTGTGCATTTACTTTGTCGGCATGTAACAACATATAGATTATTTCAGTGAGAAACCTTTTCGGGCGTCCTCCGAACACTAACAAAGTTTTATCACAATCTGATCAATGGTTTAGGATCGCATTGAGCAACATACATACAAACATTGAATGTTCTTTATAAGATAAAGAAGATATCCACGGAATAAAATTTAAATTCAAAATCTTTTTTTTTTTTATTGCAGGAGATCAGCAGACAGGCAGACGGCTCACTTGATGGACAGCGGTTACCATCGCCTATGGACATTTGCAACACCAAAGGTGCTACAAATGCGCTGCTGCTCTCTTAAGGGAGCCTAGAACCTGGACACTAATGCCGGAACACAACACAAGGTTGTTATGGCGGCATACTCTAGACCAGGGGTGGTCGCCATCCAGTCGGGCAAATGCCCTACCACCTGGCTGTGGGTTGTTTTTTCGCCTCTTACGACAGGCCGCCCGGCCGCAGGAAATTGTATTCTTTCTCCGTTCCTGCACGGATAGAGATAATCTTTAAGAACCTTACTTTTTCTTGTGTTTCTGCATCTTTGCAGAGATCTCTTTGCTCTGTTCTTCCTTCTTTGTGAATACTTCTCTCAGTTGTTTCTTCTCTCTGTTTCTGCTTTTACTCTTCTTCTTCGATGTATCCTTCTCTAAAGATACCCTCGACGTGTTCTCTTCTTCCACTAGAGTTTTCGTCTTGGGTCCCTTTGACCTAAATACGAATCAGGATGCTAAGAGCACAGTATATAACAGTATAGACGAGCCTACGTCAACATAAGTGTCAAGTGAAGTGTAGCATTTTTATTTTATTTTTATCGCATGAGTTCAGCTGGTAAGCAGAAAGCCCACCTGATGGAAAGTGGAAGATGGGACTTCCCTTAGTATGGGACGCAACTTGTGTTGATACTTGGCGGCTTCCCATCTCCCAGTCACAACCGTGACAGCCGGGGCTACAGCCGCACACCAGGAGGCCCCTGAAACGCCGCAAATATGTGTCCATTGGTAATACATGGTAAATATTTGTGGCTTTCGGGGTTAAAACCCTGCGGCTGTGGGGGCCTGGAACTCATCACCTCTATCGAGACCTTTCAACGCGTCTAATTGAGGTCTTGCATTACCAAAAGGCTGGCTTGCACCTTTTTTTTTTTTTGATTACGCAGGGGGAATGTCTTTTCTTGCGACGCTGCCTCGGGCCGGGGGGGGGTTGTCCGAGGGGTGTGTGGGACTCCTGGCGTTCGGAATCTCTACGCATGACTACGAGAGCGTAGTAGTCGTGAGATTCCGTCCGCCAGACTACCCATTAAACCTAACCTGCGCCCCTTCCCGCGCTTTTACGGGGCGTCACAGGATATAGACCATAGGTACTCGACTGTGACGCCCCTACGCCTGGCAAGCTCCACAGGGTGGCCCTCGGGGTAGGCCACCCTCTTCACCAATAGGGGGGGAAGTCCCGCAGGTGCCTCCGGACCTGCGGGCCCCTATGATGGAATCCTAGGGTGGGAGGAGGTGTGCGTATCGACGCAGACGGCGGCCTGTGCGCCGCCGGCGGATTGGGTCCGCAAATGCGTCCTCCTCCCTTTCCCTTTCGGCGACCTCCTTCTGGAGCATGACCGCTTCACAGAAGAAGGCCACCGCCGCCCAACAGTCGTCACTCCTCAGCATGGCAGTTACCATGCCTTGGAGTGAGTCGATTGGACCCGCCACGTTTGCCAATTGGTGGCGCTAAGGCCCCCAGGCGGCGCACACCACCAGCGTATGGACCGCTGTATCCACGGGTGCACCGCACTGCTTGCAGTCCGGCGAAAGCTCCCGCCCCGCAACACGATGCAGATACTTACCGAAGCAGCCATGCCCGGTAAGTATCTGCACCATCCTATATGTTAGGGTCCCCCTACTTCGGGAGACCCAACGAGACAGGTGGGGGCGGACTGCCTCCACCGTCTCGACACCAGCCACTGGGGACCTCAGGTCCTCCTCCCATTGTACCATCAGGGCCGCGGTCGCTTCGGCCCTGACCTTTCTCACCTCTGCCAGGCACGGCCTCAAATCCCTCTCTCGGGCATCCTGACGGAAGCGGTAGGCCTTGGCAAGCATCTCCGCTTGAAGCTCCCAAGGCGGATCACCCGCCAAGAGAGTCGCAGCTGTCCATGACACTGTACGATAGCCCCTAATGGACCTCACCGCAAGGACGCGCTGGCATTGCCGCAGCAGCGTCCTGTTCTTGCGGTGGAGGGCTTGGTCCCACACGGGGGCACCGTACAGTGCCATGCTCCGCAGAATACCCGAGTACAACTTTCTACATGCCGTGCCTGGCCCTCCCATATTCGGCAAGAGTCTGGCCAGAGCAGCGGCGGTCTTAATCAATTTCGGGGCCAATTGAGTGAAGTGTGCCCCGAAATTCCACTTACCATCAAGTGTGAGGCCCAAGTACTTCATTTGGGCCTCGACCGCCACTGCCACAGCCTGGACGACGACGCATGTGTCCCGAGGCGGTCGCCTACGACGACCACAAAACATCAGGGCCTCAGTCTTCTCGGGAGAGACTCTGAGGCCCAGACGCACCACCCTATCGACGACCAACGCCACGCAGGCGTTGGCCAACTCCACAGATTCGTCGTAGGTACCGCCCCGGGCCGTGATGAGGGTGTCATCGGCGTAGCAAATAACCCCCATCCCGGGCAGGACTAGCTCTCGGAGGAGCCAGTCGTATCCGATGTTCCACAAGACTGGTCCTAGCACCGAGCCCTGTGGAACACCGCACGCAACCCGTCGTCGTCCAGTGATCTGGCCAGAGCCGCGCCCCCAGAGGACATGCCTGTCCTGGAGGTATGCCCTCAACAGCCTCATGAGGTACGGAGGCACTCCCTGATAGCGGAGTGCCTCCAGAATCGTCTCGAACGGGAGGCTGTTGAAGGCGTTCGCTATATCCAGCGATACCGCCAGGACAGACTCCTCCATCCCCTCTGCCTCTCTCGTGAGACACCTTAACATACTCAGGGCGTCCAGCGTGGATCGCCCTGTCCGAAAACCATATTGTGCCTCCGAGAGACCAGGCCCGTCGATGGTGAGATGCTTGACGAGGCGATTGGCCAAAATTTTCTCGAATACTTTGGCCACCTCGTCAAGCAAGACGATGGGCCTGTATGCAGAGGGGTCATCCTGGGAACGGCCTGCCTTTGGGATCAGGCACAGCCGACCCTCCTTCCATTGCCTCGGGAATTCACCCGAAGCTGGCTTGCACCTAAGGCAGGGGTCGCGGCAACCTTTCGAGTCGGAAGAGTCAAAAATACAATTTACTAAATTTCAAAGTTTTCAAAGAGGCACGATTTTTTTCTTGCCAACAATAAATTTTACTTGCCTAAATTAAGTGTTTGATAGTAACAAACAAATATATTTATTCATATATAAGTAGTGTTTTTCACAAAAAAAAAAGATAATACTCATGTGACATTATTAATTACAAATTATCAAATACAACAATGGAAACAATTAACTTATTAACTTTCAAGACTAACTTGTGCTTCAATAACAAACAATTGGGCAAACAAACTCATTGAAACCCATGTCTTTTTTTACATATCGAGAGCTTCATAACATATAGGGGTAGACGCAAAAATGCCATTTTTTTGTTTTTTTTTTTTCAAATATGCATGTTACAAATTAAGGAGGTCTTACTAGTATGCAAGTATATTATCAACTAGTTTTGTTTTATTCACAATTTTGTCCCTTGGGTAACACTACACTTTTGTCTGTACGCCCATTTGTTATGAAACCCTCGATGTATAAGTAAAGAGCCGCAGCTCTACGTCCAAAGAGCCTCCTCGCGAGCAGCAGGTTGCCGACCCCCGACCTAGGGCAACGCGTTAGCGTTGCCTACAGGCCACCAGAAGCCACAGATGGCCACCTAAAGCCCGAGATGGCCACCGAACGCCAATGAATGGCCAACTAAGCCGCGGAAGTAGCCAGCGGAAAGCCCGCGAAGGCCACCGAACGCCGCAGATTGGCCAACGAGAGCTGCTGTGAAGTCATCGCCATGCGAAGAAGACTCCAGCAACTCCAAACCCAGTTACCGGTGGGTAGTTGCCCACTGAGTTGCAGCCGGAGTAAAGAGGTATACCTCGAGGCCCCAACCTCCTCATCACAAACCGAGGAAGAAGACCCTGGATAGCGTTGCCACCCAACGTGGAAATGCGGCCAGCATTTTGAGCACGTTCCCCGCCGATAGTGACCTGGAGTCTATTTTTACTTACAGATTATTACTTTGTAAGGATATTTATAGTTTTATTTAGAACTTAATTTATTTTTAATTGTTATGTATATTTTTGTTGAGGAGGACACTATATTTTTAATGGAAAATATATAGTCCTCCTTACCGATTTCGATAACAGCGACCCCTCAAATGTCATTATTTCGCCGCCTGTGGGCCCTAATGTGGCTGGCCAGACCGAATTTATTTTTAAATTCCCGATCACATATCGCACAGTATAGTTGGCCAGCGGCGTTGTACGTATAGCTATAGGTGGGTTTGGCTCGCTCTTTGCAATTTTGACGTTTGGTATCCATATCTTCTAAGCGCTTCTCTTCGAAAGCCTTGACTTTTTTAAAGATTATGGATCGCCAAGAAGTCCTTTACATAGCAAGCTCCTCCAATTTTGTCACATTTATGTCACATGCAGTTAGATGACGCTTCAGCACGTCCTTATAACGCAAGTGCGGACCACCTTGTTTCCGTTTACCTTCTGCTAACTCTGAAAAGAAGACTGCTTTGGGTAAACGGTGGTCTTCCATGCGAAGGATGTGCCCACGCCACCTAAGTTGTCGCTGCATGAGTAAAGCCTCCATTCCATGCATTCCAGAACGGAAATTCCAGAAAATATAATAAGCAACAAAAATGTTGTAAATACTGATTCGTAATAATGTGTCTATACTTATATTAAAAAACTAAAAGCAACGGACGAGTGGAAAAACGAATCACAATGGACAAGTGGAAAACTGAATCGCAACGGACAAGTGGAAAATCTTCAACTGACAATTGACAAAATGAATCGCATCAAAATTTTAACTTACAGTGTTACGGGCAGATTTTTAATGTACTTGTCCAATTTGAAAACCTTCAATTCGGACATTCCATTCGAAAGTTATTACAAGTTTAAAAATGTACATATTATCGCGCCCGTGACGCTTTTTCGTGAGCAAAAAATCGTAAGACCCCGTCTATATTGAAGTTTCACTTCAAATAGTGTTCAATTGATTTTACTGAGAACCCACCCTATCATAAAAGGAAGAATATGTATACCTGTTCTTGCCCTTGTAAAAAAACCGCCTGTCATCAGTGAATACAGGTCTCGACTTCAAAACCAGTGACTGAGTTCTCATCCTAAGCGCTTCCCTTGATCCCTTGTTCGGTGTTACATCGGAAGCTTTATTGACTTCTGTTGTACTTTCCACGTGTTCCGCTTCTGTATTTGCTGTACCTGTTGAGAGTGTAGTACTGATATTAGACGTACCAATATCAAATACACTATTAGGAAGCCAAAAACTATTCTATAATTGACGGAGTTATAGAAAGAGATAAAAAAAATATTGACATAAAAAAATACGACGCTATACATAAAAAAAACATATTCACAATTTTTTATGTGATTGTGAGATAACTACAAGAGTTAGACATATGGTTATGCGATATTTTTTGTAGACAATTATATGTTCTGCAAAGTGGTAGTACATTGTTTTGTTCTTCAACAGTTTTCGCAGCGCACGCCGTGTAAGGATTTTTTCGGGTTATTTTTTTACACCTTGGGTTACATTATTGGACTTTTAGTAAGGATCCCTAATTTTTTTTGAAAATATAATATAGCCTTATAGCATTCCTCGATAAATGTACTATCCAACACTGAGAGAATTTTTCAAATTGGACCAGCGGTTCCCGAGATTAGCGCGTTTAAACAAACAAACAAGCTTTATAATATTAGCATAGATTAATAAATAAATAATGCTTGTACGTCGAGTTTTTTAGTCAATGAGATTGACAACTCAGCATTGTGCTGTATCCATTTTCTTTAAATCCCGATATAGCGCTAATTTCCAGTGTCGTTATCGCTTAACAAACATACAGTTGAAAGAAGAAAGAAAGAAAAGACGTTTGTTTAGTAAACACACAACGAGACAGACATGGAATGAATTACACGGTACGGTGATAAGAATTAGAGAGTCTCGCGATGGTACTAAATAGGTGCAGTTCAGCATATGCCAGGCAACCGCGGATGCCTAACGCTGGTTTTCAACTGCACCCTAGGACGAACGGATGTTGCACTGTTATTTATATGTATATATATATATATATATATATATATATATATATATATATATATATATATATATATATATATATATATATATAAGTGTGAATAATAATAAAATAAATATAAACTCATAGAATTCAAACAAATATATGGGGGATAGCGATAAAATAAATATTCATTATATATGATACACATGATATATATTACATATTTATAAACAGAAATAGTATTGTTAGAGGCAGAAGAAAATATTATATTATATAAGAAAGATTTATTATTATTAGCCACTCCAGTAATTTCTCATTCGTGTGTCCGCCCCCCACGTGATTAGGTGTCAGGACGTGTGGTTGTATTAGGGAGCTTTCAAGACCACGGGCCATAAAAATGGCCCGGACTTTTGGAGGGCTTGCGTGGGGCCATGGGGAGGCCAACACGTAGAGGCCCCTTGACAAATTTAATGTAAATATGTGGCGTGACACTGACCGGCGATTATCCCTGTCTACACCATATAATAATGCACCCAAGGACAAGCCCCGGCCAGTGTAGGACTATTGTGGGAAATGTGGACAAAAGTACCGGGCTATTGGGGTAAACTGTTAGTGGTACTAGCGGTCTGGGAATATGGGGACTATGGCGTCTGCCCGTCGCAATGTTCAGGGAACATGGAAAAATGGGCAGACTGTGACTCGCCACTCCCTGCATGGGCCCCTAAAAATGCCGTAAAAGGCAGGGGCAACATGGGTGTGAGTGGCTAAGGGGTGTAGAGAGGTGGGCTGCAGGTTCACCGAAGCTACTTCCGACGTTAGGCCATTTATCACTTCCACCCCTGGAGCTTGAGTCTTAGCTCTAGCGATCTCCACTCCGTGCCGGCTGGTTAAGGCAAGCACGGAGGCGGGGGCCTTGTCTTGGCCCTTAGGGAGCTTATTATTATTATTACAGTTGAATTGAGAACCGTCTCATTTCGAACGCCGGTTAAAAAGAAGAATGACTGATAATGTCAAGAATAAGAGCTATACCAGCACTTCTTTTCCTCCGTGCGTCAGTGGTTTGATTTGTCCCGCTAGCTCGCCTTCCAAAATGCACGAAGTTCTTTGGCAACCCTCGGCTGTCGTGTTTGGTTGATTGAATATATACCGGTCGGTGCTGAGTTGAATGTCTTACGCGGCCCGATTTCGTTGATCTGTTGAGTTTAGTTTAGTAACTTGGAATAATAACATCAGACAAATGCAAGTTAGTTCAAACACAATAAAGGCTACTTTATTTTATTTTTTATTGCAGGCGTTTAGCAGACAGACGGCCCACTTGATCGAAAGCGGTTACCATCGCCTATGGACATTTGCAACACCAAAGGTGCTACAAATGCGCTGCTGCTCTCTTAAGGGAGACTGGAACCTGGTCACTAATGCGGGAACACAACACGAGGTTGTTATGGCAGCCTACTCTAGACCAGGGGTGGCCGCCATCCAGTCGAGTAAATACCCTACGACCCGGCTGTCGGTTGTTTTGTCGCCTCTTACGACAGGCCACCCGGCCGCAGGAAATTATTATATTCTTTCTCCGTTGCTGCACGGATAACTTTACTTTTGTACTTTCGGAGTTCATCGCGGTCAAACACTGTGACAGGCTATTTTATATATATATAAATTATAAATATGTTGGGGGCACCGAGGCTGAATTCAAAAATGAAAATCTGTTTGTTACAACATTACGTAGAAACTGCTGAACGGATTTAAATGAAACCCGACACAGAGCCAGCTTAAATCCCGAGTCAACATTAGGATCCTCCCGACAAATGAGCCAGTTTCCGTAGCAGAGACGAATATAGCCGACAAGATGCTGCGATCGCATTTTGCAAATCACGTTAACATAGCAGTGTGAACGAAATATCTTTGGCACTTCTAGTATGGAAACAATTTTACCTGTAACTTTGTCTACACCTATCACTGCCGTCATTCCAACTGCATCGAGCACGCTGATAAAATTCCACAGACTTAGAATTCGAGCAAAATTCTGTTAAATTCCTCAAAGCATTATCTACCATTGCTTTTGCAAAATCATTAATAACTGCAACTATTCTAATTATGTCTTCGTGTTTCAGATCCTCTGCTTTAACATCACTAAATGTATCTTTTTTAGCTTCTATCGCATCACTATCGACTTTTTCAGATGTGCTGTTTATTTGTCCTTCAATATTAGTATCGACATTCTCTGGCTTTGTACTGTCAGAATCGAGAATTAATTTAGGAGTTTCAGTTACTGAACCTGTATTGTTGCAGTATTTAGTTCTGGCGTTTCTGAGTGCTTGTGATGATATTTTGTAAACTTGGTCAACTGTTTCTTGAACCTGTCAAAATATAACCTATCGTAAAATTGTCGTTACATTTGTTCTTTTTACACCAGTTTTGATATTTATGCTGCTTTTTGCCATTACAATCAAGCTGGCATTAAATTCTAGAGATACGTAATGATTATATTCTGCTAGCGTGGATTCGCTTGTCTGCTTTTTCTCTCCCACTTTGTACCAGTTTTGTACATCATTGTAATGTTTAGGCAGGATATAGGTAAATTAGGGATGGCTCTTTTTTACTGGATTTGTCCTCTACGTGGCTTACGACTAGTAAATCTACATAATACAATAACACTACATCTCATACCTACTTCTTTCTTCCATTACGTAATAATTTTTGTAATATATTTTAGATCCAATCAGTTTATTTAATGTTTAATGTCTTGTGGGAGCTGGATTCGTCTAGTCATTGCAGCGAACAACAAACTACTGGCTAGCGCAACGCGGGAGTGCACATATTAATAGTTGCTCTATCTCGCTCGCACATCGTCCGTCCCGCTCACACACTATGCTGTATATTTTACTAGCTGTACGAGTTGTTAATATTTGTACTTAAGGTTACCGTTTCCAAAATGAATTAGTTCACTTCAGTCCACGTTAGCAGTCGACAGTTAATACTCCTATTGTCTCTCTGCATTCTGAAATATCATTCAACCTCTATCTCTCTCTGCTAAATTCTTAACATTTTTATTTTTTTAATAAAAAACCCTAATTAATTTATATAGGATAGTGTCGTGCTATCTAGTGATTTAGGTTTTTTAGAAGTATTTTGAAGTTTTGTTACGAAGTTTTTAATTGGAAGATTAAACTTTCTTAACATTCATGATGCAACCATACATCAAATGTTGTGTTAAATGTTACGTTTCTGTATTACCACTCTTGTAACAGTCACCTAGTAAACTCGTTAGCATTTTTTTTTATTGGATCTGAGTTTATGTTGTTGGTCCGAAGACTCTTTACCGGGGTTTTCGGGCCCGGGGCACAACTTGCTCGAGAGAGCTCCCTAGCGAGTTTACCTCGGCTGGATTGTAGCCATGAGAGGGGAATGAATTTGATGATGCCCACCATAGAGCGACACAATGAACTAATTGAGAACGGGCGACGGGTAATATCAAGCCCGCGGAGAAGGATCCCGGCGGACCGGGATCGGCGGTTCGCGACGGCTGACACTATCTTTCTTGTTTCAGAACGTGTTATGGCTGGGAGAGAAGAGACGGCAAAAGACACTTTCCAGCAACACGCCTAGTCTATCCTATGGGGGGGGGCTATGTCTCCTGGCGTCCCTCGCGGAGACGTGGAGAGATCGTGATCGGCGGTGTCTGAGACGGCACCGTCTGTGTCTGTCTGTCGGTGCCTGCCTGCCCTGACGTCTTAACTGCAGCCAGGCAAATCCGGGCCAGTCGTTTTGTAATAACGTCAGCCTTGCCCGTCAGGACGTTACGCGGTCGCCGCAAAGGCTCTCGGCCTTTCGACGAGGCTTATAATCAGACGCGACTCGTTACCAGTTTTCATAATAAAAAACTTACCTGATCTTGAATGCCTAACTCCTTCAAAGACTTGGTAACAGTATCTACGTTCATAGGCGGTGGTGTGATATCTCTGTTAACCCTTAAATTTTGGGTAACATCCTCAACATTCCTCTTTCGTCTAGCAACACCAGGATAACTTTGACACAACTCGATCTTCTCCTGACGATCTCGATTCCTACATTCGGGACCGTAAACGATCTCGATTTTACGCAGGTCGTTTTGCGATAACTTTGTGCGCTGTTGCTGCACTTTGTGATCCTGAAATCAAATTGTTTAAATCTTGTCAGGATATTTTTAGAGGAAACTAAAAAGTTTATGTACACTGCCAATTAATAGGCAACGGACAGACATAATATTGCCTTTGAAATGTGGTGCTGGCGTCGGATGTTCGGCATTCCATGGACAGTTCGCCGAACAAATGCTGCCATACTGGAAGAGCTCGAGATTATGTCAGTATCTTTAAGAAACTTCGCGAGTTCTTTAAATATCTGTCCACAAATATATTCAAACAAAGATTACAGAAATGACAGTTGGATAAATGTTTCTTCATTTCTCAAATTCTCGAAGTACGCTTGGAATTGCCTTATCATAGGGATGAAAACAGCACTTTTCGTCCCTGGGACGTGATTCTACAAACAAATATAGATGTATGCGAACCATAGATAATATATGAGACTCATGTCCCAACCTTTATTACAGCCACTGTTAAATTGCGGCATAAATTGTAATAAAAAAGTGTCAACAATTTAATAACATCATTTTATACTTATAAATTACTTTTCACTAAATTGTTATTTAATTTACATAAATTTGAGCAGAATATTTAATATCATCAATGACAAAAAAAAATACTGGCTGGTAGAATGCGACAGAAAATAAAATTACTTGACATTTCATTTGTGACGTACGTGATGACGTTTCATTAGATTTAAATATGGATTTACCGCCTTATTTTATTAGAGAAGTAGTCGTTTGTTTAACTAATCAATTTTTACTAGCCAAATTTTTAGATTGATTGTTATATTTTTTATTTTCACCTGCCTCTTCATACTTCGACATTGGCAAAATCAGTGCTA
The DNA here is from genome assembly GCA_012273795.1 of Dendrolimus punctatus. Lineage (NCBI taxonomy): Eukaryota > Metazoa > Arthropoda > Insecta > Lepidoptera > Lasiocampidae > Dendrolimus > Dendrolimus punctatus. The sequence goes on from CM022556.1 coordinate 2,752,101, forward strand.
TGTGCATTGCGGCCACGAAATTAAAAAAAAATCGAATCAATTTTTATTTATTTTCCTCATATTCGAAATGAAAAGCAGAATGTTAACCTCGACTACGCTCGTGCGCAAATCTATTTCGTGCCTAGATATGTCACTTTTACCCATCGTGTATCATCTGCTATTACTCAGTAAACGAATTCTTTGGATGATTTTTGACGTAATTTCATATAATTGACATGAATGTATTTTTCTTTTATTATTTTTGTTAAGAGGATTTTTTTTTATACTTAAATATTGCACGCCTCATGTGAATCTTGTACCCCTATGGCAGTTCAAATTTATGTACCAGGTTTTAAGCAAATAAAAAAAATGAATTAAAAAGTCACAAATTAATGTCATTTACTTAAAATAATCATCTCACCTTGAATATAATTGTTCTGTGTCCATTTTTGCTATAATCCCTCACACCAAAATGCATAACGCTGTTCACGTCATACGGTAGACTGCTCAGGTCACGAGGCAACTTTGGGTCTTTGGTGTATAGTTCTATATAACCTGGTAGAAAAGTAATAAAATAATTAAATATGGACAAAAGTTAATCTTCCACACTTTTCAGTATTACTAGAAAACTATCGAACATATAGTATAGTATAATATAAGGTTGGGGAAAAAGTTTCTCCACATTTTATATAAAAATTCAAATGGTTTTTTATATAAAGAATCACAAATTAGTAAACGGTTCATAAGGTTTCTTTCAGTGAGCTCATGAGGCACCCAAATATCGAGCTTTTTTTGTGTAGCTTTGTTCAAATGCGTCAAAACCGTTTTGTGGTCAATTCCCAGTTCTCCAGCTACACCGTAACTACTAATATGCCGATCTTGCTCCACTTTTTCAACAATGGCATCAATTTTGTCCGTAACAGGCCGACCAGAGCGACGTGCATCTTTGATATCAAAATTTCCGGATCGAAAACGCTTAAACCAAATTTACGTTACTCTCACAGATATAGACTGCATTAGGTCCATAAACGTCACAAAGTTTTTTCGCGGCTTGTGTTGCATTTTTACCTTTTTTGTAGTAAAATTTTAAAATGTATCGAATTTCTTCATTAGATTCACTCATTTTAACAATAAGAAAAACAAATGAAAATCAGACATTTTCTTAATTTAAATTTGGAAACCAGCCAGATACAAATGGTATTTTGATGAATAGCGGTTTACAGCGTTTCGGTATTAAGAATATAGTATTTGTATTGGATGGATTACCCCACAATATGATACCATATCTTAAAACTGATTCTACAAGCCCATAGTAAGCTGTAGAGGAAGGAAGGAAGGAAAAGACATATTGTGCCGACCCTAATTAATTGGGATATGGTGAAAGAAAAGAGAGTTTTAGTACTTCCTTCCAATGGAAAAGCGGAGCTGAGGATCGATGTTGAAATTAATAACACAACCAGAATTTATCGCTTGGCGGGTGACGAAGAAAAACAACTATATCACGGTTAATAAAATTTATTTGCTTTATAAAATACATATTAATTACCATCTTGACTTCATGATAAAAAACATTATTTATACCACATTGTTTTGCTTCAACGTGCTACGTACATATTATCTATACATATAAATAAAATTGGAGTGTCTGTTTGTAATATTGAAATAACCTTTACTACATGCATATGAATATATATACGGAGCATACACCAAAATAACATTTTAAAATTTTTGTCTGTCTGTTTTTTCCGGCTAATCTCTGAATTGCTTGGACCGATTTTGACGGAACTTTTATTGCAAGGTACCTGATGTAATAAGAAGTAACTTAGGGTACTGTTATTTTAGAAAAATTCTTATATTTTGGAATTATGACGATTTTCAATCACGACGCGGGAGAGACCGCGGGGCGCAGCTAGTTAAAAAAATATTTTAAACTACGATATGCCCGCGACTTTCGTCTTACTCATTCACTTAAAAAAGAATGTCCGCTATCGGTTTAATGAAAGCTATGTTGGGATAATCTAATTTTCACGCACAACTAAAAACCGCTCCCATGAACATTCCCACACATTTTATTACATAAAATTTGCTATCAAATAGTAGGATAAAAATCACTTTGGAAACCCATTTTTATATTAATGTGGCCATTTCATTTAAATCCCAGAAACATTCCCGCGGGATTCCCCGAATAAAAAGTAGCGCAGATTTAAAGTCTATAAATTTGCTGTCGATCAGCGGAAATCGCATCGAAATCGCCGAGTAGTTTTTACGTGAATCCCGAATAAACTGATAAAAAATCGAAAAAAAATGAATATATAGTCCAGGGGTCTACAATTAATTTCGCTCAGGGTCTAAGAAAAGATAAGAATTTTATAGAAAATAATATTTATTACACAAATTGAATTACAGAAACAACAACGGTATTTTTTTACATAATATCAATGAGAAAAATTACACTTTTTCGAGGTCTACACAAAATGGGTCGCCATTCCGGGTTTCGTATTCGTACCCTAATATAGTTATTCCGTATTATATATATATATATATATATATATATATATATATATATATATATATATATATAAATATATGTATATTATATGTATATATATTATATTCCAGGTGTTGGTTGGGTTGCACGTAAATGACACCGAAAATTCGTAAAGGTACGGAACGAATGGCAATTCGTTTAAATCATGTAAAACCACCTCCTATCTTTCTTCCTCTCTTGTATATCTTAGCGAGCGAAAGAAAGCAGACGGCGTGTGACTTCAACAGCATCAAATTCAAACTAATAAAGGTACTGTGCAATCCTTCGTTCATATAACTGCCTGTATTTCCTGTGTTCTGTGCAGCTATATTTTCCGTCATTGTGGTTTTACATCAAAAGGACATAACTAAACCAATTCGCGTAACCATTTTTAAATAGCTTCACTGTGCAGACACGCCATGTTTAGAATTTAATATTTTAAATATGTCATTATAAATTAATATAATAAAGATAACTTAACCTTATTTATAACTATGCTGTCATCGTTATCTTGATTACACATTTTAGGGTCGAGTTGATTGGTATGATAACACGCAAACACAGAATATCAACCTGAAACGACTATCCTGGAGCTAATTTGTTTTGCACGATAACTAAGAGTTGCGATGGACCCCTACCCCTCTGCTTATCCCATATTCCCTAACGCGTCCTTTATTCCATTCCTCTAACTCATGCCCTCTATTCCATGCCCTCTATCTCGTGCCCTCTATTCCGTACCCTTTATCCCATTGTCCTACCGTCAATGCAGGACCGTGTAACTAACTTATAATTTTTTGGGTAATATTTGTTTTTCGTTATATTATTAACAAGTATTACTTACTATATGTAACAATTTTGACGATAAGAATATATAATATAATGTCAGCCCATAAATTTCCCACTGCTGGGCTCTAGCCCCCAGTATAGGGGAACGGACAGTATACCCACCACGCTTGTCCAAGGCGGCTTGGCAGGTTTGACACATCGGTTATCGCGATGTGCAGGTTGCATCACGATGTTTTCCTTCACCGTTTTTAGCACGTGGTAATTGTAACAATATGCATATTAGGTCAGAAAAGTGACTAAGAGGTGCATGCGTTCCGGTCAGGATCGAACCCGCGCCCTTCTATTTAGGGGTGCGTGCGCTAACCATTACGCTACTACGGATTTTAAAAAAACCCGACATAGCTTTGCCTTTCAGTCCAAATACTTAAATTGACCAAACAATATATCATTATCTTTTGTTCTTTTCACAATACAAATATTTATTACACGATATTTTAAATTAAAAAACAAACTTCCAAAATAACAAGGATTAAACAAGGTAATTATTAAGTAATAAGTAGTCGAAATGATTTACATGAAAACCTTATGCAAATGGCATAAAGTAACAATAGGCACAGCAGTTGGTTCATTAGGAGGTGCACCGGCCGCTCCAGCGATGTCCAAATGGGTATATTTAACATTTTTATCCTCCAGACCACTTATTTTAATCAAGAAACCCGCCGCTAGTTGATGATGCCTAGCCTTCGCTTCCACATCCACTTGAAGTACATCATCTCCTTTGCACTTCCCATTATTAACAGTTAGATCTTCTTGTCTAATTACAGAGACTTCAGTGCCTTCAGCAACTCTGGTACCACTGAATTGCAATCTTGTCGAATGGTTAGTTGCCCGTGCACTGTGGTTATCCATTGCAGCTGTATGGTTACCATAAGAAGCCCTTGCATGGCCAGTCAAAGTAGCTATGGTATACAAATGAGGATTGAGCTCTTCGTTGGCAATCTCTGCAAGTTTGAACAATGCATCTGCCATCGCAAATCGCCCTTCTGCATCTGTGTTTGTCACTCTAACAGTTTTTCCACTTCTAGCTGTTAATAGTTCATCAGGGACGTATGATTCTTCACCTATAGAGTTTCTGCATAGACAAAGCACACCGGTTACTTTCAAATGTGGTGGTTTTAATATTGAGCAAGCTTTCAGAAATCCAGCCACAGCTGCAGCGCCACTCTTGTCTCTAGACATACCAGCCATTTTTCCTGATATTTTCAAATCTGCACCACCGGTGTCATAAGTCACACCTTTACCGACGAACATCAACGTTTCAGTAACTCTAGTAATGTCGGTAGGTTTGTAATCAATTTCAACTACTTTAGGTTTATGTCTGCCTACTTTATTAGCTGCCCTGGATACCGCTGCCAGCAATGGATATTCCTTTTCAATTACTGCTTCATCATCAATCACATTGACAGTTATGTTACTATCACCCTCAAAAGATTGTTTAACAAATTCGACTATTCTCCCCGGAGCCATTCGTTCGGGGTCACCACCAGCAATGTCTCTAGCAAAGATTCTAGCCCTTTCAATAGCTATAGCATTTCTTACAACTCTCTCGAAGTACTCTGTCCTTTTCTCCTCTGCGTAAAATCCTATTCTCAATACCGGCCTTGTATTATCTCTTTCTCTTTGCTGTATAGGTACATATAAGTTTCTAATGCAGCTAAGATACCAACAAGTTGTCCGTCTGGGAAGTTGACCACATTCTGCAAGATGAGTAACGGTTTCTTTGCTCCTGCATCCAATGCTCTCTTCACACCTCTAGTAACAGCATCTTTAACCACTTTAGTGTCATGATATGGTGTAATATTTCCTATAGGTGTAACAATAAGTCGTCCTCCGCTGAGATAATCACAGCTCCAAAGCGTAACACCTTTGGTCACATACTTATCGATCTTTGAAAGGTTATTAACAAAACTTCCAATGTGTCTTGGAAGTTCCACTTTCAGTTCTTCAGGATATAGGAGTAATATAACCGCATCGTAATCAGTTGATTGTAGACTTGTTTCTATGAAGACGTTTTCGTAAAGTTTGAAATCGACAAGCGTCATTCTGTTATAATAGTTGATACAATAATGAATTTATTTTTCTTCAGCGGCGCAGGAGCACTAACTAGTAGTGATGGGCTTATATATGTTTAAAAATAGATTGCCGAATCTTAAATATTGTATTATATTTTGTCGGTTAGGTTTTTAATAATTATTAAATTTTGTTGTATCGTAATAGATATGTTTGTAAAAGCACATCTTTAGTACCAAACATGGTTTTTAACAGTAATATTGCGATGGCTAATATTATTAAAATGTGATTTGTAAAAGTATATTTATCTAAATGTAGTATAAGATTTGTGCAAATATTTTTGGGTTATTTTTAGACTTTTTAACAAAATAGGTACATTTATGAAATGATCACTTTTGTCCGATCGTTTATCTTGTTTTCAAAGTAAGTTTTCTCAGAAACTACTGGCTCTAGGTCAATGAAGACGACGAAGAAAAGAGAGAGAGACTGGTCCTGGCGAAGTTAGGGGAACGCGCTAAGGCCCACTGGACCTCATTTATATATTATTATAAAAAAAACTTTACAAGAGAGATGTAGCGTTGTATTAAATGCATTTTTGGACTTCAGTACTCAAATGCCAAAAACAGTGGACGTTTGTCACATTTCATTATGCATGGACACTCTTGTTCGAATTTTCTGCGTTATTCTACGGAAATTCGGCTTTCGAACGTGTATGTCCCGTCACTATTTAACAATACACTATCTTCCTTTACAACCGTGGTAATCAATTAATCATTTGTGCAGTTTATCTACTATATATAATATTTATCGTATATTATGTACATTATTGTACTGCGCAGAGAACTCTTGTAATTAAGCAATGTAATTATTTGATAATAGTTTAAACATTAGAAATGATAATATGGTCTTGTTTATTACACCTGTAAATACTTGATGATACTTTTAAACAACACAATCCTTTTTCAATTGTTAACTGACTAGAATTTAACGGAGATCAACGCACGCGTCTCAAACACAAAGGGTACCGGTTCGAATCCTGGCCGGAAATCACGCACTACTTAGGCAGTTTTCTAACCTTTTGTATATCGTTACGACCTAATTTCCGACAAAAGACAAATTAAATTCACGCCTGAAAATTGTAGACATTTTATTATCTTTCCGGCATTTGGACTTGTTTAGTTTAATTTGTGTTTAAAATTTGTAATTAGAAAAACAGCCCATTGTGGGTTGTAATCTTTTATGGTAGTCATTAGCCAGGTATGGTTCTAAGAAATTCAGTCCACGCGGCTGAGAGACAAATTGTATTTATGTAGTATAAAGCAATGCCCCAAAGGAGAGATCGGCAGTCAAGCGAAAAAACAAGCGAAGCAAGACGCGAATTTTGGTTATCTATTTAGTGGCGGACTTTGCGCGTGTATTATATTTGTACCTGTGTTTTACCTGTTTGTATAGTTCTAATAAATTCTATAGTAATTCAAACGGCATATTAATTCGAGTCCCGCAACTCGTAACAATATTGTTATAATTACCATATGCTAACGGTGAAATAAAAACAACCTGCACATCATAAAAAAAATTACAAATATCACCGCCAAGATGGAGTGACAGTGCAGCTCTCTATGCATAAACTCATTGGACTGATATTCTAATATGACAAAGTAGTTTTCACATTTCACATGACACATTGGATTGATATTGTAAAAATCGCAACTTGTTACTAACGTAAAAATGTTCACATAGTTAAAGTGAATTAAATAAATCATTCGGTAGCAATAAGTTATAAAACCACTTACCAGGTTCTATATTTTCCTCCAAAACTTCGATATGCAGATCCCTGTCCGCCCGGTTATGCTCAAACGGGAATCCCAATGCCCGCATGACCATCATATCGATGTTAGGGGACTGAAGGCACTCGTAACCAAGAATTACTTCCTGATGACAGACAAACATACAATTTACAATATAATCTATTATTGGTGTGGATTACACACAACTCGACCTACCTTAAATAAACTAGCGACTAACAACCAAAAGGTCGAAAGCGAAGCGCCATGAATTTATTGGCGAACTCATTTATTTTGAAAATGGTAACCTTAAGTACAAATATCAACAAGTCGTACTACCAGTACCATGTATAGCACAGTATAATGTAAGTAATCTTAAGCTATTACATGAATAAAATATAACATACAAGAATTATACAATAATATACCTATACAAAACAATTAAATAGTAAAAAATACCTATAGTTAATATTAACATATTTATACTATAACTGGTGTAAGAGCCTAGCTGCCAAGCCATAAAAATGCTAACATGTGATTGCCACCACAAACTACTATGGATACTACGTATATTACCACATCACCACAATGGTCACGTTCCACATGAGGCTCACAATGACCACGCTCACCACCGCGATTTTTCCCGTTACACTTGCTTGCGAGCGTTACAATCGTAAACTCAGGTGGAACAGATTATTCAACCTATCTCTTGACGTGTGTCGTGAGCGCTGTGTGCGACAATCATGGCGTTATAAGTGTCATATGTGGAACGGCTAAAGGAGCATTTTGGGTGTTGCGAGGTACAAGAGCAATGCGCCCCCTTTTTTACCATCCATGACTCGCGCTGGCATGGGCTTTTTGTGAAAGTCATATAAATGGGAAGCAGGTTTGCCGTCAAGCTGTTGGCTTGCATCAGGTATTAAGCAAAACTCACATGTGGCTTCTCATGCTCATGACCCTCAGCCTTGATCTGACAACGCCGCTTCCCTTCAGGGTTGACGAAGGACATAACGTGCTGGTTGACTTCTGGAGCTGTCATAACTGGGACGAACTTCAGGCATGATTTGAACGCAAACATCGAGAGCGTTGTCATAACTGTCAGCGCTTGTTCATGGTCTGAAAGTTGAATAACGATAATAATATGATAATCTTTCTTTCAATTTCAATCAACCAAAGTGATCACATAAACGTGTACTTGAATTGAATTGAAACGACGTGTTTTTTCAGTATCGTACCTTTCAACTAAATTGATTAAACGCGGTTGATCTGTTTAATATCAGCATGAAGCATGAATCAGTTTGATTAATTATGTTTATTAATTTGGATAAAATAACCAAAGAGGTCCAAATCGAATCATTCAATCTCGTCGTTTACTTCCCGTTCTCCGCCTTTCAACTAAATTTCAATATTTATTTATTTATTTAGGTTTATTGCTTCCAACTAGGCTTTTAAGCCAGATCTTAGTTTACAATATAGTTTCTTCATTTTCTTAATCCTATGTGTAGCACAGCTGAACTGTAGGTAATTTAAGCAGCTGGTGCCATTCAACGGAGTTCTTGTGACAACCGAAAAGGCCACATTTGACTATACAGTTCACATTCCGCACAAAACACATAATTACAACTCAAAAACTATCAATATCCTACAACTACTGTTTATTTTAGAGTAATTTTACACATTTTTAGAAAATAAAACTGCAAAACACAACATCTCCTTTCAGTTCCCGCCAAAAACTCTAAAATGTCAATATTGAAGGATCTAATTTTGTGTTCACATGAATCACTTCGGTTGCATAATCCAAATTAAATGACAATGAACCGTGTAATATAAGCATTATTCCCTGTTCACGATAACTTGATGTGAAGGGTTGCCATATTAAAGAAATAACATCATCCGGGTTGCCTGGAAGAGATCGCTATAAGCGATAAGGCCGCCCATTGTTCTAATACAAATGTATCCATATCAATTGTCTAGATTTAAGATTATGGTTAACAATAAAGAGTTTTCATTCATTCATTCATTCATCATGAGCTTTATGAGCAATGTGTCTTTTGCATGGCTCCCACAACCTACCAGCGTTGCCAGATGACCGTGTCAATTAATTCACAATTTTTTGTCAAAAACTCCCGAAAATAAGCTTTTTGAGAAAAAAAATCCCCAAAGTAGTTTTTACTTATTTTAAAGGAGAAAGAAAAAAGCAAAACCACCGTCGTACCGAAAACGTCACTAATGACGTCACCATTTTCCCTCACGGGGCGCTCACAACGACCCGTGTCAATAGGTGCGTTAAATAACCATTCCACTTGAGTTTACGATTGTGACACCAGCAAATAAGTGAAACGGCAAAAACAGCAGTTGTGAATGTGATCATTGCCAGTCTATAACGGAAAGTAGCCTATGGGATACGACGCATACGAGTAGAGACGGCATAATAAATAAATAACTTAAATGAACGAACGAATGAATTGAATTATTAAAATGAACTATTGAATTGAAGTATGATTCACTAGTATTCACTAGTGACTTAGATATAATAATTGTAGTGATGAGAATTGTGTTTGTAGATGAATTATAGATACTTAAAATATCTCTCCAAAATTTCTCAAAACAAAATATTTCCCCCCGAAAGCCCTCCCAAAGAATCTTTACCCCCGAATCTCCCCCAGACTTGAAAAAATCCCCGAATTTGCAGGACATCCCCCCATCTGGCAACGCTGCAACCTATAATAAATTACCTTCATACTTAAGAGGTTTAAATGATGAATTGTTTAAAATTAAGACAAACACATTTCTGAAACAAAAAAAAAATTACAATATTAATGATTAACTAACTGATAAAAACTAATTGTTTCTTTTTTTTCTCTATTATTAACCATGTTTTAAATTACTACTGAATTGACTTTTTTTATTAGTTTGCCTTTTTACTAATATTAAAAATGGTTTATTTACAACTAAAATTTAGATTTAATTTAAGATTTTAAAATTAAAGATAGATAGATAGATAACACTTTATTGTATACATTACAGAAAACTTTGAAACTAGTATTAATGTAATTGGGTACAACGGGTGGTATTAATCGCTAAAAAGCGATCTCTTCCAGACAACCCTTGACAAGAATATTCTGATTAGGATTAGCGATGGTGGTATACATGATTAATGCACGATTACTTACATACATTCAATTATATGGAATATAGTGTAATGTAAGTATTAAACTATATATATAGAAATTAAAATTAAACTATAAAATCTAGTGCCAAGTTGGAAACGTGCCCAAAGCCTACGTTACCGCGCTGCAGCGGTAACCGCCAGCCACTACAGTAGCTAACCAGAGGGACAAATACACTACCACCTGGCTGTTTTGTCGCCTGTCACGATAGGCCGCCCCAGCGCACGGAATTCTATTCTTTTCCTTTCATGCACGGTAAAGATATATTATTGTTTACTTTTATGACTAAAAAGTGGATGCAGAAGTCGTGGAAGCCACGACACACCTTCCATGATCAAATTGATCGTGTACTAGCCGAAGGTGATGTCAGGAGCCTTAAGAACAGACGAGCGTGCATGACGAGAGCTATGAATGTCAAAGAAGCAAGTGAGGTGTGTAAGAATGTATGGCGCTCTGTTGTTCGTGCCTACCCCGCAAGGGACCTGGCGTGAAGTTATGTATGTATGTATGCACTTTTACCAAATGAGTAGATACTCACCGAAATGTTCAGGATGTATGTAGAACGGTATTGTACCATTTGGCCAATATGCGTAACTCTTTGATGTAATAACTGTTCCAATAAAAAAGGTATTTAACTAAAAATGACAAGATATTTTATATATCACTAGTAAATCGGCAAACGCTGACATGCCCTAATAAATAAAAATCTAGAATCCGATTGCAGCGCCACCTACCGAGTCCAATGCTGAATCTAAACCATCCAGGGTTCCCACGCAAACAGACAAAAATATCCTCAAAATCAGCCCTGTGGTTTAGGAGTTAAAATGAATATCAACTTGTATTTCCACATTTATGATACCTCTTTCTATAGTAACATTATAAAGAAGAAAGATTTTTATTCTTGTAGTGTATGTATATTATAATAATATACAAGTCTGTCTTGACTGCATTTCGTCATTGAGGCACAGTGGGAGGGGATGTCAATTGAGTAGGGAGGCTCAGTCAGTCCTGAGTCATGTGGTCAATAACCAACCGCTGATGCAGCTGGACGTGGGGTAATGCGTAGACGAGCCGGTGACATCTATATTAGTGTTAAGGAGCAAACACTACAATTCTTGTATGTTTATAACGAATAAACTCAAGAACTACTTGACCGATTTCAAAAATTTCAGCATTCGCATGCTACATTATCCCTGATTAATATGGTGTTACGCGATGTCCATCACAGCAGTCATAGAGTATATTAATATCACATAGATAATCGTCATAGATAATAATATGATCCTGGCAACACTATGATATAATTGCTGTTTATAGCAATGTTGTCATATTATTATTTGGTAGGGTAGTTTCGTAGTATTTTGGTATAAAAGGGCGGTGAGGCGTGTAGATGGTGTTCATTGCTTACTGTGTGTGTGAATAGTCACACCAAAGGCTGGACAATAAAGGGGAAACTCTGCCCAAATAGTTAATATTTGGTATCTTCGGTACTTTCTTACCCAAATTTCTGCAAGGCTTTTAACAATGGTCTATATAAAAAATAGGGATCTCTAATAAAACTTCCATAATGTAACCCATCAATCGAAACAAAATACTTGGCGCTGGAATCAGGTTCTACGATTTTGATGACATTTTATTTGCGTTTAAGTGGGGCTCGGGGTGGTTTAGATTCACAATTAGTTCCGGTAGATGGCGCTGGAGTCGGGCTCTAGGTTTTTGAAGTGAAACTTCTTTATCGGTGTTGGAAAAAAACACTGTTACATTTTTCGATTATGCGTCACATTTTTCCGTCAATACCGTCAACAACGTCGTTGTTGATAGATGGATTCGAGACGAGCATTGTAATATTTCTTTATTTTTTTTTTTAATTTTTTTTTTTTTTTTTTTTTTTTTTTTTTTTTTTTTATATTTATATTAACTTAGTAAAAAAAAAAAAAAAAAAAAAAAAAAAAAAAAAAAAAAAAAAAAAAAAAAAAAAAAAAAAAAAAAAAAAAAAAAAAAAAAAAAAAAAAAAAAAAAAAAAAAAAAAAAAAAAAAATAAACATATTAACTTTATTTAACCAATTTCTGTGAAGTTGCATATAGTAAATCAAGAACATATAACACATGTTTTTTACAGAGCAGGAAAAGGTCTGCCAACAACTCTAGTAGAATTATTATTTTGTGCGTGCAGTTTGGGTCATAAATAATCGAGCGGTGAGCGAGTATTTCGCTCTCTTCCACTCAGGGGCCTTATGGGCGGGCATAGTGATGCGCATTATTGTTGTCGATAAGCGTTAACGATAATGTATTTAGTTTTGTCATTTTGTGGGTTAGTGATAAAATGAAAGAAAAAAATAGATAAAACAACGTATTTATTAAAATAAGAATAATAATGATTTAAAATAAATTGTTAATTAGGTATTTATGTATTAAAAACAATATGTAAAAATTTAGAATATAACAAGTTATATTAAAAATAAATATAAATACTTATAAAATTATTATTATAAATTTATTATTATTAAAATTATCAAGCAAAAAAGATAATAGTGATTTTTATAAGAGTGATAATCTTTCTTTGATAAGAATGAGTTTTATCGATAATAGCGTTGCGCCCGCGCAACATGCTCAACGCCTTAGCCGGGCTGAAACCAAGCTATGATTTATGACCCAAACTGCACGGACAAAATAATTCTACTATAGTTTTATACATATTTTGTTTGTTCTCTCATGTTTATGACACAATCGTGCAGTGTTAAGATAAGTTTAAATGTTTTTAAATCCTCAATAAGCTCTTTTAAAAATCTACAAAAACAAGCCCACTGCGGATCTTCAATAGTCTACATATAAACATAGAAACCTTCTTATGGGAGGACCATAAGAAGTTATCACTTCAAAAATCTGCTGAAGCACGATCTATGACGGTTTCTGAAGAATTTCATCAAGATGTTTTTCTTCACCATCGGCATGTGGACAATATGAACATTGGGTAACAGAATATAGATCAAATATAGCTAAATTTCAACAATATACACCTAATAGTTTCGATGAAAACGACTGTGACATCTGTAAAACCAAACAGGTTTATTTACCATTTAAATCCTCAAAAAGAATATCACCCCAGACATATTTATTGGAATAAAATAACAAATTCACAAAAACTAAAACCACTGTTTGGTATTTCACCATTTTTCCACAAAAATACTAATAAAAAATGAATCACATAATACGATTACTACATTAAACTTTTGACATAAAAGTTATTGGAGTATGTGGAAACACTGTATAAACAAGAGTTGATAAGATTTGGTATGAAATTATATTATATCAACCTGTACTTTATAGTATTATTGTTTAAAACTAAATTGTTCAGGAGAGCAGTTTAAAGTTGAAAATTTCAGAAAAATGGAGATAACTTTTTCATTTCTTGTCATATCGTGAAAACGGAAACAGCTCTAGAATAAAAAAAAATAAAAGCATTAAATGGTAGTTTTACTTATTTGATTCCACGTTGTTTTATGTGGTTTAATGTCGCTTAAATCAATTGATTTTATTTTCTTTATGGAGTAATTCGGCATAAGTTACATCTACATTGAAAAAAAACGAAGGGTAGAGTAGACTTAGCTACATTTGACATCCTTATATCAAGAGGTAATAGGGCATAAGTTACATGACTGCAGAATAACATAAAAGGGTAAAAAGTATAAGTGGTAATTCTCATTATTATACCAAAAGGTAATAGGGCATAAGAAACAGTGCTTAGCAAAAAAATCAGTAGGATGTTTGTAAACTTAAACTTGTAAATGGTAGTAGGGTATAACCGACGCTTAATGTCTTTGACGACAATGGTAAAGAGGCATTAGTTCCAGCTTTCAAAACAGGTACTAATGGTAAACAGTAGTATACGCCTGGAGCCTTTACGGCAGTAAAAAGTAAAAATGTATTAACGACTATAACCCAAAAGTGATGCCATTTTTACAGAGGTACAAGCGCCTTTAGAGTAAAAAAGGCCCAAAATTCGGTCGGTTAAATGAAATGACACTTCAAAAAAGCAGTTTTTTTGCTTGGGCATAAACGACACGAAAGTCACCGTAGAGCCATGGGAGTGAGCGCATTGGAAAGAGCGAAAATTTTTAAGTAGTATGGCATTCATAACTCATTTTCGACCAAAATGTCGCTTATGTATTACCTTTTAACCGTCGATATATATATCGAATTATAAACAAAAATGTGACGCGTAACCGAAAATGTGACACGTAACCGAAAAATGTGACGGTAAATTTCTTTCCAACGCCAATAAAGAAGTTTCACTTCAATAATTAGAACCAAATAAATATGTAACCTACATAAGTTTTAAAAAATGTACACTCAACCGGCAAAAAACATGTGATCAGTGTAAAATAACAAGACCTATTTGTATAACCATGTTTCTATGCAATAAATTATTTGATTCGATCCTAAAATGTCACATGAGAAATAAAAACACATAATGCAAAAAATATTTTATTAAATCCATGTCAAAAACATTAAACTTTTACAATCTTAATACTAACAAATTAAATTTCATTTATTAATTACATTTGCATTAGTTAAGGAAGTACCTAAATAGATTTTTCATCTCGCTCGTGTATTATTTCATTATCAATATATACAGAATTTACTTATGACAAATCCTTATTACACAAATCTTAGCCATAAAATCTATATATATAAAAATCAGTTGCTGTTCGTAATCTCGCTAAAACTCGAGAACGGCTGGACTGATTTGGCTAATTTTGGTTTTGAATTATGTATGCGTATGTGGAAGTCCAGGGAAAATTGAAAAGTTGAGTAAAATTGAAAAAAATGCTTGGAATATAGTAAAACAACAATTTCGCTTTCCTTTAGAAACTATCCCTACCTGTCAAACATTTGCTGTTCGTCCCGTCGTTTAAAAATCAATTAAGTTTAAGTCGTTCAGAAATCAAATTAAATTTAAAAATTTAATTTACCCATAGAAAACGGTGATTATATATAATAACAATTTTACATCACAAAATAACAACGCACCACTTATAACCTATGAGGTTTGCATGTGATGCCACACACCCTCGCATTTATAGTAAAACTTATTCTGTTTAAATACAAGATTTGTCAAGAAAGATTACATATGGTGTTTTCCATCGTTCCTATAGTGACGCATAAAACACATTAAAAAAAAATGTATGTATGAAACTTTCTCTGAATCGAAATTATTTTCTTCTGCAACATTAGTGAATTTATTGGTAGGATTTGTGTAATACGAATTTGTAAGTTGTATTGTCAATTTATATCTTCAAGAAAAAATAGAAACAAAACTAGCTACCACCAAACAAGTATCTACTAGTAAACAATTTTTTTTTCTATTTCCCCTAAAGATATTTCAGTGTTATGAGCATAAATATATATATACACATACATACATAACTTCACGCCAGGTCCCTTGCGGGGTAGGCACGAACAACAGAGCGCCACACAGGCCCATTCTTACACACCTCACTTGCTTCTTTAACATTCATAGCTCTTGTATATATATTAGGGTGGTCGTTAAAAATTAAATTTCTTGCGACGCCCCTAAAAAGCTTCCTTTTAATGAAAAAACACTGGGATTTTTTTAAATAATTTTTTCAAGTCAAGACAACACGTGCCTCAAGACGATTCAAGTTTATTTTTGGGTAATATCATGTTTGTTCAGGAAACTTCTTCATACTTAGAAGTAATAATTATTTTAAGATTGGAAAAGTTTTAACAATGAAATACCTTCCGTATTATCATTCTCAGTGATGAATTTCAAATTATAGTTTCAGAAAAAGTTTAAAATTCTTCGTGATTCAGACTTATGTTTCAATTTTTCTTATATTTTTAGTTTTAACTTGAATCGTCTTGAGGCACGTGATGTCTTGACTTGAAAAAATTATAAAAAAAATCCCAGTGTTTTTTCATTAAAAGGAAGCTTTTTAGGGGGCGTCGCAAGAAATTTAATTTTTAACGACCACCCACCATTATATATATATATATATAATATGACGTACTAAAAGTTTGTATTGCAACATATCTCCATCAACAACAATGAAAACGTTATACAAAGAATTGTCTAAGAGGTTAGAGCGAGCTGCTGTGATCGGCAGACAAAGACACATAATTTATATCCCCAAATTAAGCAAGTAGCGCTCGTGTTATGGGTAATAATACAACGTACTCTGGGGCCCATCCCAGACACCCAGACCATAGTAAATAAAGGAGAAAATTCGTTTCCAAAATTTACTATTCCAGGAATAGAACCCGGAGCTCCTGCGTTACAGTGAAGTAAGTCGACAAAGGCTTAGCCCGCTCAACCGCAGAGAAACTAAAAATTTCTAATTTCTGATTTGTCCACAATTTCACCACCACATGAATATTATTGAAATTTGTCGTTAGTACATTCTCTTAATTTCTATTATCAAATAACTCATTTTTCAAAAAGATTTTTAAATACAAGCTTTTGAGATCCTGGATATCATGTAGCAGCAGAGTGCTTGCCAAGACAAGTAAAACGAGCCCAAACACGACGGGTCTATCTTGTTTAGTACAGGAGCTCCTATGGCCACCTTCCGACTCCATCAGCAGATCAGCTCCATGGCACCATATAATTGCATTGTCACACGACATACATATGCGTGCAAAATTTAAGCTCAATCGGAAACCGGGAAGTTGGTCAAATTTAACTTGCAAGATTCCACCCGAACTTACATACATAGATAATTCCATTGCAAATTAAATAAAAGCTTGTAAAATGTGATGGTAATGTGCGAGCGACAAAATCTATCTCCATTTTAGTAGCTCCTTAAAGGTTCAATTTAAAAAAAAAATATTTTAATATGTAAAGAAATAAAGTTTAAAAAATTTAACGACCAAAAGGTCTAAAGTCTCTTTCTGACAAACTGTATTTCTCTTTCTAATTGCCTTACAGAATAACTGATAACATTACAAAATTAAAAATACAAGTAACATTGCATGCAAATTATATTAAAAAACTACATTCTGGTTCTTCTATCTTACAATTCATACATTTGCCTTACTCAAATTGAACACTCCTGCGCATAACTCAACTTTTTACAACAACTCGTTTACTTTTAAGACTATACAACGTTTGAATGCGCTTCCTGTTGCCATCAGACAAAATCAGCAAAATCGCTATAGTTAACGCATTAGGAACTGAGGTCATAAATCATATTATCTGTCTGTCTCGCTCGCACTTACAGGCTATCTATTTAAAGAATTTATTCATACCTACATACAAAATAACTTCACGCCAGGTCCCTTGCGTTGTAGGCACGAAAAACAAAGCGCCATTCAGGCTTATTCTTACACACCTCACTTGCTTCTTTGACATTCATAGCTCTTGTCATGCACGCTCGTCTGTTCTTGAGGCTCCTGACATCACCTTCTGCTAATACACGATCAATTTGATCATGGAAGGTTTGTCGTGGCCTTCCGCGACTTCTGCATCCATCCACTTTTGCATTGTATATCTGTTTAGTCATTCTTTCATCATACATTCTTTCCACATGCCCGAACCACCGGAGCATTCCTTTCCTTACCTTCACCCGGACACTCCCTTTCAGACCAACTCTCTTTCTTACTTCGGTATTACGAACGCGGTCCGCGAGCGTCACTCCGCAAAGAATTTATTCGTAACCAATAACAGAGTATACAGAAACCATTTGGGTTGGCAAACAACTGCTGTAGTATAATACTGTGTTGCAGTTGTTAGCGCCCACTTCCAGACAACTCGTTCATTATACAATTAAAAAGAAAATCATTTTAAAGTTTATACATTTGAAATTTTCGTGTTAATATTTGTAATGTATGTGGAAATGCATAGACGTATGTGTGTTGTGTGTGTGTGTGTTGTGTGTGTATGTGTGTGTGTGTTGTGTGTGTATGTGTGTGCGATGTGTGTGTATGTGTGTGTTGTGTGTGTATGTGTGTGTTGTATGTGTGTGTTGTGTGTCTATTTGTGTGTATGTGTGTGTGTGTGTGTTGTGTGTGTGTGTTGTGTGTGTGTGTGTGTGTTGTGTGTGTGTGTTGTGTGTGTGTGTTGTGTGTGTGTTGTGTGTGTGTGTGTGTGTTGTGTGTGTGTATGTGTGTGTGTGTGTGTGTGTGTGTGTGTGTGTGTGTGTGTGTGTATGTGTGTGTGTGTATGTGTGTGTGTGTGTGTGTGTGTGTGTGTGTGTGGTGTGTGTGTGTATGTGTGTGTATGTGTGTGTTGTGTGTGTATGTGTGTGTGTTGTGTGTGTATGTGTATATGTGTTGTGTGTGTGTGTGTGTGTGTGTGTGTGTGTTGTGTGTGTATGTGTGTGTATGTGTGTGTTGTGTGTGTATGTGTGTGTATGTGTGTGTTGTGTGTGTATATGTGTGTTGTGTGTATGTGTGTGTTGTATGTGTATGTGTGTGTTGTGTGTGTATGTGTGTGATGTGTGTACAAAGTGAAACGAGTGGGTGTGTGGTTACAGAGGTTAGTAAATTCTCGGTGTCGTCATCTATCTATCTATATACCTTATAAAGCCAAGGTGTATATATATATAATAAAATAGAATATAGTTTATTATACAAAAATGCTACATAAAATCGAGAACATTAATACACAAGTACAATCGGCGGTCTTATTGCCCATGACCATTTCTTCCACACAACCTTTGGATGGAGTTATAAGAAGGACAACACAAAATTCGGTAGACTAGGTAAACTTCGGATTTGCGCACGCGAGCTTATGTCAAATAACCGATAGCAAGGCAAATGAACGTTAGGTAAGACTATAGAGGACAGAGGTAAGGAGTACCAAAATCTTTTCTTTCTTTTCTACCACCCTTATGTTGAAAACATGTCCGTCAAACGGATATAAAAAGGGTGACGCTGCGGTAGCATAAGAAAATTTTTAAACGAAGCGCCAAAAGTAATTAGAGTGAGATAGAAACAACAAACAAGGACCGAAAGATTTCCGCTTTTTTTAAATATTTTTACATGCCGACAAAAAGTAAACGCGGTTTATTACCTTCCCGCATTTGGACTTCTTTTGTTAACATTGCGTTTGTAAAATTCGTAATTAGAAAAACAGCCCATTGTGTATTGTCATCTTTTATGGCAGTCATTAGGCAGGTGTGTCGAACTGATTTTTTTCTGGCGTCTTTCTTAACTGCAAATTTTAAACACGAAGTAAACAAAAGATTTCCGAATGCAGGAAATGTAATAAACTGCGCTTTACGACAGACAGGTGTACGCATTTCTGTGTCGGTATCTAACAATTTCGTAGTTTTTCGTACGCCACCCCTATTGTGGTATCTATTTTCAGCATGTTGCTGGACACTTTTTCAATTTCCCCTATATATCGAGGGCTACATAACAAATGGGCGTATAGAGGAAAAATGTGCAATTTTACACAAGGAACAAAATTGTGATTAAAACGTAACTAGTTGATTTTATAAGGCTGATTTTGAATACCCTTCTATTTAGGTACACTTGCATACTGGTAAGACTTTTTAACCGACTTCGAAAAAAGGAGGAGGTTCTCAATTCGACAGGATTTTTTTGTTTCTTTTTTTATGTATGTTCGCCGATTACTCCGTGATTTATGATCCGATTTACGTGATTTTTTTTTGTTCGACGCGGAATAGCTGCCATGTGGTACCCAAAAAATTTGAGTACCACATGGCATAGTTTGGCCCAGTAGTTTTCATTTTACGATCATTTTTTTGTTCCCGGTTCTTGGGACCTATATTTTCTAAGAAGCGCGGCACCATTCGTAGGTCCACCCATACATAGCTAGACACTAAAAAGTAACAAATAAAAAATAAAAACTTCGTTTAAAAAAAACCGACTTCAAAAACTTAAAAACTAAAATGTATAAAATAACTTATTTCTAAAGCTATTATTATTAATATATATTATCTAAAACATCTTGAAGTCGGTGCAAAGTAAAACATAATAAAAATTACTATATTTTGAAAATTACTAAGCACCGACTTTAAGATGTTTTAGATAATATATATTAATAATAATAGCTTTAGAAATAAGTTATTTTTAAATATTAACATTCATAGATTTTAGTAAACAATAAAAAATGACATTTGCTATGAAGCCCTCGATAGAATGGTACCTCCTTATCTCTTACCTCTCTCCTCCTCTCTTAGAAAGAAGAACAGGCCATTGGTCGTTTTATTTAGAAATAACATCCGCCAGCGAAACTGTTCACGTCGTTGACACGACGACTCCTCACTTCATTTGACGCTTTCCATCACCTAGACTCAGTCTATATTTTGTTCATGCAGCAGTTTAAAACGTAATTAAACGATTTCAAAAAAAGAGGCTCTCAAAAATTCGAAGTATATTTTTTGGATGTTTGTTCAACCATAACTTGCTTATTTCTGAAACGATTTTGACGATTCGTTCTGCGTTGGAATCAGTAAAGCTTCTAAATGGTCCCACATTCATTATTTCCATTCGACTTTGGCTTCCGACGATATAGCACAAAATAAAAATCTGGCAATAACGGTAAAATCTTTGCGGTTTTTCAGCCATAACGTTTTTACTTCTGAATCGATTTTGATCGTTCTTTGAGTTAGATTCAGCACAGCTTCAGGATAGTTCCCTATAAATTTCATTGTTATTGGATATAATATTCATAATAAAACTACGTTTTAACGGTTTTAAGCGCGGTAATTTATTTGATTTAGGTTGTTCCTGTTTGGGATCCGATCATCAAAACTATTAAGACCCAAACCCAGCAAAAACCAACTGCCAGACCTCAAGACTGTGAGCTCTCTCTGCGTGCAATGGAACACAAACCACCTTGACTGATCATTTCTTTTATTTTTCCTTCCACCCGTTTTAATATTATATAAAAAATTTGAGATAGGCATGTTTGCTGAAGAGTTTCTTGCGCCGCTTCTTCTCTTCAAGCCACAACATGTTGCGAAGCGGTGGTAAATTAGATTAGGCTCCCATAGAGTAAATAATAACCATAAACAAAATTAAAACTAAATAATTAAAATGAACAAGTTGGCGGTAGGCTAAATAAAACTTTAACAATACACGTTGGACAAATGTCATCTTTGTCGTCCGTGACCACGGCCATTGAAAAGCAGCCAAACGTCGGATCAAAATCAAATAAATTACCGCGCTTAAAACCGTTAAAACGTAGTTTTCTTATATCATATACTTATGTATATGAAAGAGAAAAAAAATAAGTTTTCTAGGAAAAATTAACCGACTTTAACATAGAAAACATATCGAGGGCTTCATAACAAAAGGGCGTACAGACAAAAGTGCAGTTTTACACAGAGAACAAAATTGCGAATAATACAAAACTAGTTGATTCAGAAGGCTGAAATTCAGATTACCCTTCTAGTTAAATACACTTCCACAACGGTAGACTTTCTAAATTGTAACATGCATAGATTTTAGAAAACAACAAAAATATGGCATTTATGCGTATACGCCCATTTTTTATGAAGCCCTCAATACATTCTACAACGTCTTGAAGTTGGTGCCAAGTAAGACGTAAAAAACAACAACAAATTCGCAAATTGCACCAACTTCAAGATATAGAAAATGCTTATTACGCTTAGTTACTCTCAATGGATGAGAGTAACTAAGCGTTATGATGAGAAAGAGGCTGGTGATCAGTCACACAGAATTTTTCCTTCTACTGACACCAGGCTTTCACCATGTTTTAGTCATTTAAAACCTTCTTAGCAATTACTTATGTGATGTTATTGTGAGATGTTAATATATAGGGCCTTACTTATTATAATCTCATTAAGAAAGGATTAGCCACCTCTTAAGTAAGAGACTTTTAGGCCCCTAATCAATGGCTGTTTCAAATAAAACTTGCCATCTTGCCTCTTAGCAGTCACTTAAACTACCTCTCGATGTGGGTTATTTTTGACACTTATTTATGAGTTACTTTACCACCATCTCTTATAATTAAGAGCAGTTTATGGGTAAGATTTTCGTTAATCAGTTGCTGAGCAGTTTCTTAAAATTTAACAAATGATCATAAGTAAGGCCATTAGTTGTAGCAAAAATACAACCCATATTTAAAAAAAAATAATTAAATGAATGGTTTCTCTTTACTGGATTTTTTTTATATAATAACAATCGATAGACAAACACACACTGTACAATCGAACCAACTGAATCACGGCCCACCATAAGGTCATTTTCTTACAGTCGTGAAATACAATTAGGTTGAAATTCGCCTAAACATACATTTCCTTAGTAACGAACTTGTTATCATGTTATTAGACATTGACAGTTACTGACTACTTCGTATTAAACAGGTCGGAGAGACTCGTCTATACTCGTGTGTAACATCTGACAAGACAGGTTTCTGTCCGAGATTCAAATCATTACTGTTTTATCTAAAACATATCTAGTACAGTGATAACAAAGTTTAAAATTGCGTAGTTCTCTGAGCCTAGTGACGCATTTTTATTAATGTTTAAAACTTCCTGAATGCAACACACGATAAACCTTACTATTTTGACGGTTTTAAAGGAATTATTAGTAAAGTGGGTAATCGGTTCGATTGTACATTCTAAAGCTAAGCGTTCGTTTTTGTTATCAGTAATATACAACGGACCATTCGCGTGCCGATCCCAGACACCCAGACCATAGTATATAACGGAAATGTGTTTACGTAATTGACCAGGAATCGAACCCAGAGCCTGCGTTCCAGTTAACATAATCAACCACATGCGACGGCAAACCTTATAGGACAACTAACAACGTTGGTTGATACAAATGTCCCTGAGAAGGAATGTTACACAAGTAATATAAAAAATAATCATTTTCAACACATTTGCTCAAAAATTGCATTTACGAAGCTAGTATATACATATTTCGAAAGTTAGAACCCGCCATACAACGGATTATGCGGTAAAACAGGTACTTACGTCTAAGTATTTATTTTACCACATACTCATTTGTTGAGTTTTTATTACTTCCATAAAAAAATAAAGAATTACACTTAGGAGTCACGGAAGTTTAACATTACGAAAATAAATATGCTGAAAGATCATACCTCCTTGGGAGAGCGCTTTCGATCAATACATTTGTCTCACTTAAATACTATAGAGAAAATGAGACGAAATATCTTATATATATATATATATATATATATATATATATATATATATATATATATATATATATATATATATATATATATATATATATATATTTATAAATCTTATGTCACGATGATGTTGCCAATAAACTCCAAAACTACTCAACCGATTTTAATCAAATTTGGACACCGTATGCAGATTGATCCAACTTGAAAGATAGCATACTTTTTATACCGTTGGAACCGGTAAGTGGCGCTGAGATCGGGTTCTAGAATCCTCCTAATCACCGGGAGCGACTTTGGTGATTTTGTTTTTTTGTGTTTGAGTGGGTTCCCGGATGGTTTAGATGCGCAATTAGAACCGGTAGGTGACGTTGAGATCGGGTTCTAGAATCCTCCTATATACCTGTACCGATTATGGTGATTTTGTATTTGTGTCATTAAACAAACTCTTTTAGGAATTCAACAAATATGGCGGTACGAAGTTCGCCGGGTCAGCTAGTGTAATTATAATTTTCATTTCATATTAGCAACGTCAAAGCTCGTTACGACTTTCCGACTGATGTTTGTTTGTTTCATTACCAATTGTACTGTTTGCTCGCAAGTGTGTTGAAAAACATTGTATAACACGTGCGGTTGTTGGTTTCTACAAACTCGTGACTATGGTAAGCTCTCGACATTCGTCTACTCGTTTGTAAAAACCAACTTACCCCACTATAGTTGAATTATTTTGTCCGTGCAGTTTGGGTCATAAAATAAAGCGAGTATTTCGCTCCCTCTCCCACTAGCGTGCCTTATGGGCGGGCATAGTGATGCGCAATATTGTTGTCGATAAGCGTTATCGATAGTGTATTTAGTTTTGTCATTTTGTGGGTTAGTTATAAAACTGGAAAAAAAATAGATACAACAACGTATTTATTAAAATAAGAATAATAATGATTTATAATAATATATTATATAATATATTATATTAAAAATAAATATAAATACTTATATCTAAGTTTAAAATTAACAGCCAAAAAAATAATAATGATTTTTATAAGAGTGATAATCTTTCTTTGATAAAAAGGGTCTTTATCGATAATGGCGCTGCGCCCGCGCAACACGCTCGCCGCCTTAGCCGGGCTGAGGCCGAGCTTGATTTATGACCCAAACTGCACGGACAAAATAATTCTACTATAGTATCATAAATAACTATTATAATACATCTTAAAAATAAAAAATAATATTACCACGCTTTCTTTTTGAGTAAAACACGGTGCATGACTCTCGTATGCTTCTTCAGATCGCTGAATCTACGGAACTGTTTACCGCATAGGAAACAGTCTGCGGTGACATTCCTTTGCTTGTGTACCTGAAAAAAAAACCCGTCATTTAGTTGTTTTTCAACTTGACACAATGACAGGCAAATGTACTAACACCATACAGTCATGAAACCGCCCACTTGAAGAAATTAGTAATTATAATGATTATATAAAAATGAGTTTAAATGCAGCCATTGCCAAAATCGGCCAAGATTCTGTTTTATCATTGTATTACTATGTGAAGCAAAAACTTTGTACCCCTTTTTACAAAGAATGCACGGACGAAGGAATTTGAAATTTCGCACACTAATAGTTTATAATATAGAGAAGGAGTGCAGAATGCTATTTTTTAAAAATCAGGCATAAAAAATACATTGATTCAATAAATAAAAATATTACACACACTACCATGTATTTGACACACACACGCATATAAACTCTTTTGTTTATTGTTAAAGTCAAATCAACAGTCTAGCCTTGGCGAAATCTGTGATTATAGAAGTATAGTCTTTGACAACAGAATCTTAATAATGTTCACACTTCCCATTTAATTTAATTATGGTCGAATTTCGACCACTGGGCGACCTCTAGTACAGTGTTCCGCAATGTATGTATCGCGGTACACTGATCTACCGTGGTTATTATATATATTGGTGTGCCTCGGAAAAGTAAGGTTATAAACAATTTTTAGCTAGACGTGTTTCTGGGTGAGTTTCTTGCCGCTTTTTCTCCTTTATTTTTTTAAAATTAATATTTATGGCTTGGCAACTGCTTTTTCTCCTCAACAGCAACTACACGTTGCGAAGCGGTGTACATAGACTAGGAAGTAAAATTAAATTTTAACCTATATCTATGACCTTTAAAAAGTGTTCTCCAGTGGAACTTAATTTGAATAAAAACTTGAATATACCATAAACTTATTTTCGTAAATTTGTGTGAATTAGGATTTTCGACTCTTACCACAATAAAAACCAAAAAAAGAGAACGCCTCAGGACAATCGACGAAGAGAGCAGCTTTGTCAACGATTACGACAAATTTAGACCTCGATCGAGTCTATGCTCGATGAAACAAGATCATTTTTCGCATTACCTTAATGAAAATCTTAATATCTTTTCTACAATAACTTACTTTGGGTTTGTTGATTAATAATAAATATTATTTCGATGATTAATAATTAAGGGCCTTACTTATAATCGTTTCATAAATTTAAAGAAACTGCTCAGCAACTGATTAGTGAAAATCTTACCCATAAACCCCTCTTTAGCCGAATATTTTGGGTACAACCTACGTTAGTCATCCAAATTTCGTTTATCTGTGTTCCTCTTAGATAAACAACAGGTAATACACGTTTATAAGTGAAAAAATTTATATTCATTGATTAGGGACTGATCCTGGTTCTCTTACTTAAGAAATGCCTAATCGTTTCTTAAGGAGATCATTATAAGTAAGTAAATGTTGATTAATATTACTTAAGAAATGATTTTCATTTGTGGTGTACCTCCACATTTTCAACTCCAAATTGTCGCTCACCTAGATGTGCCTTAAACACAAATGGCCTTACTTATAACCGTTTGTTAATTTTTAAGATACTGCTCAACAACTGATTAACGAAAATCTTACCCATAAACTCCTCTTCAGAATGAGAGATGGTGGTAAAGTAACTCATAAATTACTGTCAAAAATAACCAACATCGGAAGGTAGTTTAAGTGACTGCTAAGAGGCAAGATGGTAAGTTTTATTTGAAACAGCCATTGATTAGGGGCTTAAGAGTCTCTTATTTAAGAAATGGCTAATAATATAATATAAATAAATAAATAATCGGCAGACAAACACACATCGTATATCCCCAAATTAAGCAAGTTACGCTTGTGTTATGGGTAACGTACCACTCGGAGGCCGATCCCAGACACCCAGACCACGGTAAATAACAGAGAAAATACGTCTCGGAAATTTGCTATACCAGGAATCGAACCCGGAGCCTCTGCGATGCAGTGAGGTAGGCCGGCAAAGGCTTAGCCCGCTCTACCACAGAGGCCGTCGATAATCCTCTCTTAGGCCTAGGCCGCACTACGGTGAAACCGCAGCGGTTATTAACCGTGTGAGATTATGAAACACAAAAACGAATACAAACGGCCGCACTTGCGGTTTTTACCCGCGACTGATTTTAAAACCGTGAAATGTTACAAAATTGTCGCGGTAAGAAACCGCAGCAAAATTTGTAATCCATAGAACTTAGTGGGCGCACACGCACTATGCGTTTACCGCGGGCGGTTTTTTAGCTAGTATTAGGCCGACCGCCGCGATGAATAGTTGTGTTGTCTTCCCGTTACAATTAAACTAACATTTTATCAAAGCTGGCTACTGACATTCGAAAGTAGTTGAAAAATTTCTCTGGATCTTCTCTTAAAATCTTATACTTTTCTGAAAGAAAACTTTCTCAAATCTACGGCTAGTGAGTGGATGGACCCAACATTGCGAAATTTTCGTTGACGTCTTTTTTTTCTATTTCTTAGTATCAGGCCAACAATACATACTGCTCTTTTGAAATCCATCTTCAAACTGAAAATCACGGGCGGTTTCGCGGTTTATAATCGCAGTGTGTACGCCTCGAGCAGTTTCGCGGTTACAGCGGTTAACCGCCCCCGGAAAAAAACCGTAGTGCGGCCTAGGTCTTAACGAGATTATTATAAGTAAGGCCGGAAAGTTTGCGAAACACAGCTAAAGAAAAGTGTCGTACCGTCCATAAATGATCCCAGAGTAGCTTCACGGTGCTGTAGCGCTCTTGGCACACTTTACAGTTGTACCCTTTCCCTTTGTGCTTCTTCTTTAAATGCATCCTGAACAATTGTTTATCTGTGAAATCTAAGTCACAATCCTTGCAGGTGCGGAGAAACGAGGTGTCGAGATGCACCTGGAATACCGAGAATATAGTTTGTAAATAGTATAGCATGTGAGACAATAGACGTGGAACGAATGTATGATGAAAGAATGACTAAACAGATATACAATGCAAAAGTGGATGGATGCAGAAGTCGCGGAAGGCCACGACACACCTTCCATGATCAAATTGATCGTGTACTAGCAGAAGGTGATGTCAGGAGCCTTAAGAACAGACGAGCGTGCATGACGAGAGCTATGAATGACAAAGAAGCAAGTGAGGTGTGTAAGAATTTATGGCGCTCTGTTGTTCGTGCCTACCCCGGAAGGGATCTGGCGTGAAGTTATGTAAGTAAGACAATTGTTTTAGAAATAAGAAACATATATAAGACCTTTTAAGAATAAAGATAAGATATAACAGAACAAGAAAAACAAAAAATACTTAAGACATTTATTTCTCAAAAGAATTTACAATTCACTTGCAGATTAATAAAGCGACGATTACGATACGAGCAAGACGTGTATAGTACATTCGATAAGCTATATAGTGACCGACTTTGCGCGTGTTATTGAATCGAGCAGTGTATACTGGTTGTATCTGTTTTACTCATGTTTGTATAGTACTAATAAACTCTTATAACAATTCCAACGGCATTTCAATTCGGGTCCTGCGACTCTTTCTGGGATCCTCACTCACCTCTAGCATATGCTTCTCGATGCTGTATTTAGTCTGGAATTTCTTCTTACATATATCGCAAGTGAGTGCGTTTGGATCGTGAAGTTTCTTGTGCTTCGAGAAGTTACTGCTGTTGCTGAACTCTATGTTGCACAGACCGCACTTGTATATGGTGAGACAGGCGTGGTCTCGCATATGATCGCGGAAGTCTCTCTCTTTGAGCGCGTCATATGTGCATATGTGACATCTGGAAGGGATTATATTTATTTAGATGACTTCAGAAAAAGATTTTTCTCAGTTCGTCGAGTAAATTTTCTTCATTTCATTTTTATGTTATTTATATATACATATAAACAAAATTGGAGTGTCTGTTTGTAATATTGAAATAACCGCTTTTTACTACATGCATATGAATATTTATACGGTACATACACAAAACGATCATTTTTTTACAATTTTTGTCTGTCTGTCTGTCTGTTTGTTTGTTCCGGTTAATCTCTGAAATGGCTAGACCGATTTTGACGGGACTTTTATTGATAGGTAGCTGATGTAATAAAGAGTAACTTAGGCTACTTTTATTTTAGAAAAATCTTTTATTTTGGAATTATGACGATTTTCAATCACCACGCTGAAGAGACCGCGAGGCGCAGCTTGTTTAGGATAATAAACATATATATACTAAAGATACATAAAAAAACAGTATATAGTATTATAGCAACGAGAAGTAGCAGTTAAATAATACTTCAGATGGCGGAGCGTAGTATTCACTGTCGACTGATGTGAACTGATTTATTTTGGAAGCAGTAACCTAAGTACAAATGTTAACAATTCGTATTGTTTGTACAATGTATAGCACAGTGTGTGAGCGGGACTGTAGATGTGCGAGCGAGATAGAGCAACTATTAATTATGTGCGCTCCCGCGCTGCGCTAGTCAGAAGTTCATTGTCCGCTGCGATTATTAGACGTATGCAGCTCTTATAGTATAAAAACGGTGCTTATGCCACTTTATTATTGACGAACTAAAAGATGGTAGTGTTCAATACATTAAAGGTAATATGGGACATATACAAAAACTCTCTCTCTCTCTTACATACACACACACGCACACAAGCAGGCAAACACACGCAACAACACGCTTATATAAACATATCTTCTATTTCTTTCAATACATTTGCTTACAAAATTATTTAACGAACCCTGTTCACGTCATTGGAAAGTCAAAAATTATGCACCAGAATGGAACATGCATTGAAGTAGGTACTATCACCTATGTACCCATTTTGCCGCATGCTTTGAAGCAAAACAGGTACTTAGCCGAAACAAAATATACAAAAAGCCAGCAAGGAGGAAAATTTCACCACATTACGAAAATAAATAAGCTTAGTAATCGAACCTCCTTGCAAGTCCTTTTGATCAATACATTTGTCTCACTTTAATATTATATAGAATATGAGATGAAATAATATTTAAAAAAATGTAGCGAAAAAAATTCGTCTTCAAAGGATAAGTAAAAATTTACTATGTTTTTTGATATTTTGTTGTTGTAGCATTGTATACAGCATGTTTTACTATGAACCGATTTAAAAAAACAATTTTTCACTTTTCAGTTACTTTTGAAATCGGCTTACTTTTTGCTAGAAATTTTTATTTAAATTTTATGGCCTGGTAACAAAAACCTTATAATTTTTTTAAGACAAACACACATATATCACCCAAATTAAGCAAGATACACTTGTGTTACGGGTAACTTACAACGTACTACTCTACTCTGGGGCCAATCCCAATCACCCAGACCATAGTAAATAACGAAGAAAATACATTTTGTACACCGATTGTTATGTCGCGTACCAAAATCTGTCAATACAGAAAACATCATCAATGTTAGCAATAATATAACCAAACCTTAAAGCTCCATAAATTGGTCTGTTTGTTTGTGCATCATTAAGGAGATGCTCAATCAAATGTCTCTTGTAGTCGGACCGTCTCTTCACCAGGTGACCACAGACCAAGCATCCGGAGCCCCAAAAACTCTTCTCCAAAAAGTACCCGGGCTGCATTATATCTGTAAAACAATCAAGAGTGTCCTTATTATCATGGTAAATACAATTCGCGGTTTTATCGCTCAAAAGAAATTTTAAACTGATCTCACGATATAGGTAATGCAGGGCATAACATAGGAAGAATAAGTAACGGTCTTAATCTTATTGAAGTAGACTAAATTTAAGACTTCTTTAAGGTTCTTAAAGAAAAGCTTACAAACTCTAACTCAACATGATTATGACCGATATCCTTAAATTATTTTATAAGTTAAATACACATACTCAAACTACTTTATACTATATACTTTATATTTTTACTTTATATATACTTTCCCCATTACAGTAGGCGTGCACCAGGGATCGGTCCTTAGTCCGTTTCTGTTCAGCGTGATATTAGACGAAGTGTCGAACAGCATCAGGGATGCGCATGAGCAACCTCCATGGTTGCTCATGTATGCTGACGATATCGCGCTGGCAGATTCGGACAGGGGGCGCCTGGTGGGACGTTTAAATGCGTGGAAGAGATCGCTAGAGAACGGCGGTTTGAAACTAAATGTGGCGAAGACTGAGTACTTGGCCTGCAACACTACAGATCCCACATCCGTGCGCATAGGCGAAGATATGGTCGAGCGCACGGATCAGTTTAAGTACTTGGGATCTGTCCTTAGTGCGTCCGGGGATATCGACCTCGACGTCAAGGCCCGTATCACAGCAGCTTGTGCCAAGTGGTGTGAGGTGACAGGTGTCATTTGTGACCCCAAAATGCCGGTCAAATTAAAAGGACAGGTCTATAAATCCATCATTAGACCTGTCCTTTTGTGTGGCAGTGAAGCGTGGCCAGTACTTGAGCGACACAAGCAAGAGCTGCGTGTCACGGAGATGAATATGCTGCGATGGATGTGTGGAGTGATGCGGAAAGACCGGGTCAGGAACTCCCGCATCCGCGGCAGTCTTCATGTCCGTGACATAGCAGACAAACTGCAAGAGTGTCGCTTACGCTGGTACGGACATGTTTTACGCAGACCGGCTAATTACGTGGGGAACAAATGTCTAGCCATGCCGCCTCCGCCAGGTCCCGGTCGAAGGGGAAGGCCCAAGAAATGCTGGCTTGACGTCGTGAAGGATGACATGCGTGCCAATGGTCTCAAAACGGGGGATGCTGAAGACCGCGCGAAGTGGAGTAGAAAAAGTAGGAAAGAGGACCCTGGGCGTCGGAGTGAACGGTCCGAACGCAACCGGGATTTAACGCTCAGATGATGATGATAATGACTCAAACTACTTTAGAAATTAAAAACACATACTCAAACTACTTTATAAATGGACTCACCGATCACCTCCTTCAGCTGTGCCTTATCCATCTTGGTGTTCTCGTATATTTCCAGGAGGTCCTCTTCCTTCACCTCAGTTTCTTGCTCCTTCAGCTTGAAATGTTGCTCCCAATGTTTGAATATCTGTTTCATCTGAACCTGTTTCCTACAGATTTTGCAGTGGTATCTGTAATAGATGTTTGAAACTTCCATTAAACTCTTTTTGACTAAAATGGCAGAAGGAACCCTAATAATAATAACGGATATCCACCGTCCGAATCGTGATTTATGGCCCACTTGATGGAAAGCAGTTACCATCGCCTATGGACATTTGCAACACCAAAGGTGCTCCAAATGCGCTGCTGTTCTCTTAAAGGAGACTAGAACCTGGCCACTAATGCCGGAACACAACTCAAGGTTGTTAGGGCGACATACTTTAGACCAGGGGATGTAGCCATACAGTCCACCACCTGGCTGTGGGTTGTTTGTCGCCTCTTATGACAGGCCGCCCGGTCGCAGGAAATTGTATTCTTTCTCCGTTCCGGTTTTAAATTCATAAAAAAATCCATAGAAACAGCACTTTTAAGCGACGCATGTCCAAGGCGATTTGGCAGGTGACACATCGTTCATGTACATTGGTTGGTTTGGTGTGACTTGGTTTTTTTATGGCACGAGTTCAGAAGACAGGCAGACGGCCCACCAAGTAGTTACCATCGCTAATGGACTCTAAAGAGAGACTAGAATCGTTGTCACGTGACCTTCATCCCTCCTCATCATATGCCCATACCAACTTAACCCCTTATGTACTCATTTTTCACCTTATCCATTCTTGTAACACCACACAGGACCTAAAGACAGGCTCCCCAACGTAAGAAATTGTATTCTTTCCCCGTTCCTGGACGGATTCTAATATAATGGGGATCGTTCACAAAAAATTACCCTCTGCTTTTAAATTTTTATTACGTAAAATAGGGTATTTTAAGATACTAATTTGAATAATTTTGTATTTTAAGCGTTCGTTTTTTTATAATTCGACTTTAAAATTATTTCTCCGATGTCATAAGGGACAAGTTTACATTGGATTTATTTGCCTAGAAAACAAAAATAATAAAAGTAAATTTTATCTATATATAATCAAAGTAATCTGTGCTACTATTTAAATGTCACTGTAATGAATAACATTACGTATCGTGATCACTTTATTGTTTTTTGTCGCTAGGCTTATAATTTTTCGTGTTCAACCATTATCATTTTCTCTAGTTATCGTAAAAAAAATTAAAGTGGTCTTTAGGGAAAATCCGTGTTACAGAACTTAAATCAAGTAATGTAGTATCTAGAATTTTTTTACACCTAAAGCAGGCAAACAGCAGACGTCCCACCTGATTGGATTTAGTAAGGTCAAATAAAGGTCAAACGCATTTCTTACAAAATACAAGAAGATCGTACGTTTTTTGGAATTTTAACTAAACAGAAATGAATAGAGACACTATTCCTCGAAATGGTTTTTCAAATAGCCAGATTGAAGAAAAGTGAACAATTACAATTGTAACAATGTGCACATTAGATCCAGAAAACTGTCTGGCGCATGCTTCTCGACCAGGACTCGAAACTCGCTCTCTAGAAACTCTTTTAATATCACTTACCCTAAAAATGCCGAGCTGGTGACTCCAGAAAGAATTGATCTCGATTTGAAATAATTTTGACCTATATGTATAACTTTGACGTGATTATGTAAACTTGTATAGCATAGGAGATCGTTCGTGCACACTGGGCATATATTTTTCCTGAAAAATAAATCATTAACTATATCGTGTATATATATATATAGAATGTAAAATGTTAATGGTAACGAACACAATGTAGATGAATGAATGAATGTTGAAGATATGATTGTGAGAATAATAGTCGGAGTCGGAAGCGAGAGGGTGCGTGTAACGTATTAAGTGTATATTATTCAAAAGATTAAAATGTTTATTTCAAAGATTTTATTAGAGCGAGCCAAAATATTTTATCAGCCAAACACACCACCCCTCACATATATAATATTAGTTATGAATATTTATGTTTCTATTGCCATTCTTCTGCACCACCTATTTCGCCTGATTCAAATTTTTCTCATTTAGGTTGCCTGGAAGAGATCGCTTTGAGCGATAAGGCCGCCTATTGTATCGCCTAGAAAATATTGTAAATGTTATTGTCTGTTTCTGTAATTATATATTTTGGTGTGCAATAAAGTGTTATCTATCTATCTATCTAACTATAGTGAAAATCGTCCCTAGTATATATAGTGAAAGGGACAGGTCTATAATTACATTATTAGCCATGTCCTTATGTATGGGAGTGAGGCTTGACTTGCACTTGATCGAACAATCGGCGAGGGGAACATAGATGTGGAGAGATAGGCTGTAGATTGCAATAACTGTATGTATCTGTATTTAAACATAATAAACATGTAGCTATATGCAATATAGATAGATAGATAGATAGATAATACTTTATTGTACACCATTACAGAAAAGCTTACGAACTAGTATTATTATAGTAGGGTACAAAGGGCGGTCTTATCGCTAAAAAGCGATCTCTTCCAGACAACCCGACAATATAATACTAATCATAAAAAATTACATATCATTATATTGCAGATAGTATTTCCTGAGTGAATATTCTTGTTCTTAAACTTTAATACATTTTGCTTGTCTGATAACAGCAGGCAACGTATTCCAAAGTTAGACAGCTTTAACCGTGAAAGAATTATTGAAAAACATTGCATTATGAATAGGAGTAATAAGTCTATGTTGACCGGGAAAGCGTAAATTAAAAAGCAAGAAATAAATTCGAACCGTTCGAAGGAGTTATGGTTACTAAATTCTTTTTATTGAAATTAATTTAATTAAAAATAGGCAAGAACGCTTTTCGTTTAAATTAAAAGGACAGGTCTATAAATCCATCATTAGACCTGTCCTTTTGTATGGCAGTGAAGCGTGGCCAGTACTTGAGCGATACAAGCAAGAACTGCGTGTCACGGAGATGAACATGCTGCGTTGGATGTGTGGAGTGACGCGGAAAGACCGGGTCAGGAACTCCCGCATCCGCGGCAGTCTTCATGTCCGTGACATAGCAGACAAACTGCAAGAGTGTCGCTTACGCTGGTACGGCCACGTTTTACGGAGACCGGCTAATTATGTGGGGAACAAATGTCTAGCCACGCCACCTCCGCCAGGACCCGGTCGAAGGGAAGGCCAAAAAAATGTTGGCTTGACGTTGTGAAGGATGACATGAAAAAGTAGGAAAGCGGACCCTGGGCGTCAGAATGAACGCTCCGAACGCAACCGGGATTTAACGCTCGGATGATGATGATGAGGCAAGAACGCTTTTCGATTGGCAAGCTATTATAGACGACTTTATTAATCAATATAATTTTGGAAGAAATATGTCTCACCTAGTTATCAGGTGGGTGAAGATCAACCTTCACCGTGTGTCATGTTATACTGTACATACCTGTATCCGTGCAGAGTGAAATGCTTCAAATATTTTGTCAAATTTTGATACGTCTTGTCACATTTTGTACATGTGTACTCACTGACATCACATAAGAAATCATTCTTTGTTAGATCAACAGTTTTTTTAGCAGTTTTCTTGTTGTCTTTCACATTTTTCTTCTTAGAATTCTTAGATTTATTATACGTTCTTTTCGCGCCACACTTCCCTAGATGTATTTTATACGGTCTGTGATAGGATACAAAACCACATTTACATTTATATAACTTAGGTTTACTTAATTCAGATATGTTTGGATCGACTTCTACTTTTATATTATCATTTGAATTTCTAGTTTCAGTTTCAGAATTCAATTCATATTCAGCGTCTGAAAAAGCAATATGAAGTCTATCGTCGGAATCGCTATCATTACCGACGAGGTCTGAAATTTGAAAATATTGTTCTGGAGTCTCTTCTATTGCGTTTTGGATATTACCATGTTCTATTTTGATATGATATTTAGGTTTTATCGAATCATGTGATCCGTGAGAAGTGGTTGCTTTTATTTCATTGGGTATTTTTGTTTTTACTTGAGAACATTCCTTTAAAGTCTTAGTTTCAATGTATTTTTTTGGAATCTCTATTTCTGTCATTTTAGCATCCTTTTTACTACATATCAACTTGTCTACAGAATTTATAGATATATTATCTGCATCTTTTTCAATTTTGACCTGTGGCTCAAATTCAATTTGTGGATAAATTTCATTTGGTATACAGACGATATCTTCAGTTTCAATATAATCTATGTCATCGTCAATGATTAGAATTTCATTTTTCACTTCTATAATCTCAACATCGTCGTTGTCATTATCAGTATCTATATGTTCATTATTATCTACCTCTACAACTTTACATGCAACATCATTTTGTATTTTTTTATTAGTATTTTGTTCAGACCTTTCATGTTTTATGGGTGGTTTGTCCTTATCTTTATTCATAATTTGATGTATTATATCATCTATATTGGTACTATTTGATTCTATATCATTATATTCTATATCAACATCCATTGTACTATCAACTGTATCATTTACCTTAGATGGAATTACAAAGAATTTAGTTTCATTTAAATTACTTTCGGAAAATTCTGTTTCAAGATTCGCCATTGGTTCTTCCATATTTGGTTCTTCTTTGATATTGCTGAAAACAAATTATTTATTTACTTAATCGACCCGGGATACCACGGTCTTTATTGCCGCCGCAGTGCCGGCAGATGGTCACGCCACGCCGCCCTGAATGATGTCTTACGGAGGGCGCTTGCCACCGCTGACGTGCCGGCTCTATTGGAACTTGCACGTGATGATGGCAGGCGCCCTGACGGAATGACTCTAATTCCCTGGCAGCGTGGCAAGCCTTTGGTGTGGGATGCGACTTGCGTAGACACGTTGGCCGCATCCCATTTACCAAACACTTCTAGATCGGCCGGTTCGGCAGCGGAAACAGCGGAATCACTCAGGCGGCGGAAATATGCAACCCTCAGTGAGCGTTATATGTTTGTGCCGTTTGCTGTCGAGACGCTTGGACCGTGGGGTCCTGAGGCTATGAGCCTCTACCAAAATTTATCAAAACGCCTCATCGACTCTTCAGGTGATCAGAGGGCTGGTGCCTACCTCGGCCAACGGATCAGTATGGCGATCCAGCGAGGAAACGTAGCCAGCCTTCTGGGCACCTTACCCATAGGAGACGGTGATCTGGGCTCAGTATTCTACTTATAGTCTTGAGGGACTATGGGTAGAATACAATACAATTAAGTTAAATTTTCTTACATTGTATTCAATAATTTATTGACCTTTTTAATTATAATATCTTATTTTTAATATACATTTTATTTACTAAGACATATTACATACAAGGCCAATAATGAAAGAAGAATTCATATAATTCTATATTCGATTATAGATCTTTGGTTATTTAAAACATGTTTAGACCAAATTTTAACGTTAAATTTTTAAGCAATGTCTTATTATTTAAAAAATATTTTTACACTAAAATTAGTCACAAAATTGAAATTCCTAAATAGGACCTTCACAATTTTTAAAATTTCATGGAGTTAATTAGGACTTCTGGCCACCTTACCCATAGAAAACAGTGACATAGGTTCAGTATCCTACTTATATATACATTATAACTAAATTTTCTTTTTAATCGACCTCTAAAAGGAGGAGGTCCTTAATTTATGTGTGTCGCTTTTTGTATGTTCGTTACTAAATTTCTCGGTAAATTGTGGACCGATTTTCAAGATATATTTTTTAATCGTAAGGGTACACCTGAATTGATCCCATAGTCACCAAGTCGGAATCTGATGAGTGATTTGCAGGGAATTCGATAGGAACCCTCGAAATTGTAAATCGACTTCTTTGTTACACGATATCTCCGTCAATTGTCGACCGATTTTCATATTTTTTTTATTGTAATTTCATACTCTCACATGGTCCATAGTCAGAATCTGATGAGTAGACCCTAGGGAAATAGAGAGCAGCCCTTTATCAACGAGCGCTTACACCAAACAATGAGCAAGTAACTTCGTATACGCCAGCCTTTACTTCTATACCATCATGCATACTCTGGTATATAAATGCTCAATTTTAAGAAATAAATAGACTAATTGATTGAGATTTTCTATAAAAACAAGATAGGAATGATAGCGCCAAATGTTACTGTGACTGCAGAGTGTATTACTTCTTCTTATTCCTTGCTATTCTTCTCATCATAAAACATAGGTCAGAGAAAGACCGGTCTGGTAGCCATCCAGAGGAGAAAATACCCTACCCTGGCTGTGGGTTGTTTTGTCGCCTCTTACGTCAGTCCGCCCCAACGCAGGAAAGTGTATTTTTTATCCGTTCCTGCATGGACAGGATAGGATATCCTCTAAACTGAATATACCCACCTTACAGGATCTTCTTCAGCTTTCGAAGAGTTGAATACTCTTGATAGCAGCATTTCATATCCTATATCATCATCATCGCCATACTCGATCTTTACTTAGACGGGTCAAAATCAAGCCCGTCATTATCGGTTATCTCTAAGCATTCTTCTTGCTCATCTCTTGAGGTGGAAGCTGGTGAAACAAATTCAAGATTTAAAATTTATCGGGGATTTTTTTTATTGCAGGAGTTCAGCAGACAGGCAGACGGCCCACTTGTTGGTAAGCGGTTACCATCGCCTATGGACATTTGCAACACCAGAGGTGCTACAAATGCGCTGCTGCTCTCTTAAGGGAGACTGGAACCTGGTCACCAATGCCGGGACACAGCTCAAGGTTGTTATGGCGACATACTTTAGACCAGGGGTGGTAGCCATCCAATCGGGCAAATGCCCTACCACCTGGCTGTGGGTTGTTTTGTCGCCTCTTACGACAGGCCGCCCGGCCGCAGGAAATTGTATGCTTTATTCGTTCCTGCACGGATAAGTAATAGGGGGGATAGGGCATAAATAAATATTAATCATGTACCAGTTCCAGACGATAAAATAGCATAGAAGAACTGTCGTAACCATTTGAAGGAGATCCGGTGAGACCCCTTTGTGTCCTTCCCATTAATATACTGATTGTGCTCAATATTTTGGGGTTTAATAAAATTGAACCAAAGTTTAAACACATATCAATAAAAATGAATCGTAGAAAAGTTTTCACGTGCACATGTTGAAAACAACTTTACCGATTATGATGATTTTTTTGTGCATGTTCGAAAGGGTCTCCGGATGGTTTAGATTCATAAATTAAATAAACTAGATAACATGATAATTCTACATACCAGTATTTTGATGCAGTTCAAACTTTGCTTCTTCTAATTGGAAATAACACTTTTTAGGGATGATTGTCTGAAAAAAAATCTTTAGTGAACAATATAATAGTCACTTGATTTCAAAAATAGGAGTAAAAAGACGTCAACTTATTATGTAAGGTCTCGATTTCCGTTCCAATAAACGACATAAAAAGGTTAGTTTTCACCAAATTTCGTGAGAAAAAAAACTATTGTTGTAAAAAAATAAAAAACCAAAGACTTATTTGATTTTTTCACATAAATTTTTGAGGTTATAAAAAAGTATAAATACAAAAGTTGTAGACCTACAACTTTGCCATTTAACCTTTTTCCACAGGACTTGTTAGTTTTGCCGGAAATCGAAATAAACCGTTCTTCACCCTTAAAACTCACCCCCTTCCACTTCCGACCTCAGTCGCCCGTAAATTATTTTTCCTTTCATTTTTGTTATATTCTATTTTTTCCAATGGGTTTCATCCTACTAGATTTTTTTTTATTTAAAAAATTATCTACCCTGTCTTCTTCTTTCTTCCTATTCTATTATTGTTTCGCATATAATTATATGTAATTTATATTATTATAATTTATTTGATTATTTATATTAGTTTATTTATGTATTTTTATTTTATTACGATTGAATTAGTTTAATTGAGTTAAACCACCAAATATTATTAAAAAAATTTAATGTCTCCTTAAACACCGGGTTGACTGGAAGAGTAAGTAAGGTGACCAACTGTACTCATTTACTGAGTTTTGTACTCTTTTTTCGCAAACCGTACTCTTTTCAAATCCTGTACTCTGAAAGTACTCCTAAGGAACGATGAGAAAATAGAACTTCACAAAAAATAGGTAGAAATCTTTCGACATTTTAAGTACAACATATCCAACATGAAAATTTAAAAGTTTTAATAGAAATTTCCTTATGTTGTCCAAGCACTAATACTGCTGTTGAAAGGATATTTTCACTAGATAATGATTATTGGAGCAGTGAGAAGTGGCAACTTTCTGAAAAACATTACTGCCGTCGTAACAGCCAAATTTAATATGCAAAATGAAAGTTGTTCGGATGTGGCTACATTATTCGACGAACATCCTCATTTAGCAAAAAAATCCACTCCGGAGAAAAATATGTTAGAAGAAAATAAAGTTTTATCGTTTTTTCTTCTTTTTTTTCACCTATGAAATACTTGTACTCTTTTTGAACAAAAAATAGTTGGTCACTTACTATAAGTGATAAGGCCGCCCATTGTTCTAATGGAAATGTATTTAAGTATATTAAATGTCTAGGTTAAGTTATGATGATTAATAAAGAGCTTTCATTCATTCATTCATTCATACCCTGGTCTATCTGCTTAGGCGTAAGAAATGTTACGTACCATACAAGTTTTCTGCTCCACATACTCCATACGATGCTTGTTCGACATGTGCCTTGCTAACGCCAAAGGCGAAAAGTACACAAGATTCCCTTTACACACAGGACACAGCTCCACTGACATGAAATTCGACGTATGAGTCAAGAAGTGAAAAGGTTCCATGCATTGCCTCGGCAGAGCTGCATTGCAATATTTACAAGCGTGAGCCTTATTAGATATCAATATATGCGACTCCAGACACAGGCCA
This sequence comes from Dendrolimus punctatus, assembly GCA_012273795.1. Taxonomy (NCBI): domain Eukaryota; kingdom Metazoa; phylum Arthropoda; class Insecta; order Lepidoptera; family Lasiocampidae; genus Dendrolimus; species Dendrolimus punctatus. The sequence goes on from CM022556.1 coordinate 2,792,649, forward strand.
GTACCGAAATATCTATGACAGCAGTAGCACAGCATTGAGCACTTCTTCTTCGCACACTCGTGCAAAGTATGAACATAATAATATTCATTACAGAGCCTGCACAAACGAGCTTTAGTTTCGATAGGAACATCAGAACGCACAGAATGACACGTCCCGTAATGTTCTTGCGGATTACCATAATATTCGCAAATAGTGCATTTCTCATTTCTATCCATCAGAAAACCTCTATCGGCAGGTATATAACACTTCATATATTTACCAAACTGATCTACGTGCTTGCTGAAACCTCTGTTGCATCTGTGGCAATCACCAAAAGCGTGTATTGGGTGTGGACTATTATACACACCCTTCTCATAAGCTATAACATTGGCGACAATATGATGTTTCTCCAAAGAAACCTCGACGTCTTTGTGTTTTTGTATATGTTCTTTGAAGGGATATAAGAACCACCAAGCTGTAGACATATGTAGCATTTGTAAGTTATGATCGTCTCTTTCGTTCTCCAACTATCTAGTACTGAATTGATTTTTCTATCTAGCTCGCTCATACGATGAGGTGTCCTCAACAATTTTCCCCATAAAGTTCTAGTATGGATCGCTAAGGACACATCTATTGGATTCTCCGATTTCTCAATAATTTCTTCAATCACTTTAAATAGTAATCTGTGTCTATATATCCTTCATTTTCGACTAACGGTGTATCATCAGGTTTCACAACTTTTGTACTATTTGAATTTGGTTCTTCGATTTAATTATGCTAGATTGCTTTGCAACCTTAGCATCAGATGTGTTTGGAATACACCAATCTCTCTCTAAATCTTCTATCTCTTCGCATGGTTCTACTTCTATATTTACAGCCAGTTGTACGGGTGGTTTGGTGGTATTATTATATTCATGTCCATCTCTATAATTTTCGCTTAAATGCATTACTGCCATATTGGTTTCTTCCTGTAATTTTAAAACAGTAATTATATTTGATGGCTCTGTGGTTTAGCGGGCTAAACTTTGGCGGCTTACTTCACTACAACGCAGAGGCTCCGGGTTCGATGACTGGTATGGTAAATTTAGGAAAGGAGTGGATTTTTTTAATGCCATCTGGAGGGAAAATACTCTAAATAATAGAGATAGCAAATTTTACTCTAAAAAACATTTCTTTATTTTTGAAAAGAAGTAAAACTTCATTCAAAAATTTTCGAAAATTCTCTTGCTTCACCAGGGAATCGAACCGACTAAAATCTCTAAAAATTACATCCTGTAATTTTATTGCATCGATCGTTAGGATCAATCACCAGGATGAAATCTCTCTAACATACTTGGTAATTTAATGAAAGGAAAACCATGAAACCCTAATTAGACGCGTTGACAGGTCTCGATAGAGGTGATGAGCTCCAGGCCCCCACGGCCCCAGGGTTTCAACCCCGAAAACCACAAATATGTACCATGTATTACCAATGGACACATATTTGAGGCGTTTCACTCTATATCTCTATATCTATCTCTATTGTATTCTTACGAAATTAAATAAAAATATTACGTTCTTATTCGCAGAAGTCGCGGAAGGCCACGACACACCTTCCACGATCAAATTGATTGTGTATTAGCAGAAGGTATGTCAGGAGCCTTAAGAACAGACGAGCGTGCACGACGAGAGCTATGAATTCAAAGAAGCAAGTGAGGTGTGTAAGAATAAGCCTGAATGGCGCTCTGTTGTTCGTGCCTACCCCGCAAGGAACCTGGCGTGAAGATATGTTGATGTATAATCATTCAAAATGCGAAATCACTCTTCAAATCTTTGGTTTTGAAAATACATCTTTAAATCACTACGTTAAGATTGATTTTAGTCACATGGATTATGAAAACTAACAAATCAGATACTTAGTATGAGACAATAGATACAGGTGGTACAGGATATTGCAACTTGAATGATTTTATCAAATACTAGCTGTGAACGCGACGTCGATCGCGTGGAACTTGTTTTCTAAACACCCATTTTTTAAACATTCTTCCTTGGTGCTCCGCTCCTATTGGTCTTAGCGTGATGATATATAGCCTACAGCCTTCCTCGTTGAATGGGCTATGTAATACTGAAATAATTTTTCAAATCAGATCAGTAGTTCCTGAAATTAACGCGTTCAATCAAACAAATATACAAACAAACTCTTCAGCTTTATAATATTAGCATAGATTATAATATGTTCTGCAAAGTTGTAGTACATTGTTTTGTTGTATAACCAATAGTTTTCGCAGCGCACGGCGTGTAAGTTAGTAAGTTTTTTCGGGTCTTTTTCTACAACTTTGGGTTACATTATTGAACTTTCAGTAAGGATCCCTAATTTTTTTTGAAAATATAATATAGTCTATAGCCTCCTCGATAAATGGAATATCCAACACTAAAAGAATTTTGCAAATCGGACCAGCGGTTCCTGAAATTGGCGCGTTTAAACAAACAAACTCCTCAGCTTTATAATATTAGTACAAATTGAGGGAATGAAACAATCAATACCTACATGGATCAATAGATATTTGCATCATATCATGGTCAACTGAATGAATTGTGTCATTCGAAACCAAAGATTTAAAAAAGTTAAAGATTTAAGTGATTTAAATCTTTCAAGGAAAAAGATTTATGAATCACTGATGTCATTGGTGATTTAGTTTGCGCGTCGCTACCCTATAATGTGAGGCCCAATCCCAGCAGTGGAACATTTATGGATTTATGTGCTGATATTATTTCTTTTACATAAGACTAGAGTTTATCCCGCGGCTGCGCCGCGGGTTAACCTCTACTACGTGTCTCTTGTTTATAGAGCAAGTGCTAAAGGTTATATTATATTACATTTTTATGTATTTGTCCACGGAACATTCACTTCATTTTATATCGCTAACTATACCATCCCCCGTCTATCTGTCAACAAAATAAATTACAAAACTTGACCAAAAAGGCCAAAATGGTCTAAATGACCAAAAGACCACAGTGACCGACATGGCCAAAATGACGGAATAGGCAAAACGACCAAAATGGCCAATGTGACCAAAAAGGCCAATGTGACCAAAAAGGACAATGTGACCAAAAAGGCCAATGTGACCAAAAAGGCCAAAATGACCATAAAGGCCAAAATGACCGAATAGGCCAAAATGACCAAATAGGCCAGAATGACCAAATAGGCCAAAATGACCAAACATGAAAAATTACCAAATAGGCCAAAATGACAAAAAAGGTCAAAATAACCAAAAAAGCCAAAAAGACCAAATAGGCCAAAATTACCAAAAAGGCCAAAACGAAAATAATCCCTTGTCCATCCTCAGTATTTAATTTACATACGTACCGAATTTCAGCCAAATCGGCCCATTAGTTCTTCCGTAAAAGCATAACAAACAGAAAGACAAATATATTTTTATCCCGGAAACTATCCCACTTTTCGGGATAAAAAGTATCCTATGTTCATTCGCGGTATCGAAAACATATATATACTGAGTTTCAGCCAAATCGATCCAATAGTTTTTACGTGAAAACGGAACAGACATACAGACAAATAGACAGACAGAGTTACTTTCGCATTTATAATATTAATAGGGATAATAGGGATTGAAACTTGAAAGCTTTAAAGACCTTTGAAAGAAGTCTAGAAATGTTTTCTTCCTTTCTTCATTTTTTTCATACTTCAACTTCAATATGATTATGAAAATATGAACAAACACATTCGTTTAGATTTCTGAACGTGGATAGGACAAACCCAACTTCAAGAGGCATGCTATACACGTTTTCAAAAATATTTCAACATCAGAAGTGGGATCTTTCTTCAGCTTGTAGAAATCATTTTAACCACAGTATGTCAATTGGTGATACAAAACATAGCGCGATTCAAAACGACTGCGCTGCCATCTAGTTACTTTGACTGTATAATACAATATACAAATCGCACCTTCCGTGCAACATGTTGCAACAGCTCATTTTGTAATTACAGGTAAGAACAAGTTTTGTTTTACACTTCGCGCGCTCTTCAGTGTCCCTCCGTGCAACAATGGAATAAATATACTTCTTGCGGCCGGACGGCCTGTCGTGAGAGGCGACAAAACAACCTAAAGCCCGGTGGTGGTAGGTAGGACATTTGCGCAACTGTATGGCGACCACCCCTGGTCTAGAGCAGTGGCGTAGCGTAGTGGGGGCGGCAGGGTGGCCGCTTTTTAGGGGGCGGCAAAATTTCACAATAAATAAGTACCTATTTGAACCATTTCATATTTTTATCGCAACTACAAATTGGACCGATTGAAAACAGCACAGAATTTTTCATTACTTATTCTTGACAATTCGGAGAATCTCTTTTTAAACGCTTTTATTAGCTTCATACGCATGTTAGTATGTAACGGTATATTTGAACATGGTTTTGACCTCCTTCAAAACGTCGGATTAACTCGTAATTTGGCATAATTATTAAGAACCGATGACAATTCAATATTTGAAACAGTTTGTTCCGTTATCCTTACTAGGATAATCAGGATTAGCGATAATTGCAGAGACCGCTCTTCTATGCAATAGCTAATAGAGATGTAAATAACATAAAGCTATTGCTAAATAATCACAAACAATGAAAAATAAATAATAGTTTTAAAAAAACTAAAAAATACGCTTTTATAAGTAAGGATAATGGATGAAACTGTTTAAAATATTGAATTGTCATTGGTCCTTAATAAGTATGCAAATTTCAAGTTAATCCGACGTTTTGAAGGAGGTCAAAATCATGTTCAAAGATTCCGTTACATACTAACTAACATATATAATACTAACTTGCTAGAATGAAGCTAATAAAAGCGTATTAAAAAGAAAATTCTATTAGTGTTGTAGTGGATGCACACACACCACGTTTAGTTGTAGATAGTTTTATATTATACTAGCTGTCCCGGCAGACGTCGTCCTGCCCGGTAAAAAATAGGGGTTGATCGTAGAGGGTTGAAAATTTAGGGTTGTATGTATTTTTGTATGTTGTATCATAAAAAAATAGAAATTAAAAATTTGTCTAAAAAATAAAATAAAAATTTAGGGGTGGATACCCCTAACATTTAGGGGGATGAGAAATAGATGTTGGCCGATTCTCATAGATACCGGATAAGCACAAAAAATTTCATCAAAACCGGTCAAGCCGTTTCGGAGGAGTATGGCAACGAAAACTGTGACACGAGAATTTTATATATTAGATTTGCTTAAAATATACCACGATCCTGGTTACCACACGCTCGGGTTTCCATCTCAATTATTTGTCATCTCAAAAGTCAAATGCCAAAAGATTGACCTTGAACTTGACTTAGTTTTGTTTATGAATGAGACCTCGATAAAAATACCAGTTTTATTTATTACGAAAGTATGTAGTAGAAATGAAATGAAATCCAATACATGATTGAGTTGGAAACCCGAGCGTGTGGTAACCAGGATCGTGATATATATTTTAAGCAAAAAATTCTCATGTCAAAATGTTAGTTACCATACTCCTCTGAAACGGCTTGACCGATTCTAATGAAATTTTGTGTGCATACTGGATAAGTCTGAGAATCGGAAAACATCTAGTTTTCATCCCCTAAATGTTAAGGGTAGTCCACCCCTATTTTTTTATATTTTTAGTTATTGAATAACAAATATATAAAAAAAGGATATGATAAACAATTAGGCTATATAATAGGTCTAATATATATATTCGTCTAATAACATCCGGCTAATCTCTGAAATGGCTGAACCGATTTTGACGGGACTTTTATTGGCAGGTAGCTGATGTAATAAGGAGTAAGGAAGGCTACTTTTATTTTAGAAAAATTCTTTTATTTTGGTATTATGACGGTTTTTAATCACCACGCGGGAGAGATCGCGGGCGCAGCTAGTATTAATTATACCCACCCAATGTCACTGAGGAATAATGTAGCGTTCCACTGGTGAAAGAATTTTCAAAATCGGTTTAGTAGATCCAGAGATTACCCCCTACAACGTCACAAACTCTCAAAGTTACCTCTTTATAATATTAGTATAGATGTGTAGATAATGGATATAATAAACTAGCTAATGCTCACAGCTCCACTTGGCATAGTTTAAAAGTCATAGATTGAGCAAACTTTCATCCCCTTTTTCACACCCTAAGGGGTTGCATTTTCAAAACCACTAATACACATGTACATTTATTTCTAAATAGCTATGCCCATACTTTCACCTATATGGGGATGGGATATCGTTATATTTGAATAATTCACACTTTATCTTTATAAATTATAGCCTATGTGTTATTATTTCCCTTAAGAGGCAGCAGCGCAATTGTATCGCCTTTGGTGTTGCAAATGTCCATAGGCAATGGTAACCGCTCTCCATCAAGTGGCCGTCTGCCTGTCTACTGAACTACTGCAATAAATATATCTGATGTGTAAGCTATATTGTTGGAAGATTTATCAAATTCATTCAGTAGTTTTTGTGTGAAAGAGTAACAAGCATACATCCACACATCTATACATCCATTCTTACAAACTTTCGCTTTTACAATATATACAAATATACATACATAACTTCACACCAGGTCCCTGGTGTGGTAGGCATTAACAACAGAGGGCCATACAGGCTTATTCTTACACACCTCACTTGCTTCTTTCACATTTATAGCTCTTGTCATGCACGCTCGTCTGTTCTTAAGGCTCCTGACATCACCTTCTGCTATATATATAGCAGAAGGTGATGTATATATGAGGTATATATATATATATTTCCATATAGAGACTGGATGCAGGTATATAAAATTTACTTGTTGCACTTGTTAGTTTAAAATGATGAATTTTCATACAAGCTTTCATCCCTTATTTGACCCTCTTAGGGATTGAATTTTCAAAAATCCTTTATTAGTGGACACCTACAGGTAGAAAGAACCCATATGCAAACTTTCATGGTCTCAGCCCCAGTAGTTTGGCTGTGCATTGATATACGAGTCAATCACTCGGTAAGGTCAAATAATTCTCTCTTTTCTTTCACCATATCCCAATTAATTGGGGTCAGCACAATATATTTAAATAAAGCCAGCATTTTCAGCATGTTCTAAACCAACAGCGCTTTGAACATGTACATTTTTATTTTGTTATTACAAATTTGAAGATAATTTAAGCATTTGTGAGAATATTAAAGTAAATATTTTCCCTATACTATATATAATAAATTTATATAAATATATTAGTCTAATGCATATCTGGGGCAATGGAGCAGTACGGCAATACTGCGAGGAAACCTGACTAGCCTTCTGGTCACCATACCCATAGAAGATGGTGATCTAGGCTCAGTATTATATATATATATATCCTTGAAAAATTATAGGTAGTATACAATATAGCTAAACCACTCCTTGTAATAAGTTTGCTTTTATCATATTAGTTTAGTTTTACATTATATACTAGATTCATTTCAATAAATTTTAATCATAGCAAGTCATAAATATTTTTCCCACAAAGATTCACTTCTTCCATGTGTACACACATATGGATACTTCCTAATATTAGTATATAATAATAATGTCAAAATTATGACCTACTTAAATACCTATATGTTAATTTAATATCATAAATTGATAATACGATTGCGTCGTAACTTTCGAGATCTTTTCATAATTTCGCAATAGGTTATGACAGAAAAATGTGTCACTTTAGGAATTGTAAGGTACTTATTAATTTCTATTTAGTAAGTTAAAATAGGTGAAATAAAAGAAGCACTCAGTCGATGGAATATAATAGGATAATGTATTTTTGTAAAAATAAATTGATTACGTAGTACAAATTGGGTACCTACCTCCATTTTCCTAATAATCTCATATTCATCGTCAGTGACTTCCCGCGTCTCCAATTTTGATTTCCGACCACCATGTTCATTCCTGGACATCGTTTTCAATAATTAAAACAAGAATCGTATTAAAATAATCCACCATTTACACATGTCACAACTTTCTCGAGCTACCTACTCATATCGAAGTCATTTGTAAACAAGGAAACAAAATTAAAAAGGTAGGTAATTGATTATGAAAATTTAATTCTGTCTCTTTTACACATATAGTGATGTAATATAGTGTTTTCTCATTCTTGCCGACCGTTATGTCAAATGTGTGACAATTCCAATTTAGCTTGATAACTCCGTTTCTCATTTTGTAGTGCCGGTAGTCTGAACAATTTCATGAAACACAGTTTCGTTTGAAAACCATAGATTATAAAACTCTTAGCCTAATAACAAATTTCGAAAAGAAATTTTATTGTAATTCAATTTCTTTCATAGCACCTAGTAAGTATGATAATTTGAAATAATTAACCACCTTATTTTTTAAATTATCATACTTTGCTTTTTGTAATTTAATTTGAACTAAGCGATTGCTTTATTATTGTATGTAAAATATGTTAGTACTTCGGAACGTACCATCACTACCCTCAGGTTGTCATTTTGTCTAGAGCTGTTTATGATGATATCGATTACGATAAATTATAATATAATTTATTATAAAAATCTACTCACTCCATAGTGCGTGACGGAAAATGGTCTTCATTAAAATTAACTAATCTTTTGTCTGTAGACAATATGTGTAGTATGTATTTAAATTTCTTCCAATATCTTTTTCTTTAATTTGTGTAGCAAAATTAGTGACTTAACGATATAAAGCATGCGTTTATGATCTAGTAAAGTTTTTGGTGGGAACTGAAGAGAATCTCTCCAATCCAATTAAAATCCAATTAAATTTTCTTAATTTGGAAAATGATTTAAAATAAATAATAGTTGTGCAATTTTGATAGAATTTCAGCAGTAATTATATGTTTCTGTAAAAAATGTGAACTGTGTATTCAAATGTGGTCTTTTTAGCTGTTACAAGAACTTTGTTTATTGGCATCATCTGAAGTCAACAATTCAGCTGTATAGATGCTTATATCAGACCACGTTTTGAATGGACCAAATTCCTTTATTTACCATTGCGATATTTAGATCGACAAATGACTATACAATTGACAAGATTTGTACTTATCTTCTCTTTACACTCACCTTTTCCCAATTATTTGGGGTTGGCACAGTATGACTTTTATTCCCACACTCCTCTATTCTGACATATATCCTCTTTCACATTACAAATCATTCTATCAGCCTTCACACAACCCATTCATCTCTTTTTTGGTCTATCTTTACCTTTGTACCCATCAATTTTGCAGTTCAACATTCTTTTTATCACGTGACTTTGACGCGAGTTCAGTTCTTTAATGTAAGTAGAGTGTGGCAAAATAATGTAGAAAAGAAAGGGGCGCCCTTCTTTTCGCTAATTTGTCCAAACTTCAATTTCTACGCTGGGGGCAACACCTGCGATAGTGTCAAATATATTGATTTTGGCCCAAGTAGATAACAAATAACGCATTACACGCATCGCCACATCTGCGTGAAACGACCTATGCCTGTAATGTTATCCCAAAGAAGGCACTACGTCAAAAATGGTGCAAGGATCAGGTTGCTTCATTTACGATATGTGCGTATTTTTCAACATAACTTATGATGTTTATTTTAATAATAATGACCACACTTTTGTAAGCAAGAGCTTTAACACCTTGCTATAATTAACATAACAAATATTTTACTAAAAAAAGCTGAACGAACTCTTGCGAATCCGCCATATCGGCTGTTATTTGGTAAATATCGTCAAAATATAACGAAAAGAATTTTGCTTAAAACTCCGATATTTGTTATACCCGTGTTAATTTTAATGGATGATGGACTTGGATAAGCGTTAAAATTAAAATAACATGCATAAATTCGCTTTGTTATAATTCACTGATCTTGACTAGAGATAAGGGAGAATATTGCTGAAAGGCAAGAAAATATTTCATGTCTCGTTATAGTAAGGTTATACAAAATGTTTATAAAAATACTATCCAAAGACCTTCATTTTAATGTTACTTGAAGTTAAAACCTGTTATCATTATATTATCGTTTCAAAATTCCCGAAAATAAATAATGACAGGTATTATTTAATTATACTTTGTTTCAATAAATCCTTATTTAAATATTCTCTCTCGCTAACTGCTTCTCCATCTCTGTCTTGATTAGAGCGGGCGGCAACAGAACTTTCGTTGGACTCAGAAGTACTGCTATTGTCATTGTCTTCAATACCGATAAAGAACGCACACCTGGCTGTCGTAAAACGCAGTTTATTGCCTTTCCTGTATTCTGAGTTCTTTTGTTTACTCCGTGTTTAAATTTAAAAACATCCTATTGTTATCGTGCTTATTTTATGGCCGTCGTTATCGTCGAAATAATCCTTGTTTTTATTGCATTGCGTCATCATCATCATTATCATCCGAGCGTTAAATCCCGGTTGCGTTTGGAGCGTTCACTCCGACGCTCAGGGTCCGCTTTCCTACTTTTTCTACTCCACTTCGCGCGGTCTTCAGCATCCCCCGTTTTGAGACCACTGGCACGCATGTCATCCTTCACGACGTCAAACCATCATTTCTTGGGCCTTCCCCTTCGACCGGGACCTGGCGGAGGCGGCATGGCTAGACATTTGTTCCCCACGTAATTAGCCGGTCTGCGTAAAACGTGGCCGTACCAGCGTAAGCGACACTCTTGTAGTTTGTCTGCTATGTCACGGACATGAAGACTGCCAGGTTTTTATTGCATTTCGTCGAAGCTTGCCAAATGTGCCGATTAACTCAGTGAACGCGGCCCTTTGTCGGTATTGTACAGTTTAATATAAAACAATGCCCGAACGGAGGGGTGGGGCAGTCAAAGCGATAACACAAGCGAAGCAAGACGTATGTACATTTTAGTGACGGACTTTGCGCGTGTTATTGAATTGTGCATTACATTGAGACTTATTGCGTCAAGTTATATTTGTACCTATGTTATACGTGTTGGTACAGCTTTAATCAATTCTATTGTAATTCCAACGGCATTTTAATTCGAGTCCTGCTTAGCTTGTAACAATATGAAACAAAAGAAATATGCATATGTGCCGTTTTTACGTCACATTGCAAAGCGGAATCACAGACTAGTTATAAATGTTGCTAGTAGAAAAGAAAAAAAAGTTTCTCTTTCAAGATATTTATGCAAGAGAACACTAATAAACGGTATATTATAATCGGTATATTATAATCGATATAAGAATACATCGATGTAGATAGATATTAAGTTGAGTCGATTAGTTTTTTTTCACTACTCTAATTTCATAACCTGTATTGTTAATTTAATCGTTTAAATAATATTGAAATATGGGTTTATTTATCTAGTTTTAATTTCTTGTATCAAAATGAGTGTTTTTATTAACATAAATAAGCCAAATGGCCTTCTTAAGATATATAATTGCAAACTATGGCGATCTAATTCTACTACAGCAGACGCGGCTCGTTCAAAAGTAGATGATGAAGAATTTCGTGTGTTGGATATATTAAAAAAGCGGGATAAGCAACAAAGGAGGACTGCTAGAAGAACCGATATACAACCTGACAGAGCAGATAGAATGGCTCCAGATCAGGTACAAATTTAATTAATAGGGCCCTACTTTAACAGTGAACTTGTAGTGTACATTCTAGCATGGATAGCTGCTGAACTTTTATTAATATTAATATCGTATTTTAGTCTCGACAGTTACTTCATTAATCAGATACAAAGAAATTTAAATGCATCTAACCTACAGCCCACAGCTGTAGGCATGTACTGTATGTGTATGTACTTATAACTCTCATATTTCTCTAATACCTGAGTGGTCAATTACATGGCAATAATACTAATATTCTTATAAAATATTATCTCTGTGGTCAATTGGTCTAAGTCTACCTGCCTAGCTCAATAAGAGTGCAGAGATCCCAGGTTTAATTCCTAACATACTAAATTATGTAAACAAATTTCACATTATTTATTGTGGTCTGGAATTAGCCTCAGAGTTTTCCAGATTGAGAAAAATGAATCTCTCATCAAACTCTTTTTAATTGCAGGAGTTCAACAGAAAGGCAGATGGCCCACTTGATGGAAAGCACTTACCATTGTCTATGGACATTTGCAACACCAAAGGTGCTACAAATGTGCTGTTGCTCCCTTAAGGGAGACTGGAACCTGGTCACTAATGCCGCAACACAACTCAAGGTTGTTATGGCGATATATCTTAGGCCAGGGGTGGTAGCCATCCAGTCGGGCAAATACCCTACCACTTGGCTGAGTGTAGTTTTGTCGCCTCTTATGACAGGCCTCTGCAAATGGTATTCTTTTTCTGTCCCTGCATGGATTAAAACTCATTATGCTAAAATCTTAGATGAAAATGAGTATATGTGTTAAACAACATCTGCATGCAACTACAGTTATGCAAGAATAAATATTTCATTTCATAGATACCATTCTTCATTTTATTACAGAAATGGGGAAACGTCTGGCCAGGTCCAAAAACCTTTCATCCGTCATCTGTACCACTAGCATTACGCCAGGGTTATGTACCTAGAGGCCAAGCACCGCCTGGAAAGAAAGCTAATGCAGAACTCATGAAGATACCTAACTTCCTCCACTTAACACCACCAGCAATTAAAAGTCAGTGTGAAGCCATCAAGAAATACTGCACGGAATGGCCCAAACTGCTCAACTCTGAGAATGCCATTGAACAACATTATCCAATAGAGGTTGTCACTTCAGACTACTGCCATGCAAGTCCATCGATACGCAATCCATTAGCAAGAATTGTGACTTTACGAATTAAACTGTCCAGTTTGAACTTGGATAAGCATGCTAGAGACAAGTTTATTAGACTGGTTGGAGATAGATATGATAAAGAAACTGATTTAATAACGATAACAGCTGATAGGTGTCCAGTACGAGCTCAAAACAATGATTATGTGAATTATCTTCTTACAGCGTGTTACCATGAAGCGTGGTCTTATGAAGACTGGGAGAAAGACAAAACTGAAGACGATATGGAGTATTATAATTTTGATACGAACTCATCAAAACGTAGTCTTGTGAATTGGTTTCATAGATGTAATAATAAAGAGGAAAGTTTAACGGATGAAGAGTATAGAAATTTTGATGTGTCACAAGTATTAAATGGTGTAGAGTATAAGGATGCTGTGTCGAGTTTGATGAATGATGGAGAAAGTAAAGAAGCAGTGGAGAAGTACGGGGACACTGTTAGGAAGTTGCTAGGGTTGCCAGCTAGGAAAGTCGATGTATAGTTTGTAAATAAATTATTTAGAATGTAATTATTGTACTTTATTTACTCTTACTTTCAATTGGATTTATTTATTTTACTAAGAAGAGATATTGAAGAACAAAGTTAAAGTTCTTATTTAATTGATATTATCTTCTGTTTGTTTTATAAACCATATTGTTGCGAACATAACATTTTAGTAGTTCCTCAATAGATGGAGCCACAGGTCACCTAATCTGCAATTTATTATTTTGAAAACATTACAACACTATTAAGTAATAACATAGGTAGTTTTCCAATTACAGAGCATAATGCGACTCAGTGGCGCACAATGCCGAATTATGCTGATGCTTAATTGGAACGCGAATTAGTTTTCAAATGCACCAGCAGAGTGCGACTCAGTTACAAAAGTATATTCCTGTAAACTAATTTGTTTGTAGATTCGAATTCTAAAATGAAATTGTATTCACATTTTAAATGTGAAATATAAAAAACAAGTCAATGTTTGTACCTTCATCCATACTTATATTTATTTTTTTAACACAATTTGAATTAACTTTGATTATTTCGAAAAAACTACAATGAAACGAAAGCTTTAAAAATTTTTCCAACAATTAATAATATTACTAACGATAATATATAAACAAAACATTTCGATCAATGCCAACTTAAAGGGGAAAACACTTGTTAATTTTCTGTCACTGAGTTGGCATCGATTGCACGCATCACTTTTAAGAGTGCTCGATTGTGCGAAGCGTTGCTGTAGTTGAAACATTCAACGTTAAGCATTATGCCGCATAATGCGCTCTAGTGCTGTAATTGGAAAACTACCATAATCTGTCGGGCTCTTGTCACAGACGGGGTATCTGCCGTTCTAGAACTGAACGGCTTATTGGGTGACGCTACGATGGTAAGAGATGGAAGATAAGATGGAATGTCATTGGCACCCCTGGAAGTTTGGTCGCACTAAAGTATGAAACGAGTCTTGCGATGATACGCCAGGGTATCAACCGCGGCGTCCTATCTTCCAGTCACTAGCATGTCAGGCGACACAGCTGATACACAACAGGAGGCCCTAAAATACCGCTACATTCCGCAATCGGAAATGGCTACATATTTGTGGCTTTTGGGATAATGGGAGCCTGAGGGCTGAGACGCACTAACTTTATCGAGACAACAATATTTATATCAGTGTCTTAACAGTCAGTACAATTATTTTTTCTTAGAGATTTTTTCCGTTCTATTAGAAGGTACGTATTGCAGTAGATGTCACTGTTCTCAAATTGAACACCAAATGAAAGAAAATAATATGTTTCGTTATACGCAGTTGTCTTAATACTTGTTTAAGAAATATTTGATATGTTTTTATGTTATTGCAAGCCATGTCAGCTAATAAATATATTTTAAAGTGTGTAAATTCTATTCCTCACCTTTTTCATATTATAAAGCTCTTTTTAACTTTAATTACTGGATTTTTGATGAATTGTCGATTTACCAAAAACTTATTTCAAAGATGTCAATTATGTCAAAACCAAAAAGACATTCCGATCGATACGAGTTACACTCGTGAATGTACTTTGTTTGTGTTTTGATTATTTTTCGATAACTTTGTTTGATTGCTGGACTCCGAAGACTTCGCTTATCACGTTTAAAAGTGTACTGTGATGACGTTGGACTTACGCATGTACCCTGAACACCGATTTGCCTAACGATTTGTTCTCTGAGGACTTGGATTATGGCTTCTCTGAAAGAGGTTGTTGTGTGCCCAGATGCGGTAAAACTTGTAATTAAAACATCTTAACGGCACCAGATTAGATGTGGATAAAAATGATGTTATGAAAATGTATGCCTTTGAATATTTTAATAAAAGGAAACATAATAAATCACGCTAAATTGTTGTTTTATTTACTAACAAATAAACATTTTTTGGAAAGGCTTTTGAGAATTGTAGGAGTTAAATTATTAACTCCCGCAATTTCCAAAAGTCTAATATAAAAATCAAAATAATACTAGACCCCCCTGGACGGTTTTTGCCGTTAAATAGTGTCGTATACCGATAGAGTGCGATAGTATATACATTGTGACTGTTGACTCTATACCAGTATATATAAAGTACTCTGTGATTTATATATATCTAGTCTTATCCATGCTGGTTTATACCTCGGGTAACGCCATGTGCCAGTCTTTAGCGCACGTTTCCAACCAAAGACTACATTGAATATATGGAGATTTCCAACTGACAGCAGTATAGCACTAGATCATATACTCTTTGCACTAGATTATGATATTTATAGAAATTGTGTATCGGTATGGATATAAATAAAACCTTTGCACTCTTTTTTGACCAAATTAAGTGTAATCTTAGTTTATTTTAAATATAAATTTCAACACAGTATCAGAACTAGAGAACTTCACATATCATGCATGTAATTAATATGTAAAAATATAAATTGATTGTAGTGAACAAAGTACCAGGTTTTACATTTCTAGTACATATTCTTTTATGGCAAGTTTTTTAATATTCAAATAATAGTAATTTAAACGTACACGTAGCCTGGGGAGTGTTTCTGCTATGGATGTCAAATCTCGGAGTAATCGATGAACATACATAAAAAAACAAAAAATAGATCCCGACGAATTGAGAAACTCATCTATTTTTGAAGTAGGTTAAAAATATAGAAGATATTTTTTAACAAAGACCCTGCATACTATTTTATATATGGGGCAGTTTCGGGAAAGGACTAAGGTACAAGGCTTTGAAACCGGTAAAAAAAAGTCGAACCGGTTACAACCTCCAAGTGCATAGTAACTAATCGGATTTGTTCTCACGTAAAGCGCTTTATTGAAATCAATTGTTCAATTTCAAGATCAATGAATTAAACAACAAATTATTCTAGTTTTTTTTTTAACAAAGATGGCTTTATCTCTACCCTTCATATTAATTTTATAAATGGAGCAGTCTCGGGAATTTGGACTTACAATGCTCGGAAATCGGTAAAAAGTCGAACCGGTTACTACCTTTAAGTACAAAAACTTTTTGGATTTGTTCTCACTTCAAGCTTAATTTTTAGGAACAAAATCTCGTTAATAGGTTTTGTTGAAATCGGTTTCTCCGCACACCGCCAAAGCTCTGCCATATAGTACGTTACCAAAGAGTACATTAAATATATGGAGATACATCACCTTTTCTGTAGCACATACATATGTTGAGAAAGATTATACTTCCTCTTTTCGTAGAATAAACCGGTTAATTCAAAACACCGTCTTAAGATTTACACTCAGAACTAAACAGTCGACTAAAACCGGTTATAATACAAATTTTCAACCGGTTCCAAGCCTCAATTATAAAATGAAACGACGAAACATCTTTATATAAACTTTATTCCCCTTCATTTAGCCGGTTTGGCCTTCCCGGCCTTCTTTTTAGGCGGTGGAGGCGTCTTCTTGGCCACGGTCTTCTTCGGCTTCTTGGCCAGAGCCGCCTTGATGGACTTGCGCCTCTTCTCCCGAAGTTTCTCACCTTTCACTGCTGAGTGCTCATCCGGCAGCTTAATCTATCAACACATTTTAAGGTTATTATTAGCTTTTTTAATGTACACAAAAATACCTATTTTAAACAAATAAAAAAAATCAGTATAAGTCAACGTGATCAAGTAATCATGGTTATCATAACCCAATGCTCTGATATACAGAATATCATCATTTGTAACACAATTCCGCACTCAGAGTCACATAATGACTCATTATTGTACTAATTTAACAATGAATAAAATACTATAGAAGCAGTGGTGGTTACATGACTCACAGAACATCACTATTAAGTCACCCACAACAACAAAGTACAAGAATTATGCCATTTGTTTCATGTGGGCTTTACTGTCAAGAAATATGTAACTTGATAGACGTGTAAACGTCAAAAGTAAAATAAACGCTTCGAATCAGTATCACTAAGTAATCAGTAATCAGACTTTCAATATGTGATCTGTACAGATTCAATTATGAAATAAATACATCAATTTTTATTAATGGATTAAGTATTTGTAGTAAAGAAAAAAAATGATTTTTGTATTGTTCCTAAACGCTTAGCCAAGACTTAGCGATCTCACTTTCCTAATTGAAGACGTGAGTGGATGAAGGTGATATGTCGCATATTCGGTTTTTTCCTTTTTTTTGCGTAGATGAATGTTATAAGTCGATACCAAATGACTACAGACCTTAGACTATATTTAAAAAATAAACAGTTGAAAAAGGTGTTAAGTTCAGTTCAGTTTCAAATAAAAGTAAAACTTATCTCGATTTACTCAAAATTGGAATTATGCGACTTATCACCTTCATCCACTCATGTCTTCAATTAACAATCAATATATCGAGGGCGTAGCGTAGACGTATAGGCAAAAATGTTTTTTTTTATTTAAATATTTTTCGTATGTATGTTTCGTATATATAAAAAAAATTAATTTAATATTTATTTTTATTATATATATATATATATATATATATATATATATATATATATATATATATATATATATATAAATACAATACAAATCCTAGTAAGCCAGTGCGGATGCTTACATGCATGTGCTCACGCCCCCACTCAGCTCTAAAATTATGCCGCTAATCCACGCGGCCGTAACGTTTTTTCGTGACAGAAAAATCCTAAGAACCCCCGTCTATATAAAAGTTTCAGTTCAAAAGGTACAACAGAGGTGTGTCAACGATACTCACTCCACGCTTCTCAGCCAACGCAAGCGCTCTAACGTTGTTCTTTCTGGCCTGGTCCAGGACGGCCTTCCTCCTCAGCACAGCCGAGAACGGATTCAACCTCAGCATCGCCCTGGTGTTGGTCAGCGGGTTGAGTTTCCTCGTGGCACGCAGGACACGCTTGCTGCAAAGACACAAGTGAGCTTAGCGCAGGCTCAATTTCTAGATGGTTCTAGAGAGTTCTGTGAACAAAGTCATCAGAATGTGTCAACGTGATACGAGTAATCATGGTTATTCATAACCCAATGCTCTGATATACAGAATATCATCATAGTATTTTCATGAGCTTTTGCGACTAGTACATATAATAATGTACACAAATTTAAAAATGTACAAGGTTCTAGAAAAATGTATAGGGTTCTAGGTGAAATAAATAGGTCATAGACAGAGAAAAAGGTAGTAATTTAAAACAATATGTTTCTGTATTTTCTTAATTTTTTACTCATATTCATTGTTCGAGCCTTATATATTATTACTAAAAAGTTACACTTAAAGCTGCTGAGCTTAGAAAGTACAAAGTGGAAAGTTAAATTGAATTCGTCGGCGACCCCCTGAGCAAGGTTCTACGACCCCCTCAGGGGTCGCACATCCACAGGTTGAAAACACTGATATACTATAGAGTTGTAGAAAAATGTGTTCATTTCTAGACAAAATGATGGAGTTCTATGATATTGTATCTGTTGTACGTACTTGGGCGCGCGCAGCACCTTGCGGATCTCGTCGGACTTGAGCAGACGACTGAGGTCGGTGTTGGCCATCTTCGGTTGCGGCAGATTGAAGTTCTTCTTCTCTTTCGACGGCGTCTTCCATGAGCCGAACAAGGCGTCTGTTAATATAATATATTATTCATAATTTTTTAGCAGGAACATAACGACAATTGCGTTTTATTTTCAAAATGTTTAACTGCTAAAGTACAACAGACATTCATACAACCGACCTGATGGAAAGTGGTTGATATTTATTGCCCATGGATATTTGCAACACCAAATGTTTTTACCGATGTGTTGCCAGAACGTAATTGAACCTTTTTTAAAAAAACTTCACAATATTTTTTTTTAATATTTATAATATTTCATAATAATTTTTTCTCACTTTTCGTCCAATAATTAGTCACCCTAGAACGCTAATATTACGTGTGCATCGGATTAAAGTCGGACTAAGTTTTTGCACCTCACCAAAGTTGTAGTGGGAATGTTGTCCGGTCATGTTGTTCTGTCGCTTTTATATACGAGCGATGAAGGAACGAGCAGAGTGTAGGGAGTGTAGAGTAATGGATACAGACTACCCTCTATTATTATTCTGTCAGTAAATGAACTCGTTAAAATAATCTAACATTATAATAGTACATACAATATAACATTCCAGTGCTTGTGTTAGGGTTAACGGCGCCTACACTGAATGGTTTAGCATTGAAAAAGGTGTTAGACAGGGCTGTGTAGCGTCGCCGTGGCTGTTCAACCTATTCTTAGACAGTTGCTTGGACGATTTGAAAGAAAGTGAAAGTGGTTTAAGAATGAATGGGTTACTTATCAAATGTCTACTCTACGCCGATGATCAAGTTATACTTGCGTCATCGGAAACGGAGTTACAGGAGATGGTAACAATTATGAATGAGTCTTGAGAGAAAGGGTATGAAAATTAATGTGAACAACACGAAAGTTCTGGTGTTTGAAAGAGATGAAAGAATGACAAGTTGTAATATACAGATAGGAAATCAAAAGTTAGAGCAAGTTAGTGAATTTGTTTACTTAGGCTGCATGTTTACCAGAGACGGAAAGCATGAAAGGGATATTGAAAGGAGAGTTATGGCAGGTAATAGGGTGAATGGAGCGCTAAATTCTTTTATGAATAGCCAGAAAGTGTCTTTAAAGGCACGGTTGGCTGTCCATAAAGGAGTGTTGGTGCCGACCCTGATTTATGGTAGTGAAAGTTGGGTATGGCAGAAGAAGCATGAAAGTAGGATAAACGCAGTTGAAATGAGAGCTTTGAGAAGTATATGTGCGGTTAGCTTGAATGATAGGATAAGAAACAGTGTGCTAAGGGAACGATGTGGTTTGAATGAAGATGTAATAACAAGAGTTGAAAAAGGAATGTTAAGGTGGTTTGGGCATCTAGAGAGGATGGATGAAAATAGAATCACAAAACAGGTATATGACAGTATTGTCAATGGTAGAGCTGTTGCCGGTAGACCGAGACGAACATACCTTGAACAAATATCAGAACTGTTAAAAAAAAGGTCAGGTAAAAAGCATTTCAAATAAACGCGCATGTATGAAGAGGTTAATGAAAGTAGGTGAAGCGAAAGTTGTTTGTCAGGATCGTCGCAAGTGGAGATCCATAGTCTCTGCCTACCCCCATGGGAAACAGGCGTGATTTTATGTACAATATAACAACAGCCTATAAATGTCCCACTGCTGGCCTCGGGCCTCCCTCTATAGGGGAATGGACAGTATACCCGCCCCGCTTGTCCAAGGCGGCTCGGCAGATTTGACACATCGGTTATCTCGATGATTAGCAAGTGGTAATTGTAACATTATGCACATTAGGTCAGAAAACAGCCTAAGTGGTGCATGCGTACCGGCCAGGATCGAACCCGCGACCTTTGAGTTTAGGGCGGGGTCGATAACCATTACGCTACCACGACTTACACGCTATGATAATAGTGTTGGTTTTAAATGCTCTTATATTATGATAACAATGTAGTCCTCATGTCGACACACCAATCAACTGAAATGTCAACTGATGTTTCCTTTGGGATTCTCTTCAATATACCCTTCCAATATGTAACCCAACACACATTTAACATGTATCGGGTAAGGCTTATCAAGGGATAAATTCTTTAATCTGTCAAATCTTACAGTACATTTGAGTTAGGAAAATAACTATTACAATGAGTGAAAAAATGTATATTTGCCCACTCATTCAAAGCAACAAAAGCAGTTATTGAGTTAACCTTTGTTTTCACTGAGTGAGAAAGTTGACATTTGCTCACCGAGCGAGTAAATGAACACTCAAGAAGCATTTTAAGAATTGAAAATGTGCTTTAACAAAGGAGAGAACATTTTTCACTAAGTGAGAACATTGACATTTGCTCACCAATCTAAATAAGAAGAGGCGGTTATTCAGCTGGTGAGATGTTTTAAACTGGAGAGTTCAGAACACAAAAAAAATAAGTAAAAATACGATATTGCTTAAAGTGATTAACATTATCCTTAGTGACTGATTCAAAATGTTATAAAATAATTGAAAAGCACTCACCGAGCCTGTCAAACGCAGACTGGGTCCAGATGATGAACCTGCCGACATGCCCGCCAGGGGCCAACTTCAGCAGGTTCAGTTTGTTCACGTTCAGCATCTCAACGCCGGGGATGTTGCGGAAGGCGCGAGTCAGACCCTGTTACAATTTAAAAAATATATACATATAATAATAATGCGCTGCCTCTTACTGTCAGAGGCCAAAACATCGCCTGCATTTAAGAACGCACTCAGAAAACACTACTTTTCCTTAAACAATTATGCCTAATTCTTATATTGTAGACTATTTAATATATATGTATGTCTACGTATGTATGTATTTAATTTATAAAGTAGTTCAAGTATGTGTATTTATGATATTTGATATTCAATTATTTGCACCACCTACAACGCCAGATTAGATTAAGTTATTCCTTAAGTTAGGTTGCCTGGAAGAGATTGCTTTCAGCGATAAGGCCGCCTTTTGTCACTACCTTGATCATATTGTTATTGTATATTTTGAAATTGTATATTTGGTGAGCAATAAAGTGTTATCTGTCTATAATAACCATGATTGGGCAGGCTAATCCGGAATGCAGAGGCTCTGGGTTCAATTCTTGGCTATTTTTGTTAAACATTAGTAATATTATTGTTACGAGCTGCAGGACTCGAATTAAAATAACGTTGGAATTATTATAGAATTTATTAGAACTAAACAAACAGGTATAACACGGGTATAAATATAACTGTGCACAACCAGTCCAAACGTAATGCACGATTAAATCACACGCGCAAAGTACGTCACTAACGTCTTGTTTCACTTGTGGCTATCGCCAACACCCCCATCCCTTCATTGGGACCTCGCTTTATACTGTACAAATACAATATGTCTGCTCGACCGAGTGGACTGAATTTCCTAGAATCACACCTGGCTAATGACTACCATAAAAGAATACAATACACAACGGCTGTTTTTCTAATCACAGATTTTAAACACAAAGTAAACAAAGAAGTCCAAATGCCGCAAAGGTAATAAAACGTCTACAGGTATGCAGGTGTACATTTGTCTTTTGTCGGCGCTCAGGTCGTAACATATTGTAAAGGGTCGTGTAGGCAGTTTCGTTGTAAGTAAATTCAGGCAATTTAAATATACAGTATGAACTCCATGTAACATCACTCAATTTAGCAATAAAGTCCCTTAAGCGTCGAAATCACCTTGCTTTCGTCGGTTTAGCTTGTCTTCCATACAATGATACACTCTATATAGAGTTACACCCACTCTCAATAACGACAACAATCAAGTAATAAAAAGTATCTTTTAAGTTGTCAAAATTAGTTAAAACTACGCAGCTGTCGGCATCACGCCTACCGAAATTTCGAAGTAATTCCTTTATCACCATCACCTAGATGCCTCAATATCGCAAGATATTAATAAAATAAGTAAAAAAACGACAAATTTACTGGGCAGCAAAGAAGTCAGATGATAACAACAGACTTCTCTCCATTAAAAGAACTCTCTATAACGCCATAAAATGCACGGTCCCTTCAGTGTCGTTATATGGAGTTTACACTGTATTTCAAAAATGTAGTAATGCGCGAGCGAGACGCCCTTAAAACGATGTAATCCTCATGTCGACACACCAACAAACTGCAATGTCACATTGATGTTTCCTTTGGGATTCGCTTCAATATACCCTCTAGATATGTAACGCAATACATATAAAATGTATCGAGTAAGGCTTATCAAGGGATTAATTACCATGACGAAAGTAATATAATTATTGGGTAAAAAATATATTATTTTTTTAAATGCAGAAGTCGCAGAAGGCCACGACACACCTTCCATGATAAAATCGATCGTGTATTAGCAGAAGGTGATGTCAGGAGCCTCAAGAACAGACGAGCGTGCATGACAGAGCTATGAATGTCAAAGAAGCAAGTGAGGTGTGTAAGAATAAGCCTGTATGGCGCTCTGTTGTTCGTGCCTACCCCGCAAGGACCTGGCGTAAAGTTATGTATGTATGTATTTTTTAAAATAGAAATGATGTTTTGACTTTACTACGCTTTTTCCCGCTACGCTACCCTAAATGTAACTTATCAATGGCCTAAATATAAATGAGTCTTACTTGGTCCTTGTTGTAGACGACGAGGGGTCCCTTACGCTGGACACGGCGGCGGTTACGCATCTTTCCCTTACCAGCACGCAGGCGTTGGGATTTGTATACCTGCAATGCAATACACACATTAGCCACCGTAAGTGTGTATGGAATACTTATCGTACCGAGGCAAAATGATTCGGAGAAGGTGAAAGATACTATCATCATGAGCGTCATTTTGAACTGAAAGATGTTGTGCTGTGCAGTTTTATTTTCTAAAAATGTGTAAAATTACTCAAAATGAACAATAGTTGTAGGATATTGATAGTTTTTTGTGAGAAATGTGAACTGTACAGTCGAATGTGGCTTTTGAGTTGTCACAAGAATCAGTTGAATGGCACTAACTGATTACCTGCAGTTCAGCTGAGCTACATATAGGCTTAAGAAAATCAAGAAATTATATTGTAAACTAAGGTCTGGCTTAAAGGCCTAGCTGCCAAGCCATAAACCTAATTTAAAAAAAAACGTCAGAGTGAAAGAACAGTGTCATCCAAAGTCTATGTCTCAATAGAAAACTAAAGTTCTACAAGATTGTTGTCTATGGATAGTCTTTATTGTCCCAATTATGAAATCATAGACTATTTATAAAGAGGCTGTGATTTATAATTGATCGGGACTTAAGTGGACCCTCGACATCCTTATTATAATCATAATATGTATAATGTAGCGTAGGATACAACTGGATATAATCAAAACAAAGGCGTCACTATGTCCAGTAGCAGTGAACGATTTAGGACGGCTTGAATAACGATCGCCTTTAAATAAAATTAGTTATTCACTTAAACTGCTAAGTATGTTTTACAGAAAACGTATTGACAGTTCTTTAAACATATTTAGCGGCAAATTTTGCGTTTTGCAAGACGCTAATCGCATCTAAGGGTGTTAAATGCGTTTTGTGTTTCTTGAATAAATGTAATCAACCTTATGCAAGCGGTCATCCCAGTAGAAAATTATAAAAATACTAATATCGCTATTAAAAAATAGGAGTTGATCGTAGAGGGTTGAAAATTTAGGGTTGTAAGTATTTTTTAATGCTGTATCATAAAAAAATAAAAATTATCTAAAAGTTTTAAAAAATATTTTGGGGTGGACTACCCTTAAGATTTAGAGGGATGAAAAATAGATGTTGGCTGATTCTCAGATCTACCATATATATATATGCATATAAAATTTCATGAGAATCGGTCGAGCCGTTTCGGAGGAGTTTGGTAACTAACACTGTGACAGAGAATTTTATATATAAGATGGTGTGAATTGAATGAAACCGTAGTTTTCCATCACCAAGCGGTTGAAACCGCGAGCGCAGCTAGTAAAGTTATGTTTGCGGTATTCAATTCTAAAATGTTATTGGAATGATCACAGACTTTACTTGATGAAAACACACATAAATCAGTTCTTACAAACACAACCAAATATATATCCATCTAAATAACAAACCGCAGAAGTCCATCGATGTGTGATTCCGGTTCTGAATATACACTTAGTTACTTATCAATGGCAGTTGAAACAAAACTCTCTCTATCTCAACGGGCCGACCTTATATATTCACAAAAAAGACATAGTCCCCAATTTGGAATTCTAAAAATTGTAAGCTTAATGGCTTATAAGAACTTGCAGCGAAATTTGAACGACAAAAACTGTTTATGATGGCCTATTCAAAAGGTCGCCATAAACAAAATTAGCTATTGACACTATATTTTTTTACTTCGAGAATTAGCGCGAACTGACAGTAGACAATCATAAAAAGAGTTACACATATTTTACATACCAAGTGTAATAAAATGGCATCACAACAATTACCTTGAGGACATCAGACCATGCTTGATGCGCCTCAGGAAGATGACTGCCTGCTTGGTCTTGTTGATCTCTTGACTTTGTCCGACACCACCAGCGGCAGCTCTGGGATCTTCTCGATCACGTGACCTGATGGAAAGTGAATTACACAGAAAATAAATCATCCATCCTGTTAGTTCGGGATTCGTGTAAAAACTTCTGGGCCGATTTCCATTCCGTTTACACTGATCGACAAAAAATTTAAGAGTTCAAATCTGCGCGTCCATTTATCCCGAATCATGTGTGAATTTTCTAAAAGTCAGGTGTGGATGAACACAGGCATATCCTAGTTTCATATATAAAATGATTTATGTCTTACTCGAAGCTGGCCATAAACACAAAGAGATTAACGATTGACAATAAATGATAACATTTCAATACTTACAAAATAAGCGCCAATAATTAGTAAGGAAGAATTAAGACAAATATTAAAAGTATAATCTAAATAACAAAGGTATAAAACACCTGGTTGGTTACAGATTACAGTGATTTTAAATCTATTTTTCATTGGAGATATAGGATCTCTTTCAAATGTAGTGATAAATGTTTAACTCTTGACTTATATGTCACAGAGACCATGCACCCATTCTAGCTATCAAAGCTGGCCTGGAACGCCTTGTCCCTATATTTAATTTAGCACTAATCCGCAGTAACATTCAGAACCATGAAATGGGTCCGCTGAATGTGGACATTTAGTGCACAACTTATACATTTATATATAATGTGTATTGTAGTGGGTTATTATTATTTATAATGTCTTTTTGTGGTAGGAGTTCAGCAGGCAGGCAGACAGCCCACTTGACGGAAAGGTTACCATTGCCTATGGTCATTTGCAACACCAAAGTTGCTACAAATGCGCTGTGCTCTCCTCAGGGAGACTGGAACATGGTCACTAATGCGGATCACAACTAATCCCCAAACACTTCATCTAGCAGCAACTAATTGATATAATTTGTATGTATTGTCATTTTATACCAATAATAAGGTAGATACAATATCGTAGACTAATAATAGTGTCAACATCTTTTATTATCGTAATCTTATTAAATCAGCATTATAGTAACTATTGATTTATAATTTATGATTGTGGAGTGTCTTTTTTCCGGCATATGTCTGGAATAAAGGCATAGGAAATAAAGGGAGGTGACAGAAAAAATGATACTGACCTCTAGCCTGGACCAGAGCTGGTACTCCGGTGGCGGCCACCGCAGCCGCGATCGCCGCCCTCCTCTGCCTCAGGTTCACGCGGCGATGCCAGCGGCGCCAGGGCTTGGTGGCGCGAACATGCGCCCGCCGCGGCACATGTTGCCGAAAGCACCCTGGCCGGACCTAAGGACATCGATTCATGTACCACTCGCTGGACCAATGATTGTAATACCGATATTTTTATTACGTAAGATACTATAATATAATATAATGTATTTTAAGGTGTTTTTTTATAATTTGATGTTAAAATTATTTCTCCGATGACGTCTTAAGGGACAAGTTTACATTGATTTCTTTGCCTAGAAAACAAAAATAATCATAGTACTACTAGTTACTAATCATAGAAATCGGTGCTACTATTTAAATATCACTGTCATTACTCATTACGTATCGTGATCATTTTAGTGTTTTTTGTCGCTAGGCTTATAATTTTTCGTGTTCAACCATTATTATTTTCTATAGTTATCGTAAAATTTTTAAAGTGGTCTTTAGGGAAAATCCATGTTACAGAACTTAAATCGAATAATGTTCAGCTAGAGTTTTTTTTACATCTGAAACAGGTAAACAGGCAGATGGCCCACCTAATTCGATTTAGTAAGGTCAAAGGTCAAACGCATTTCTTACAAAATACAAAAAGATCGTACGTTTTTTGGAATTTTAACTAGACAGAAATGGACACTATTCCTCGAATGGTTTTTCAAATAGCTATATTGAAAAAAAGTGAACAATCCCAATTCCATATTACAATATCGTCAGAATAGTGGACCACAGACATCATAATGGATCTTTTTGAATTGAATAGTAGATATTATTTTAAAAAAAGTGTGCGTGTACTTATGTACACGCATTAGAAGTTATACTTCTTTAATTGGACAAATAAATAAAGACCCTACCACACGGTGGCTTATTTAACCGACCTATTGAAAAATACAATCTAAATCAGAGGTTAATTCTAAATAAATACCACAATCACACCCAAGTATTAGAAAAAGCAATATAATTACTTATTTTTTTAGAAATTCACTGGAATTAGAATTAAAATAAATCCTTTGATTTCGCCTTTAATATATGTGTGTGTAGGATACTAAATAAATTATTTATAAATCATCAAACTCGTATATTAATTAAAAGACAATAAAGTATAAAAATATTACAATGCTCGTCTCACAAATTCACAATCCATCTATCAACAACTCATTGCTACGCAACCACCATACTACACTCGTCATCCTGAAAAACTAAAATGTTGACTATAGCTAACTTCAGGGTGTCTGTTGACTATGGCTAACTTCATGGTGTAGCTTTTTTGTGTGATGTCGTGCGTGCGTATTGTAAAAATTTACTCTAAAGAAGTATAACTTCATAAACATAACTGGACTTACCTGTGGGTACCACCACCACGGACACGCGGAATACGCGCTACGGCACGACCTGTGCCCCAAGACTCCGCACTGGTTTGGTGGCCTTAACAAAGAGATGCAACAAAATCAGATCAATCTATATACCAGACAAACATTACTTCAATCCTAGAGAGTGGACTACTGATGAAGTAACAGGAACTCATCAGCATCAATGACAGCAGACAATCTGCAAGAGTCCAATATGATGCTATGGTCATATTTTACAGTATTGAGCTGTTTACGTATCACCTAATATAATAAATAGGAAAGTAATTCCTGCAAGTCTATTACTTCAAAAGTAAATCAGTTCTTAAAAAAAAAAATTATTGCTAATCTGGCAATCAGACAAATGGCGCACCTAATGGAGAGTGGTCAGCATCACCTATGGATGTTTGGTAACACAAGGGGCTCAATTCTACTAATACTATCTCATCAAAATCACCGGACACTATTGTCTTACTCATACATTACATACATTTGGCTGATATTGGTATTCTGTTGATTTCAATAACTTGCCACTGGCAAGCGACTCTATACATATTTATGAACAAAAACTCACAAAAATAGTAGCTATAAATGTTTCAACTCTTAAATGTATGTCATAGAGACCATGCACCCATTCTAGCTATCACAGCTGGCCTGGAACGCCTTGTCCCTATATATAATTTAGCACTAATCCGCAGTAACATTCAGAACCATGGAATGGGTCAGCTAAATGTGGACATTTAGTGCACAACTAACACAGTTATATTATCATACTTAATTACGTTTATTTATTATGTATTAATACTATTATTAATATTGTATAGCTATTGCGGTTGCTATACACATGTAGACGGTTCACTGAAACATCACTGTCATACTGTCAAGAGTGATATGTTGTCAATGTCACTCTCGCGGAGCGTCATGATTAAGGAATCGGGGCGACAGGAGGAAGGAAGATAGCCTCTTCTAGAGAACGGTCGCCAGCGCACCAAGTATGCGACGAACTGTGATTCATTGCTTTAGCCCAGTTGTTTTCAACGAGTGGGTCGCGACCCCCCAGGGGGTCCTAAGACACCTTAGGGGGGTCGCAAGCTTCTATAGCGGAGTTGCAAAAGGTTGGGAAAGCTACTGCAGTAAAGCCTGCAATATCCATAGATTCATCAAATTGCAAGGACACAAAAGTACGTTCTTTTATTTTTTCTATGACTTGATCACGAACATCAGTCACCATATCGATTATCCTGCGTTGAATGGTACTGCCAGACAGAGGTATACTTTTGAGTTTTTCGACCTCTTGTTTGCCCAACAACCTCCGCCATAACTAAAGCCGCTGGTAAAGTCCAACTTTCGGCATTAGTATTAGGTTTTTCTGCTTTAGATTCATGAAGAGCTACTTTGGGCATGTAGAGAGGATGGATGAAAATAGAATCACAAAACAGGTATATGACAGTATTGTCAATGGTAGAGCTGTTGCCAGTAGACCGAGACGAACATACCATGAACAAATATCAGAACTGTTAAAAAAAGGTCAGGTAAAAAGCTTTTCAAATAAACGCGCATGTATGAAGAGGTTAATGAAAGTAGACGAAGCGAAAGTTGTTTGTCAGGATCGTCGCAAGTGGAGATCCATAGTCTCTGCCTACCCCCATGGGAAACAGGCGTGATTTTATGTATGTATGTATGTAAGAGCTACTCGATAGCAATGCTTTCTTATTTACGCGGGGCGGCCGACATCAGACGTGGTAGTATGCATGCGCGTAAATCGCGTTATCTATTGGCGACACATACGGTGTAAAAAAATGTGTTTTGTACTTAATTATGTACAGTCGAACCCTTGAATATGAAAATGAATAAATATGTTGGATTGAATATTTTCACAAAATAAAATACATTAAAAAAAGATTCCGACGAATTGAGAACCTCCTTTTTTTTGAAGTCGGTTAAAAAAGCAATGGGTAGGGGCTCGCAAAATATTTCTTCATACTAAAGGGATCGTGTCATGATAAAGGATGAAAAACACTGCTTTAGCCAAAGTGAATTATAATATAATCAGTGTTAATATCAAGAGATGATTGTTATTTAAACAATAGAAACATTACATTGGTAAAGATCACAAAAGATGTTAATTCCATGAATATACCCATATACATCATGCCATGCCATGATAAATAAGCTCATCATGAGCTTATATGGCTTTGTTGAGCTTACACACTAGTTATGATGTATATTATTAGTATATTTATATTATTTCTATTGTTTGCTTCAAGTTTAAAAACATCCTATTGTTATCATACTTATTTCTTGGCTGTCATTAGTGTCAAACTAACTAATCCTTGTTTTTTATAGGATTGCATGGAAGCTTGCTAGAGGTGCAGATTAACTCGGTGAACACGGCTCCTTTGTTGGTATTAAAGTTTGGTATAAAATAATGCCTGAACAAAGGGGTGGGCCAGTCAAGCGAGGACTACAATACTAGCAAGTGTGTAGTACTTTCAATTAGCGATATAGTGACGTACTTAGCACATGTTATTTGAAACATTCAGTTAAGTAAGTTGAGTTAAGAGGACCTATCACTATCTCTCTTCACTGATAGGTTAAAAATTATTTTTCACAAACTTTTTGCTCATACATACCAGCCTCCTTGCTAACGCAGTATGGCTGCCTTGAGTTCTTTGACATTGAAACGTGGACATCATTGACCAGATCCGGACGAATGGGCGCCTTGAATACGAATGGAAGAGGCAGCGATGTACCAGCGACCACTTCACTCTTCTCTGAATAAACCGACACAAGCGGTCGGGCTACTGATAGACTCTGTAATAAAATAGATTAATTAATATTTAATATGATAATGAATTTATGATTATCTTGATATCCAATAGGATAATTTGGAAGTGTGTTCCACACGTCGACACATTACTAATATGGTAAAATTAGCAATGTTTCCTAAGGGAACTATTTAATTTGCCCCAAAAGTGTACCTCGAGGACCATAATTGGTGCAACCAGGAAGAGTATGGGGCTCATAACGATGAGAATTGATTATTTACTTTAAGAAGATGAAACATTTAGTAATAGAGGTCAATCTAGTTAAATCTATCACACTATTTATCTTTTTGAACTTGATAACAAAATAAAGCTAAATGCCTTTTTATACACATGCAGTGCACGAAATGTCAATAAATACACTAAACATATTAAGTCTCTGAATGTATCAAAATAAAATTTCTGGATAACATAACCTCAAATTTTGAAATGATTTCACATATCAAGAAAGTGAAAATATAATTAATAATGTTGGGATTGATATACAAAATACTGGTACATCATTCATCTGAATTTGTATAAGATGTTTATAAAGAGATAAACACCTATTTAGCGATTTGATAATATTATTGCTCAGCATGTTCGTACCAAAATGAATGTCTATTTTACTTGTTTTCACCATGTAAAACGCATTTAAATCGAGAAATCAAAGTATCTACTTATAATAAAAACTTACTAAATCACGAATACACTGATTATTTCGATTATTTTAAACATTTTTTAACCTAACACGTGTTTGAGAAGGTGAACCGACATTACTCAAGGAATCTTTTTTAGAGCACTTTCACTGTTGTAACTCATCACATCATACATATTTTTTATGATTAATCACATTTTGTAGTAATAAACTTACCATTTCGCTATATCAGCGAAGTTATTTCTCCTAAAACACACTATAGACGGCGGTAAAGACCATCCGCCATGCCACGGAGAAATGAAAAGACCGGAAATCATAGCGTTCGTTTGACAGTTGTAAAGGGCAGTTACCAACAATAAAAAATATTCAAATGTGATAACATGAACTCTATGGATTGTATTCTTTTAATTCGTAATTAATTTATCCTATTCTACAACTTTATTTCAAAGACTTACAATAAGCGTTAATAGTTTCGCTTACATACACACATTGTTTATTTCATGAGTCACTTCCCTTGTTGCAGCTGCGAAAGTGAGTGAACGTATTGTTTGCATTATTAAATCCATTTCCGCGAAAAAATGGGCCAGACGAATATGTAAGCACAACAATCATACTGCTACTATGAGTTGTCGCTACCCCTACCCAATGCTCCTTTCTTAAGGCATTGTTTTAAACGAACTATTAAATGATTCGAAGAAGCTGTATAGTCTGGTATCTTTACCTGTTCTTTAAAATTTTTGATGTTTTAAAGTATTTACTATGTTCACCACAGAGTACATTAATATAATAGAAGAGTGTTTACGAAATGACATTATAAAGGTTTGTTCTTAAACATTTTTAAAAGGGCAGTTTTTGAATGATAATTGCAATACGTCTAGTTACCAAAGTTAGTTAAAGATTTTACTTCTTTTAGTTGCATATAGGTTGCTTTATATATAAACATTGTTTTCATTCAATTTACAGGAATAATGGAGGAACAAAATAATCCAGAATGCAGCCACAATTTAGACCAAAATAATTCAACCTCACAGAGCCATCATTCTAATATTTCGCAAGAAGTTGCAAACACTACCTACAGCCAAATAACGACTCCTAATGCTCCAAGAGTTTTGTCTACTATTTCAAATACCGCAAATTTTGTAAGGGAATGTAGTCAAATTAGCCAAAATTCTTTACCAATAAATCTATTGAAACAAGGTACCATCGCTTCGCAGCCGTTAGAAAGTTTCCGATCGCCTGTTTCCGTTCATACCTATCCTCAGTCTCTATTTTTGCAAGCGTTGTCAAAATTAAATGAAAACACTCTAAGCTGCGTGATAAGCCAACTCAAACATCACACAGCACAACCTGCCCTAGAATCCAGTAAAAATTTTGAACCTAAACTTACTGAAATAAGCCCACCAGATTCGATGACAAGTGCGCCGCCATCATATTCTTTCGTGTTACGACAAATGGCTGTAAGGAGGCCGCGATTAATGGGGACTTTTATTCCTTCGCCGTCATTCGTACAACACACGCCACCACCGACCTATGCAACAGCGTTTGATATTTACGTAGATAATCCTATAGCCCCGCCCCCACCCACCAGGGTGTATGCTTTTGGTTTTACTTCTATGCCTGTTGTTTGTCATGAATGTGGATTCACGGGCATGACTGTAATACGTAGTAAAATAACACTTTGTACCCATATGTGTTCACTGATTCTGTGCCTTTTATGTTGCTGGATTTGTGCTCCATTGCCTACATTATGAGATCTTGTAAAGAGGTTCATCATTATTGTAGAAATTGTAGGCAGTTTTTGGGAAGATATTGCCCTACTAATCCCGATTACAGATACCCCTGTCACTAGCTAAATTTTTTAACAAATTTATTATTTTCTAAATTACATTTGTTAGTATTTGGATACATACCTATTTTAATTTGACTTTAACGGAAGAAATGTAACACGTTGATTCGCCCCTGATGTTGCAAGCGTCTATAAGCGACGATAACGACTTCTATTGCCAGCTGCATGTTTGTCTATTTTATTAATGTCTTCCAAAGACATTAATAAAATAACCTTTTATAGTCGCAAAACCTAACAAGAAAAATCCATATTACTTGAAACGTAGGTTGATATTGTTATAGATAACTGTACCAATGAAAATGTATAAAGTAATTTCATTATATATTAATTTATGTCTAATCGACCTGGGTGTTTTAATATTATAATAATTATTTTTGCAGTTGTAATAAATCGCGTCCAAATTAGGCTTAAATGGACCAAAGAACCTCCGTCGTTGGTGATATTTGACCCAACGTAGTCGCGGCGTTAGCCATCCTCATGAAAAGCTCTTAATACCCATAGACAATCAGAATAAATTCAACTTCGAAAATATCTAAAAATTTATTTGCTTATATATATACATTTTTATTTTTCTGTATATAAAGTTATAAATTAAATAAGTTTCATTTTTATACATTTCACAATATTGCGTGTTCTTGATTTTTTTATTGGCAAACTTTTGGCAAGAGACGAAAATGTGATATTAACAATGATGCGTTCAATAAACATGAATAATATTATGAAACATAGTAAAACCGATTTTTAATTAAAGCATTTACATAGTCATATTACTTTGATAATAAATGATCATGTACATACGTGTAGCAAAAATTTAATGATGTATTTTTAAACCTAACGTAATTGATTAAATCTTAAATTAAATTTTCCTTAATTAGAACGCGTCAAGCTGTCATTGAAATTTCAACGCCCTCTATCGGCTAAGTGTCCGCTGTATAAAATTAGAAGTCACAATTTCTACAAGTTCCGTGTGTGCGGAAAAATCCCTTTTTGGGCGTCCGACCACATGTGTGGTTGGTGAACAAAATATGGTTCTGCAGTGATTTCCACGTTAAAACGTGTGTTTTAAGTGTAAACGTTGATTTACATCGCTGAAAGAAGTGTGTGCGGTTCGTTGTGTGTAAAGAAAAAGTTGGAACGAGTCGACGGAAGTGAATTTTTTCGATGTAAATACGCTGCGATCAGGGTCAGTGCGGTGTGCCTAAAGAAATTCGCGCATATTCTCCTCAAATCACCTATTTATTCGACTGTTATTGTTTTATCAGTGAATTCGACCTTCGAACCTTCCTATAGGGCGGCGTTACGGTTATATTAGTTCGATCGCGACTCGTGGGTTATCCCGGCGACATGCTTTCGTGTTGAGGCATGGAGGCGCGCTCGTGATCGTTTTACGGCGCGGAGCGCGCGCTCGGCCTTACATAACTTGGACAGCGGCGGTGGTATGGCCGCTCGCGTGTCTTCCGAGGGTGCGGGACCCTCGTACGCATCGGTGCTGAACTTCCGTGGGGTAGAGAGCAATAAGGAGAACATTGAGGCCACAGAAGAGGTGGTGGATGTACCACCTCGGCCGGATGATGAGGAGGAGGAGGGTTTCGTGCCGGTCGTCTCCCATGTCCGTCGGTCGGGGAAAGGGCGCCGGGATAGAGACCGTAGAGCTCCACCGCGGCCTCATAAGACCCCTGCTGAACACAAGGAGCCACTGCCATCTCAGGAGCAGCAGCAGCAAAGCGCTGAGGCCCAATCAAAGAAGTTTGTTGAAGCACCCATTCCAAAAGTCAATCCATGGCAGGTAAGTCATTCACTGTCTGACACTTTGCTGTTTACATAATGATTGTGTTATTATTCTGTAAAATTAGGTTGTCTGTGACCATGTTTCTGATGAAATAACATTATGAAATCAACTGTTTTACATTGGTAATGAGTTTTGGTCAGGTTTTTAGCTGTTTACTTTAAGTTTTTTATGTTGAAAGGTATTTTTCTTTTTCTGGCTAACTATAATTTAGGATATATTTACATAGCTATGATTTTGTATAAACCTGTAAGTCTACTAAAATTATTTGATAGAACAATTCTTCACAGTAGGACATTTTTATGACAATGTGTTCAAAGTGTGCTATGGCTTTTCCTGTTTTTAACTTCATGAGTTTCACTCTTAAATACCGACATAGGGTTCTGTAACAAATAGCAGACATGGATTACATATGGAGAGATATAATGGATATCATATACATATTGTTCTGAGCTACAAGACTCGAATTAAATTCTGTTGGAATTACTATAGAGTTTATTAGAACTGTACAACACACATAACAAGTACAAAATGAAACTGGATGCAGCCAGTTCACACTGCACGATTCAATACAATGTAACGCATGCAAAATCAGTCACTGTGTTGCTAATCAAAAGTATGACAGGTCTTAATATTGTGGTCATTGGATGACTGCCTCACCTGTCCATTCGGGCATGGTTTTATACTAACTATACAATACAAAAAAATAGACTGCATGCCAATGCACCTCTCGGCACTCAAAAACTCCACTTAATTTCCGAGAAATAGTAATTTGTACACCTCGTTGATTATTTCTGTGAAAAGCCAACAAGTCGAAAACATTAACAATGGGCTATTCTCTAATTGCAAATTTTGATTACAGCATTTCTTTGCCCATATGTCACAATAGGTGCAGGTGGCCAATTTGTAACAATATGAATGGCTGTTATTTTTATAAATTGACTTTTTACAATTAAAAACTAGATATAATTTGGTTAAACTAATCTAACAAAGAAAGAAAAAAATATTTATTCAGAACTACAACACAAAGGAGAATAGCAAAAGTGAGAGCATACATAATTTACATACCATATATACAGCAACCAGCTCTTTACTGCCAAACTACCCACTAAACCTAAACCTGCGCCACATTTATAGCACTTTAAGCTTTTTAAGGGGCCACACAGGATCTCATACAGAGTAACTGCAACATGACGAGTCTTCATTCTATAACTGGGCCACCCCGGTGAGCAGAGTATCCCACTTTGTACAGCAACGAGGAAGTCCCCTATCAGCCCCTTGACAGAGGTCCCCTGTGATGCTATCTATGAGAGGAGGAGATGCGCATAGCAGTGCCTACAACCGCCGGTTAATCAAGCAAACCCTAAAAGTTCTAATCAAGATTATGATTTCAGCATAATGTCACATCAAATCAACAAAATACCAGTTTTGTCTACTTTCATGATTAGGTGTTAATTTAAACAGTGATTGTTTTGCTTGTTTCCATGTGCAACCCTATTTAGGTCAGTTGTAAAAGTACATAATTGCTTATTTGTAATTTAGATGCAATTTATTAAAATGCAGATTGCTAACAATGCAACTATAATTGCACTGATGACTGTTTTAGTTAGTGGATATAATTTAGTGTACATAAATGAAGTTCTTGATAAACTTGATTTATTGTTAATCAGGGTAGTTGTAATAAGATTGTGTAGGATACTAGCTTCTGCCTGTAACTTTTTGTACCCCATATTTTGAAACATTCTTCATTAGTGCTCCGCTGCTATTGGTCTTAGCTTGATGATGCCTATAGCCTTCCTTGATAAATGGGCTATCCAACAATGAAACAATTTTACAAATCAGACCTTTCACTAAGATTGATGTGCAAACTCTAGCTTTATATATTAGTAATATTAAAAAAAATGGAGGTAGTTCTCAATTTGCCAGTAAATATATTTTTTTACATATGTTCAGCCATAAATTTCCTATTTCATTGAAACATTTTTTAATCATAATAAGTGTGTATTTGACCCTGATCATCCTTTAATGTTGAGTGATGATGCCTGCAAAACTTGTATGACGTAAATAATACCTAGTCACATAGATAAAATAACAAAAACCCTTATGACAAAATAATTTTTTAGCAATTAGTATGAAAAATGGTTACTCCAAAACAAACTTAATATCTTTACAACTACAATAGAATAGCACTTTAAGAGATAAAACTAAAATAATTTAATGGCCTCTGTGGTTGAACTGCTAAATCTTAGCAGGACTAACTCTCTAAAACCCAGAGGCTCCGGGTTCGATTTCTGTTATGGTAAATTTCAGATTGGTGGAATTCACTGTATATGATATACAGTGGTTCATTGTATATTAGCCATTATACAAGCTGCTACATGATATCTATATCGATATCAGGATCTCAAAAACTTGTATTTAAAAATCTTCTTAAAAAACAAGTTATTTAACATGTAATGTTCCTAACTTATACTTTATTTAAATTATAATTAATAAAAAATATAAAATTATAAGTTTTTAGAGTTTTTTACGGGTTTTCCAATTTAAACTTAAGAAATAAGTAGGGTACATAGTACTAAATTGTTATTTAAAGTTTTACTAATATATTCCTTTCTTAGTTTTTCTAATAATATTTTTTACATACAATGTAATCAAAAACTTGAGGTGTCAAGGGACACCAGGATGGAAGGAAGTTAGTTAATGTGAGTCTTTATTGTTATTATTGTCTGTAGATAATCTCTACTTACCTAATTCCATCAGCAATGTCAGGAACTTGTGCAGAAACACTTTCAGGGTTTTTAATGTACTTGTCCAATTTGAAAACCTGCCCGTAAAACTTCAAGTTAACATTTTGTTGCAATTCATTTTGTCACTTGTCAGTTGAAGTTTTTCCACTTGTATGTTGCGATTCGTTTTTCCACTTGTCCGTTGAAGTTTCACTCCTAATATGTGCCCAGCACACATTTCGATTTTTTAAAATTACTAGCTGTCCCGGCAGACGTCGTTCTGCCCGGTAAAAAATAGGGGTTGATCGTAGAGGGTTGAAAATCTAGGGTTGTATGTATTTTTGTATGTTGTATCATAAAAAAATTGAAATTAAAAATTTTG
The DNA here is from genome assembly GCA_012273795.1 of Dendrolimus punctatus. Lineage (NCBI taxonomy): Eukaryota > Metazoa > Arthropoda > Insecta > Lepidoptera > Lasiocampidae > Dendrolimus > Dendrolimus punctatus. Next base: position 2,830,588 of record CM022556.1, read on the forward strand.
TCTAAAAAATAAAATAAAAAATTTAGGGGTGGACTACCCCTAACATTTAGGGGGATGAAAAATAGATGTTGACCGATTCTCATAGATACCGGATAAGCACAAAAAATTTCATCAAAATCGGTCAAGCTGTTTCGGAGGAGTATGGCAATGAAAACTGTGACAGAGAATTTTATATATTAGATTTATTATGTACAAAAAACCTGTATACACTCAACAAAAATAACCTCGCGACACCACAGTTCAATGCGAAATAGAAAGACAAAACGAAAATAAATGGCTTGCTTTCTATGAGAGAGAGACAGACAGAGAAACACGCGCACGCCGCACTGCTTAAAACTATAGCAAAAAGTATCATTACAACTTTTGGTCTTAATTTTTTCCGTCTAGCCCCCTTTTGCAACGTGCGATAAGGAACTTCGACCCAAAAGTGGTCTATGAATAATGTTTCTTTTTGTTTGAGTACAACTACAAAAAAAAAAGTAAAAACTATACTTAATCAGGGGGTAATTATATACAAATCAAATCATTTATTTGCTTAAAACATGGTTAAGTATTATATAAATATTAGATAACAATATATTGTGTAATGTTTCACGTGTTTTTGCCTTTTGAGGCATGCAAATAGTAATTAAGTTGAAAATCAACCAATCAACAAAAAACATAGGATAGTCCACTCAATCTACAGACATTAATTTTACTTCTTTTTCTAGAATTATATTAGTAGTCATAGATAGTATGTCGAATGCAGAGTTATTAAATGACTGATTACACTCATTGGTATGATGAAAGAATGACTAAACAGACATACAATGCAAAAGTGGATGGATGCAGAAGTCGCGAAAGGCCACGACACACCTTCCATGATCAAAATGATCATGATAAAAAAATCTAGAAAATGCATATGATACATATCAGTAAGGTACATAATAAAGTGATATCAGGAATGACTGTCAAAAAAAAAAAAAAAAATTATAAAAAAATAGCAAAGGTGATGTCAGGAGACTTAAGAACAGACGAGCGTTCATGACGAGAGCTATGAACGTCAAGCAAGTGATGTGTTTAAGAATAAGCATGAATGGCACTGTGTTGTTCTGCCTACAACGCAAGGGAACTGGCGTGAAGTTATGTATTATGTATGGTATGGTATTGGTAGAATGAAAACCACTATTCACCTGGGGAATTATAAACAAGCTTGACTAATATGGGTATATTCTGATGTGGTAAAGGAAAACAATTTCAATGTGTCATGTTATGTTAAAAGGAAGACTCGCAATGAATGTATTGCAAGGATTTCACATCCCTTTATTAGGTATTGAGGGTTATTTTTAATTTGAATGTTTTATAATATTGTTATCAGTTCGGGACTCGAAATAAAATGCCATTGGAATTCTTGTAAAATTTATTAGAACTATGCAAACACATATAACACAGGTCCATTTATGGAACTCATTGCCACTCAACATCAGACAAGCTAAGTCAGTATCCTCCTTTAAAATCATGGTTTTTAATTATTTTTGGTCCTCTCAGGTATAATAGTGCTGCTTTTCTGTATATATTATGATATTTACTGTGTTTATATAGTATATAATTAAGATTTTTATTTATATATTTTTGAATATTTTATATTATGTATTGTCTACACAGCCACTGTAATTTTTTTTTAATTATTTTCCTTAGTTTAAGGGGTTACCTGGAAGAGATCGCTTTAAGTGATAAGGCCGTCCTTTGTTCAGCATTTATTGTATCTAGGTTTTAAGAACATAGTTTTAATTTTGGGTGAACAATAAAGTGTTTTTATTCATTCATTCATTCAGGTACAAATATAACTGGACACAAGCATTATAAACTACACGATTCAATGACACGCGCAAACTCCGTCACTGTATCGCTTATAGAATGAACAGGTCTTGCTCGTATCGTAATCGTCGCTTAACTGCTTGCCACCCCCGTTCGGGCATCGTCTTATACAAAACTGTACAATATAACAATCAACCGCGTGGACTGAAGTTTTCTAAGAAAACTTAATCTGCTCACCTGCAGCCATAAACGAGTACAATAACAATAGGGTAATTGTAATTTTAAACACAAGGTAAACAAAAGAAGTCCAAATGCGGGAAAGGTAATGAACCAGGTGTGCGTCCACTTTGTCGGCATACAGCAATACGTTTTAATGGTTTAAAGCGCTAATTTATTTAATTTTTGCTATTCCGACGTTTCGGCCACTTTGCAGTGACTGTGGTCATGAAAGACAAAGATGTGAAGTGTCAAAGTTTTATTTAGCCTGCCGCCCAAAAAACACAACAAATCTCATCAAATCATACGGACCCACCTAAATCCCTGCACTACACATATTTCCATGATTCGACGACGAATCTCCGACGGCCTCTGGTTGAGCGGGCTAAACCCTTGTCGGCCTACTTCATTGTGACGCAGAGGTTCCGGGTTCGATCCTGGTATAGTAAATTTCGGAAACGTATTTTCTCCGTTAATTACTATGGTCTGGGTGTCTGGGATCAGCCCCAGAGTTGTACGTTGTATATTACCCATAGCACAAGCATAACTTGCTTAATTTGGGGATATACAATAAGTGAGTTTTCTGCCGATTATTTGTTTTTTCATTTTTATTTATATAGATAGATTATCATTATTTATGTCTATCCTTGTAGTAAAATACTGGGACACCCATCAATATATAAAGCCGCTTGTAATCTCTAGTTCTTTAATAAGTTAATTAAATATGTCATTGTTTGTCTAGCACTCATTTATGACATAGTAAACATGTTGTGAAAATTTACTTTCACTGATAAATGATAAACTCATAATTGTTGTAAAAACAGAATCATTGACATTAGTTGCATTATTTGTAATAACAATATTGTTAAGAGTTGCGAGACTCGAATTAAAATGTGATTGGAATTATTGTAGAGTTTATTAGAACTATACAAACACGTGTAACACAGGTACAAATATAACCGAACACGACAAATCCAAAAGTAATGCAGAAAGTCGTAATTCAATAAAACGCGCAAAGTCCGTCACTATGAGGTTCCCGATTGTACACACGTCACGCCTTGATAGTAGTTGTCGCTGAACTGCCCCCCCTCCCTCAATCAGGCCATCGTTATATACTGCACAAATGCAAATGTATGTTCGCCGGCAACGTCGCCACCGTTTCCTACAAGCCTTTAACACCTGGCTAATGAATAATGATGCTAATGAGCGAGTGCAATAGGACAATGGACTGTTCCTCCACAATAACTTAGAAACATATGCCAATAAATATTCTATTCGTCATTCAATTGGGTGTCTGGAAGATCGCTTTTACGATAAGACCTTTGTACATAAGTAGATATAATTTAGTCTTAATTCATGATTGTATTTGTACAATAAAGTTTATTATCTATCTATCTATCTAAATAAGTGAACAAAAGAAGACGATCATACAAGTATTACAATTAGTTCAAATACCGACAGGTAATAAAATGTGCTTCGAGGATGTGTCTTTGTCCGGGGCTAAGTTGTAACAATATTAATCTTCAGACTCCTCAGTTACTTGATGCCTGTTACGGTCATCCCTTAACCTCTATAAACGCTGATCTACGTTGATCCAACTATTGACTGCAAAGGAAGGACCTCCCCTCCCCTAACTTGTGACGTAACATATCGATTGTCCCATTGTCATCCCTAGTATTTTCTTTAATAGTCGGTTCCTATATCTCACTATTCATTCTCATGTCTTGCCATCAGTTGAATTTTGACATTCCTGTATGGAGCTTATGTAAAGATTTAACCACTACTAAGGCAAATGTATGTTCGATAAGATATAGGAAACGGCCACCAATGAAGTATTAAAAATCTTGAATTACAATTTCATCCCACATATACAAACAAGAAGTAATTATGAAGGTAATGTTTTACGTGGGTTGTAAATTAGCATGAAAATGGAGGAAATGAAGTGCGATTGTCATGTATATGTCATTTTGGCATTACTTTATTATTTCTACTGTCTAAATGGTATATAATAATAATAATTACAGCCCATAATTGTCCCACTGCTGGGCTCGGGCCTCCCATTATAGGGCAACGGACAGTATACCCGCCTCGCTTGTCCAAGGCGGCTTGGCAGGTTTGACACATCGGTTATCTCGATGTGCAGGTTGTATCACGATATTTTCCTTCACCGTTGTTAGCACGTGGTAATTGTAACAATATGCACATTAGATCAGAAAACTGACTAAGCGGTGCATGCGTTTCGGTCAGGATCGAACCCGCGTCCTTCGATTTAGGGGCGCGAGTGCCAACCATTACGCTACCACGACTTTTTTGGAAATGGTATATACACAAATCCAATTAAAATTTTTGTTCTCTCTTTTCTTTTACCATATCCCAACTATTCAGGGTCGGCACAATATGTCTTTTCTTTCCATACTCCTCTATTTTGATATACATCTGTCAGACCATATATCATATCATCCTTCACACAACCCATCCATCTTTTGGTCTTGTTTTACATTTATACCCATCTATCTTGTAGTTTATTTTACATTGTTTGCGTTTGACCACTGTCTTCGTTCTAACTGTACACAGTTATAAACACATGAATAGAAAAATTTCAAGTATAATATCACAGTGTAGGAACAAGTAGCCGTGTGAGAGAACGACAAGCGCACATAGAGTTCTTTTATAAACAATGCGGATAATTATAATCTAATACTGGAATTCGTAATTGAATCAATTTGTTGATGCTAATTCATTTTAATAAACAATTTTTTACCAAGTACCAAAGTTAAAAATTTCAACTGTTTATGTATGTTTAATAACATATGCGTTTTAGTTACCTGATGTCAAAGGGCGATGTTAACAACTTTTCATCAGGCACTTCCCCCTGTTTGCTGTAAGCTACCATTAGAGAAATATTTGATTTCAATTTTCTACTAACACTAAGGCAAATTGGATAGCAAGACATGAAATCTCGACTTGTATCTTAACAGAATCACACAAAGACGCAAGAGTAGAATAATGAAATAAGTTTCTTAATGAATGGCCTTGCTTAGAATGTATTCTTACTTAATTTTAATTAAAAATTATTTCTAAGAACATATGATGTTTGAGGATTATTATAAAAGTGTTAGATCTGTGACTTGTTTCGCGGTTACTTATTATCTTAGATTTGTTTATTGCCTGAATTATTCAAACAGGTAGACCGCCCACCTGATGGAAAGCGGTTATCATCACCTATGGACATTTGCAACACCAAAGGTACTACAAATGCGCTGCTGCTCTTAGTGGAAGCGTTGTTATGGCGACATACTCTACACCAGGGTGGTAGCAATCTAGACGGGCAAATGTCCTTCCACCTGGCTGTGGGTTTTGTCGTCTTTATGACAACCCGCCCTTCCGCAGGATTATTCTCCATTCATACATAATATCACGCCTGTTTCCTATGGGGGTAGGCAGAGACTATGGATCTCCACTTGTCTCGATCCTGACAAACAACTTTCCCTTCACCTACTTTCATTAACCTCTTCATACATGCATGTTTTCTTTCTTTCTCCGTTCAAGTAAAATTATATATTAAAGTTATATATTGTATATATTCCGTCTGTTTGATATTATACCGACGTTCACTCTGGAAACGTCTAAATGCGTTTGATTGACGTCAAAAACGCGAAATCCCTAACAGTGACTGCGGACGCGACGTACGACGTATATACGTCACGTCAGGTATCTTAGAGAGAGTGCTATAGTGGATATTCATAATATTATTCATTCGTCGGTTGCATACAGCGTCACTCCGTACACAGCCTATAGTGTTTCTAAGGCTGGTCGCAAACCGATCACGTCATCGACAAACAGTCGACACTTTTTTCTTACACTCTGTAGGGACTCGCCGCACACGGGTGACTGGTTCGGTGGTCCGTTTACTACTGTCTAAGCCCTCTAAGCGAATTAAATATTGTATAATGATTTAGGCTTGCGTCACACTATGATGCCGTTCGCGGTTCATGACAGATCCGATCTTGCTTCAGTCAAATAATATTTTCGAAGAGGGCGATATCGGATCGCAATTAGAGCGATACAATAGTGAGTATACTCTGAGCTCCTGTAATTCAAAATGGTAATCTAATCGAATTGGAATTGTAGTCTGCAAACTATCTCGGCTCGATATTGAATCAATAATTATGTCATTGATACAAATGACCACCTTTTATGAATGTGAGTAGTGAGTTTATTTATATTTAAACATCTGTCAGCTGAATTAATGTTAAGCAGCACTGGCATGGTTTCTTTTATGAAAGTAACAGACTCTGGTGCACTCATTCTTTCTTAGTTGAGAATATTTGACTGGACCGAGATCGGAACCATATTGAACAGAGTGTGAATCGAGCCTTCTCTTCTTTCTTTCACCACATCCCCATTAATTGGGGTTGGCACAATGTCTTTTTCTTCCACACTCCTCTATTCTGACATACATCTTCTGTCACACCACAAATCATCATATCATCCTTTACACAATCCGGCCTTCTTTTTTTGGACTACCTACTACATGTGAATCGAGCTGTATGCGTCTTGAAAGAGGAGCGGGGGGCAGTACTGGCATTGAAATTCAACTGGTATTATTGACCAATCACCGGTACACATGACATGATAACATGTGATCGAAGTATTCATTTTGAGGTTATAACCACGCGTCGAGTCGCGTTTATCTATTTTCTTATCGTTGTTATCGGCGACTTATCGTTCCGCTGGCGCTATATCGTAGTAGTATTTCATAATCTTACCAGTCTTTCGATAAGTTAGTTTTATTATTACAGGGGGCTTATTATCTATTTGTAGTTTTTTTTCTTTCTTAATATAGTTTCGCAAGGTGTGTCCGTTTGGTCTAGCGTCATGTTTATTTTAGTTATTGGTTAAGACCAGGGATAGCATTTTTTTATTGCAAGTCAGCGGACAGGCAGACGGCCCACTTGATGGAAAGCGGTTACCATCGCCTATGGACATTTGCAACACCAAAAGTGCTACAAATGCGCTGCTGCTCTCTTAAGGGAGACTGGAACCTGGTCACTAATGCCGGAACACAACTCAAGGTTCTGATGGCGACATACTTTAGACCAGGGGTGGTAGCCATCCAGTCGGGCAAATGCCCTACCACCTGGCTGTGGGTTGTTTTGTCGCCTCTTGCGACAGGCCGCAGGAAATTGTATTCTTTCTCCGTTCCTGCACGGATAAAATCGTGCATCATCAGAGTAGGTTAAATTATTCCTTAAGGTTACGTTGTCTGGAAAAAATTGCTTTATGCGATAAGGCTGCCTATTGCTTCTACCATGACAATATTGTAATTGTATATTTGGTGAGCAATAAAGTGTACAAATTGTACAGGTATATCAGCCATACCGTCGTGTTTGATATAGACAGTAAGTAGTAATACAGTGAAACTGGATTAGTGGGCTCTTGATTATCGTTATGTGAGAAACCTCTATTATCGATATTGACAATGAAGTCCCAACACTTTCGCATTCAAGGACCTGGATTCAAGGACTGGAAATTTTCAAATCTTTTTAACTGAGACTTGATTTGTTAAATTTGTTCGATGTTTAGGAATATGTAGCTCAGTAGCCTGTATGTATAAGTGAGACAATTTATCAGTTTTGGGAAACTGGGTAAACGCAAGGACTCTATAGGTGATTAAAAGTGTACGTCCCGTCAGATCCCAGTTATACAGGTTTCACTGTACATACAAATCCGGTATAAGTTATCGAGGGCTAACTTATGGTAGTGAAAGTATGCCCTCGGTATGTAGTTCAGATATTGGGCGAATCAAGGGCGGATGTTGCGTAACGCTTTTGGACTGGTATTCGTGCTGGCAACACGCCTCTACCCTTGAGACATCGATGGGGCAACACCTTTATGAAGGCGATAAGGTTCGGTAAACTGACGACCACCAATATGCCTGATGGCAAGTGGATATCGGATAAGTTCATGGTCATCCGAGCGTTTATTCTCGCTTGCGTTTAAAAAGTTCGATTCGATGCCCCGGTCTCCTATTTTGGTATACTCGGGATTATCGGGCTAAACCTTTGCTGGCCTACCTCACTGCAACGCAGAGGCTCCTGATTCAGTTCCTGCTACAGTATATTTTAGGAACTTTTTTCTCCGTTAAAATCCGTTAAAAACCAAAAAATAAATACTAAACTAACGCAGGAACGGAAAAAAATACAATTTTCTACGTTGGGGCAGCCTGTCGTAAGAGGTGACACCACAACCCTCAGCCAGGTGGTAGGGCATTTGCCCGACTGGATGGCGACCCCTGGTCTAAAGTGTGTTGCCATAACAACCTTGGGTTGTGCTCCGGCATTAGTGGCCAGGTTTCAGTCTCCCTTAAGAGAGTAGCAGCGCATTTATAGCACCTTTGGTGTTGCAAATGTCCATAGGCAATGATAATCGCTTTCCATCTGCAATGCATCTGCAATAAATAAAAAAATTGGTACAAATGTGAAGGTAGACTAAGTATGAGATAGATGAATTGTGTTAAGGGTGACATGATGATTTGTGGTGTGACAGAAGACTTATGTTAGAATGGAGGAGTACGATAGGAAAAGACATATTGTGAATGAATGTGTGTATTGTGTATGCAATGGTGTGTATTTTTGTTGTACCCTAAATAAATAAAATGAAATGAATTGGTTACTTGGTATTGATACGTACCAAAAAGTCAAGGGCCCGGTCCCCAGTAATTATGGGATTTGTCCCATATCATATTATGAATTTATCATATTAATTTAGTGTTTTGTATCTTATCTAAAGACGATTTCTTTTATACTATACTAAAACCCTTGATCTATTGGGTAATGAACTCCACAGTTCAGACACTATAGTGTTAGATGCTCCTTCCAGGTGGTGTATTGGGGCAACGTGTCCGTCAGGGTGGCCCAAAAAAAAACTGACGATACTTTTTTGAGTATGCAGTGAAAAACTTAGTTTTTGATGTTTAAGAATTCCCTCTAAAGGACCGTTTAAAAAAATTTAAGAGGTCGCTTCAGGTTTCTTTAGATTTCAAAAATCGCCATAAACTGATTTTTATATTCATTTTTTTTCGTTACGCTGTAATTATATAGACCAAAAAATAATAAGTTTCTGAAAGATTCAGTTCAAAATTTAAATTTAAAGAGGTCGTTCATAATTTTATTAAAATACAGTTGAGATGGCAGTTATTACATGTAGCTTCGAGTAGGAATTTACGTTATTTTCAGATCAGCTGTCAAATATTAGTAAAACGACTTTCTTTAATCCCTGGTGTGCAAAAACTTTTTTGGAAAATAGTACCTATACATTGTTTTTTTTTAGAAAATAATTTTCGTAGATTACAAACAGGATTTTTGCAATGAATAACATTATTTAATGACGTATAATTAATTGTCTTAAGTAAATTAGCCACATCTAAAGTTAGATATTACTGTAGAAAATTTATATAAATCATCTAAGTACCCGAAAACTGTATTTTTTTAACAAAAAGCAAGGTATATTTAAAAGTATATTTTATATATTCTACGCGAAACACCTGGTGGCAATATTCGGAATTTTACAACCGATGGCAACATTCGGAATATTACAAGCGGTAGCAACATTCGGAATTTTACAACCAGTGGCAACATACGGAATTTTACAACCAGTGGCAACATTCGGAATTTTACCATAACTCGACAGTCGATCTATAATCATTCGGGGGACTAACGGCTTTATTCATATTGAGTGAGAGTAAGTTTGTAGCCTTCTTTGAAACCCTTGAAGAAGCCTACAAACTTATTCTATTTCAATATGAATAAGATGTTGAATTCAGCACAAAATGTTCTCCAGTGGAACTTAATTTGAATAAAAACTTGAATGAATGCAATGATTATATAAAAAAATGCATAATATTTTTTTATCTACATTAGTAGAAATATACCTACGTATTATGAATTGGAGCAACATATTTATCATATCTGAATATTTATCGGCCAATTTGACTACTTGCGTTACCAAATTGTTATTAGTTGCATTATAATCGTCGTGTTATCTCGATAAGAGATTAATATAAAATTGAAAGCAGAAACGTCACGATTATATTACCACGATTTTGAAGTGACAACTTCTTATGGGAGGGTAAACCGCTGCGTTACCTAACGCGTTACCGCGCCAGTCTGTCTGGCTTTTCGAAAGAAAACACAGAAAGGGGTTTCTCTCACGCAAGTTACCAGTTTTGTCGGGCGTCCCGAGAGGCACACGTTTTTTTTTCTTAATCAAAAGGCTCAATTTTCTTTCGATTTTGATGAACCAAAGTGTTTCGTCTACGAAAACTTTGAATCATTCAGTGTTATTGAATAACGACGGATTCTTACAGTTCTGTGCCTTTCAACCAAATTGACTTTAATTGATTCGTTTAATACCACCATTAAGTTGATATTAGACGGTTCATTTCTGTCTTTCAATGTAGATGAATCAGCCAAGTGATCCACGTAAACATTGCCTTGGATCGTTCAGTGTCGTATAATTCGTCGTGTTCTTTCAGTTATCTGCCTTTGAACAAATTTATTCAATGTGGTGGATCCGTTTACTATCGTTTCACTAGTTTTAGTTCACTACTGTCTTTCATTTTGGATAAATGAACTAATGATTGATATAAACGTACACTTAAATCTATATTATACTATGATTAATCTATAAATGGTTCGAGTTTTTTGTTTTCATTGCGTTTAAAAATGTGAAAAAAAACACGGGGCATAATTTCTAGAATTTTTGTGTTTGTATAGTGTAATATGTCAATTAGTACGATATAGCAAAGCATTGCGAATTTATTATTTCTGTCTTGTTCGTCACTTCTGTCCCGTTTTTTTTGTTCGTTTTCTGGAAGCTTTTGAAATCCTGGATATCATGTAGTAGCAGAGTACAAACCAAGACAAGTAAAACGAGCCCAAACACGACGGGTCTATCTTATTTAGTACAGGAGTTCCTATGGCCACCTTCCGACTCCATCATCAGATCAGCTCCGTGGTACCATACTATTGCATTGACGCGCGATATACATATGCGTGCAAAATTTCAGCTCAATCGGAAACCGGGAAATTGGTTTAATTTAACTTGCAAGGTTGCACCCGAAGTTACATTGCAAGTTAAATAAAGGCGTGTAAGAAATGCCCACGTGTCATTAATTACGTATTGGAATCTTCATATCGGATTGACAGCGACTTGTTTTTCCGTGCAGTTGTTCAAAGAAACTAAGTCAATATAGTGTATATTGACTTACATTCTTTGTAATTGTGGTGAATTCAACAAGAAGTTTAATTATTGAAGGTTAATATAATATAACACCTAATTATATTATTATCCGTGTAGGAACGAATAAAGAATAAGAGGCGACAAAACAACCCACAGCCAGGTGGTAGGGTATTTGCCCGCCTGGATAACTACCACTCCTGGTCATACGGGCATAGTCTATTTACCGCCATAACAACCTTGAATTATGTTCCGGCATTACTGGTCAGGTTCCAGTATCTCTTAAGAGAACAGCAGCGCATTTTTAGCACTTTTAGTGTTGCAAATGTCTATAGGTGATGGTAACCGCTTACTTACTCTTTTGGTAACTTCTTTTTTATATGTACGTGACATAGAGCTACTACTATAAATATAAATGATAAATAACAGTGCAACATCCGTCCGTCCTAGGGTGCAGTTGAAAACCAGCATCAGGCATCTGCTGCTGCCTGGCACATGCAAAACTGCACCTATTTGGTACCATCGCGAGACTATTTAATACTCATTATCTATCACCGTAAAATTTATTCCATGTCTATCTCGTTGTAGGACCAAATAAACGTATTTTCTTTCTTTCTTTCTTACTATTTAGGGTTTTTTTTTTATTTTATTTGGGGGGCTAACAGCTATCATTAATAATAACTTAAAATAAGATAAATTTAGAGAAGCTATTAATAAGCCTCCACACTTTTCGCGCGGTGGCGTCGTTGTCAGCCATTTGCAGTCCACTGCTGGACGTAGGCCTCCCAAGACGTCGCCACTCATCCCTCCGATTTCCTCAGCCAGCGCCTACCGGCGACCTTGCAGGGGTCGCCGGTCCATCGGGCTGGTACGCGGTGTAGCTGCGAGGAAAACTAGTCTATACATATAAATAAAATTGGAGTGTGTTTGTAATATTGAAATAACCCACAGCATTAGCATTTGACTGGATACGAATTTACAGTATGCGCATAAAACTTGTTTGTTCGTATTATGACAGTTCAGCTTAAAGAGCAGAGCATTCTAATTTTTTAATGTATACGATGTAACCTTATCATGTCTTTTGCTGATTACAATAAAAAAAAACGAATAATATACGGTACATATATTGGCGATGCGTTACAGGAGAGATAAAGGAGAAAGGAACACTCACTTTGCTTGCTGGGGTTGCTGTTTCTCTTCTTTAAACTTGTATTCTTTTCTCACGTTAACGTATATACTTGCGGTTGCACAGCAATACTGAAACTGACACTTGACATCTTGACCATATGCGGAAGAGCAGCGACACTGATCGTTTCTTTGCATTGTCCGTCTCGTTCACGCGTGTGGTGTTGCGGATAGGGAAAAGAGGGAAAGGACAATGGGAGGATATTTACTTTATTTTTATTTTGTTTTTTAATTTTGCGGTGTTAATGGCGCCAACATACATCAACATAACATTTTTTACAATTTTTGCCTGTCTCTCTGTTAGTTTGTTCCGGCTAATCTCTGAATTGGCTGGACCGAATTTGACGGGACTTTTATTGGCAGGTAGCTGATGTAATAAGGAGTAACTCAGGCTACTTTTATTTTCAATTATTAATTCTTCAAAATATGACGATTTTCAATCACCACGCGGGAGAGACCGTGGGGCGCAGCTAGTCTTGAATAAAAGTGGTGCCGCTCTTTCTGGCTTTTGAATTATGAACTTAAAAAGTACGTTATTAAATTGGTGTGCACTAATGTTAATTAATATTCAACGTCTATGAGAATAGTGATCAATAAATAATGTTTGTTCGGTAAATAATTAACTCCTTTAATTCACTGTCATATAACCGACACATGTTAGTTATGAAAGTACAGGTAATAGGGACAGGTGATGGGAAACAACTGCCGTGGGCGGGTACTCTGAGCGGAATATGTACCTGCAGTAGCAAAAGGTCGAGTAGACATTATCTCCATTAGAGTAATGTACAGACTTAATAGAGGTAATAATAAAATAATTATAAATAATCGGCAGACAAACACACCTATTGTATATCCCCAAATTAAGCAAGTTGCACTTGTGTTATGGATATACAACGGATTACTCTGGGGCCGATCCCAGATACCCGAACCATAGTAAATAACGGAGAAAATAAGTTTCCGAAATTTACCATACCAGGAATCGAACCGGAGCCTCTGCGTTGAAGTGACGTAGGCCGGCAAAGGCTTAGCCCGCTCAACACAGAGATACATACATAGGTAGATGGATAACACTATAATGTACGCGATTTCAGAAAACTTAAGAATGAGTATTTTACTTTAATTGTGTATAAAGTGCGGTCTTATCGCCAAAAAGTGATCTCTTCCAGACAACCCGTGGCGAGAATTTTGTTCATTAGGGGTGGCAATGGTGGTATACATAATTATTGTACGATTACTTACAGCTTAATTAAAATATATAACTATATTTTATATATATACAAGATTAGTAATAAACTGCAACTATTTAAAAGATAATAAACATATAGCTATATGCAATATAATACTAATTATATAAAATCACAGATCGTTATATTTCAGACTAGCTGCGCCCCGCGGTCTCTCGCCACGTGGTGATTGAAAATCGTCATAATTCCAAAATAAAAGATTTTTTCTAAAATAAAAGTAGTCTAAGTTACTTCTTATTACATCAGCTACCTGCCAATAAAAGTCCCGTCAAAATCGGTCCAGCCATTTTAGAGATTAGTCGGAACAAACAGACAGGACAAAATGGTAAAAAATGTTATTTTGGTGTATGTACCGTATATATATTCATATGCATGTAGTAAAAAACAGTTATTTCAATATTACAAACAGACACTCCAATTCTACTTATATGTATAGATAATATTTCCTGATCATGTTCTTAAATTTTGCTTGTGTGACAATAACAGGCAATGTATTCTAAAGTTGGACAACCTTAACTGTGAAAGAATTATTGAAAAACGTTGCTTTATGAATAGGAGTCATAAGTCTATGTTGACTGGAAGGGCGGAAATTGTGAGAGCAAGAAATAAATTCGAAGCGTTCTTTAAGGTACTGTGGAGTAATAGGGATGAAAAAAATACTATAAAGCAATGAAGGAATGTGAATACATATAATCAGACCTGTTTTCCAATGGGAATATCCAAAGGCCATGGATCTTCACTTGCGAATATCCTGAAAAACAATTTTTGCTTCATCTACTTTTGCTCATCTCTTCATACGTGCACGTTTATTTAAGGTGCTTTTTACTGATTATTCTTTAGCACGTCTGCTATTTGATCGAGTTGTGCACTTCGGTCTATCGACAGTAACGCTGACGTTCACAATGCTTTAATACGCTTGCTTTGTGATTTTACTCATTCATTCTCTCTACATGCCCAACCATCAATAGAGATACAATGTTTCCTGTCCGTCCGATTGCAAATTGATTCGTTCGGGAGCTTTAAGCGGAAACATTTCTGACGTTTGTGAATAAGCAGACAGATCTCTAACTTATAGGTTAACCGTTTGATGCTGATCTTCTGAGCATGGCCACCACGCCAAAAGACAGTGCAGTTGACGACATAGTACCGAAGAACAAAAATATTGAGCGTTCATCATCCTCATAGAACCCTTCAAAGTAGTAGAACCTGAGTCTGATACCGGCTAGAGCCGATTTATTTATCAGATCAAACAAAAGAAATCGGATCACGCAAACCCTTTTAACCCAAACAAGAGGGTCGACTTTTATCTATGCGCGTACGCATGTTTTGAAACAAGACGTCGGAATATTCAATGATATCAACAATTGGCCTCGATCCAATGGTATACGTCACCAATGTCAACGGCTTGTTCTGGCCGCGAAGGTCCCTATGGTCATAGAAGACATACACCTGGTTATTTTGGTTCGTGGTTTCGTCACATTCGTGCGATATCACTTGTCATGTTTGTTGTTTACGAGGAGCTTTATGGGCGGAGTCGATTAGCGACAGGTGGCTTTACAATGGACGCTTTTTAGAGTTCCGTAGCGAAAACAGATCACTTATCAATTCGTCAAGTTCATTTATACCGCGTACAACAATGATCTTGTGGGAATTTCCCGCTGAGGACGTTCAAGACTCTGTTTTACGGCATTAGGTTGTTTAAGGAGTCAAATTTCTTTGAGGCCGGCAGTGCTCTTTGGATGCAAACATCCATAGGCGGCGGTATCTAGTTTTCATCAGATGGGTTACTCTTTATTTGCCTACTTCAGACGATAGAATATAGAAGACGGACTGTGTGACATGCCGAAAATTATGCTTCTCTTTTTCCCAAAATGCCTACGAGACCTTAAAATTGGTTTATCTAATTGGAATGTATTTTATTATAGCAATTTTGGCTTAAATTTTAAAATTACAGATAGATATTTTATTTATTAATAATAAACCTGCGTTTCATTAGATTTTGGGAGTGTACCTATTAAATAATCTAGAATTATATCATACTTATCCAATTTAGTGCTATTATCATATCTTTTCTGTGACGTTCTCTAATCTCTACCTATTACGTTTGTGCTAAATATTTTTAGAGAGTTTCTAGGTTACTGTATATTTATACATATCACGTAATTAACATGTAGAGAATTAAATACTTTGAATTGTTGAGCCGCAGCTGTAGGTCTGCGGTGGTAGAAAGTTGTAAGTCGTCCTCTGGAAGATGGCTTTACGGTCCACTAATCTCGTTATCGCTGTCAGCCTTTTAAATTCAAACTAAGTGCCATTGGAGAATAGTTTTTGAAGGTCGACAGTTAAAATTAAATATACTGCTTATAATCTTCTCGTTTACGGTTTCGCAACAGTAGGTTTTTCGTGAGTTAAAAGTTGATTAATCCTCTACACAACCCCAAAATGCTTGAGGACCACCCGACCGGACCCGTCGCTGGTCAGCGAGTCCAGCGGACTCTTCTTGCTCTCGTTTCGGAGGCCAAGGCCCACATTATGTCGCTGAGCCAACGGAGTAAGTAAGCAAGTCTATAATCTTCTGGTGAAGAAGGGAGTACTTCTCCTTCTCCCTAAGTTTAAGTGTCATAATGTAGATTTCTGCGCACCGAGATAGAGGGCTTCCTACCTTACATTTACCGGGAACGATACTCCACTGGTCTTTCGATAGATGTGACCATCACACCATATCTTCAGCTTAATTTTACTCGAGCGAGGAGCAGTGGTAAAATCACTTATTTCATTCCTATGTCTATGCCCATCTGTAGACGAGTTAGATTAACTATGTTTTTTATTGACTGTTTGTCGGCCATGTTTAATCACATTGGACTTGTTCCAAATGTTATTCTTAACTGCTCAATTAGATGCAGAGTATGTGGTGAAAATACATAATATGTATTAAGTAATATATCATCATTCTAGCATTATATTCCGGGTTGCGTTACCTTCGTAGTCTCGATGCTGCTTTTAAGTTTTTCTTCTCTACTTCGCTCGGTCTTCGGTGTTCCTTATTACCGTCATTTTTTTTAAATAACAGTGCCAGCTGACTTCGATAGCTGTGCCATGGCGATGTGTTTGTTAGTGAATTACAACGGCGGCAACCAAACAATTCGACCGTATTACCAGGTCTTTGGCTGCATTCGTTTATTCCATAGAAACGACGTCATTTTTCGCCATTTAAAGTTTCTTATGCCTGGACCCGATATCAGTTGCTCTGTTTCAACTAACATTTGTGTCCGTTTAGTGGTTATAAGTTATATTGTAAGAAACAGTTACATTTCTTAGTTATATTCTCCTGGTCCGCATTCTTCTTGGGCCTTCTGATTATTTCTCATTTTTTAACCAACTTGAAAAAAAGGAGGAAGTTCTCAATTCGTCGGGATTTTTTTATGTATGTTCACCGATTACTCTGAGATTTAAGATCCGATTTACGTGATTCTTTTTTGTTCGACGCGAAAAAGCTTCCAATTGGTTCCCTAAAAATTTGACATAGTTTGGCGCAGTAGTTTTCATTTTATGAACATTTTTTATGAAAAAAAATCCATTCCGTTCCATATATACACCGATTACTCTGAGATTTATGATCCGATTTACGTAATTCTTGTTTAGTTTCATGCGGAATAGTTGCCATTTGGTCCCCTAAAAATTTAACATTGTTTGGCCCAGTAGTTTTCATTTTACCAACATTTTTTTGTTCCCGTTTCTTGGGACCTATATTTTTTAAGAAGGGCGGCACCTTTCGTAGGTCTACCCATACATAGTTAGATACTAAAAAGTAACGAATAAAGAATAAAAACTTCGTTTAAAAAAACCGACTTCAAAAAGTAAAAAACTAAAAAGTATGAAATAACTTATTTCTAAAGTTATTATCATTAATATATATTATCTAAAACATCTTGAAGGCGGTGCAAAGTAAAACTTGAAAATTACTAAGAACCGAGTTTAAGATGTTTTAGAAAATATATATATTAATAATAATAGCTTTAGAAATAAGTTATTTTATATTATACTTTTTAGTTTTTGAAGTCGGTTTTTTAAACGAAGTTTCTTTATTTTATTTTAATTCATTCAAATTCCAAATAAGTTTCACTGGAAACAGTTTGTTAAAGTTCATTTTTTTTTTCTAATTTTACTTTCGCTTCGCAACGTGTTATTGCTGTACATGCACTTGCATTGTACAACGAACAAAGTTGACCCCTCTGCAGTTTTATTATACTATACAGATAAATAAAGTTAAAGTGTCTGTTTGTATTATCAAAATAACAGCTTTTTACTTAATGCATATGAAAGTATATACGTTCTTATTTTTTTGTCTGTCTGTCTGTCTGAATGTTTGGGCTAATCTCTGAACGGCTTTACCGATTTGGTTGGGACTTTCACTGGCAGATAGCTGATGTTATGAGGAGTAGCTTAGGTACATTTTTACTTTTTTTTTACTTTTTTTTTATTACAGGAGTTCAGCAGACAGGCAACGGCCCACTTGATGGTAGCGTTACATCGCCTATGGACATTTGTAACACCAAAGGTATACTAATGCGCTGCTGCTCTCTGAAGGAGACTGGAGCCTGTCACTAATGCCGGAACACAACTAAGAGTTTTATGGCGACATACTCTAGACAGGGTGGTAGCCATCCAGTCGGCAATGCCTACACCTGCTGTGGTTGTTTTGTCGCCTCTTACGACAGCCGCCCCGCAGGAATTTGTATTCTTTCTCCGTTCCTGCGCGGATAGAGGCGATTTATTAGGCTTCTAGAAAAACAAATCTACGCGGACGAAGTCGCAGGCCAGCTAGTATATTATAATTATAGCATAAATAACAAGTACAGTATTAACAGTTCAATAAATGCAAAACAATAATTACGTATATAATAATGACTTGGAGGGGACTTCCTGCGCCGAGGTTTTCCCTCTCCTTTGCATCATGCGATAATTTAGTTCAAGAAGAGCGTTTTAAAATTTCTTCGAGACGGGCAACAAGGGTAACCTTGTGTAGCATATGTCCATACGACGACAACCACCTTCCATCGGGCTGTAAAAATAAATCATTATAGATATTTTATTTAACATATCAGTACATAGAGATTAAACTTCACTTACCCTGTCTTAGCGACTTAACCTTTCCACATCAATGAGTTAAATATTTAGATATTTAACCCTGGGTTTACTCCTAACTATTGATGGCGCAAGATAAAATGTTTATTAGCAGTTAACTCCAAATTAATTGAGCAACCCAGGAACGTGCAAGTGGGCCTAAGTGGTGCATGCTTTACAGCCAGTATTGGAACTCGCGACCGATTAGTTTAGGATGCCAGTGTGCTAACGACTAAGCTAGGAGAGCTTGTATAAAATCATCATCATCACCCGAGCCTTAAATTCCGGTTGCATTTGGAGCGTTCACTCCGACGCCCAGGGTCCGCTTTCCTACTTTTTCTACTCCACTTCGTGCGTCTTCAGCATCCCCGTTTCGAGACCATTGGTACGCATGTCATCCTTCACAACGTCAAGCCAACATTTCTTGGCATTCCGCTTCGACCGGGACCTGGCGGAGGCGGCATGGCTAGACATTGTTCCCCGCATTATTAGCTGGTCTCCGTAAGAAGCGAGAGCTTGTATAAAATAACCGGCCATATTGCAGACACTTTCATACACAGATTGTTATAGTAGATAATAATATGACGAAACTACCTAGTAAATGGGATTGCATAAACAAAAAATACCGCGTACAGAGATATTCAGCCTTGGATCCACTACGCACTTGAATTACAATTAGAACTATTTAAATATGTTTGTATAGAAATATATTATGTTTACGTTTGTATAACGGACTTCAAGATATCAATATGGAAAAGTAGATTAAGTGTAAGAATATTTGCTCGTAGAGATGGCTACCATTCCTAGCGTAGAGTATGCGCATAACAATGACGTAAGGAATCGAAAGAAATCGTCAGTCTTCCTTGTCACAGAATAAGTTAAGTGGTCAATGAACACTATAAGACAATCAATATTCAATCGTTCGTAACAGGTGACTTCCTACATAAAGTACACTGCTGTCGAAACTTTATTGCTCTTCAGTCAATGTTCCCTCTAGCAGTAGGTAACTTCGTCCCAGCGGAACACGCAGTTATTATTACTTTAAATAAGTTTTAATATGTGATAATATTTATAATTTTTAGCAGTTGTATATTTGAAGTTCGAGCGAGTTTTAAAATTAACGCGTCACAGTTTTTTTATTTGTCACTCTCTTGACATTGACATTGATTTCATTGTCTATGTCTGGTTTTTTTAATGATGCAAGTGCAACGTTACACAACCTTGTGCTCCTACATTAGTGGAGAGGTTCCAGCCTCCATTTAGAGAGAGGTAGCACGCCTGTAGCACCTTTGGTTCTACAAATGTGGTGGTAACCGAGTGCACCGTCTACCTGTCTGCTGAACCCACGCAATAAAAAAAAGCAGTGGGGTGTCCGCAAAGTTCGTTACCTCGCCAAACCAGAGTAAAAAATAGTCGTAGTGAGAGAATTAGGTAAACTCTAAAATTATAATAATGTTCATGACAGCAGTGACAGTGAGTGACGTCAGAATATTTGATTTATGACTTGGCTTACCGGCCAAGAGTAAGGTCTCGGAGATTAAAAGATTTTTATTAGAGCTTTCTTCTGTTTAGTTTGACTGTAATAAATGTTGGACCATGCTTTTAATTGCAAAATATTAGCACTTACTTACCCAGTTGGCTCAGCGACTCAAAGTGGGTCTATGCCTCCGAAACGAGAGCATGCCACTTTTCTCTGTCCTGCGCAGTCTCTTGCCAATTATTGGCTCGTAGATCCAATCTGTCCTTCCAGCTATATTTGGGACGGTCGACCGGACGCCGACCTACCTACCGACCGTCCCAAATATGCTTTCCTCACGCTGCGATCCTCTCTCATCCGTTCTACGTGACCGAGCCAGCGTAACATTATGTTACGCTCGGCCACGAGATTCTCAATTTGGAGGTTGGTTCGTAAAAATATTAGCAAGTACCAATCAAACCTAGGTGGTAGCCTTTTTCTGTCCAGGAGAAATCCGCTTGAAGACAAACCACCGCAGAGGAAGCGCGGTGAGGCGTGTTGATTTGCTTCGTCGGGGTGAAACTAACATTGCCACAGGATTGTTCGCCACGGTTAGGGACACGCACTAAAACCCCCGGCCGTTCCATGTTAGGTCCCCTGGCTGTGGGCTCGCTTACGCATTCACCTCCAGGTCGGACGGATGATGGCCGGCTCCATGGGTGCTGCCAGCAGCAAAATTACTGTTTGAAAAAGCTGAAGGCGTCCAATACATTCAGTATCCTTCTCGACTCTTTTCCCATCAGCACTGAGCATGCACAAACCGCTTAAACCTCGCGTCCCTCATCGTTGAGCGATTCCACGTCTTGATACGCAACGTGCCAAATGTTTCAAAATAAGTTCCACTGGAGAACACTTTTTAAAGGTCATACAGATAAGTTAAAATTTTGTTTTACTTCCTATTCTATGTACACCGCTTCGCAGCGTGTTATTGCTGTTAAGGAGAAGAAGCGGCAAGGAACTCCCCAGCAACACGTTATTAGCTACAAATTGGTTTTCTTTATATTTCTTATTCTATTTATATCGACTTACTTATCGAAGAATTGAATGAAGATGGAACTCATTGCCGGAGTCTGTCTTTCCCGAAACTTATAACCTGGGTGTCTTCAAGTCCCGTGTGAATAGGTACCTTCTAATTAACCGTGCTACATCCAAGACCACATCTTTGCTCCATATAGGGCAAGATTGTGGTCAAACGCGAAGCTATACTACAATAATAAATAAAAAAAGAATTAAGAAGATACATAAAGGGAAAGAATGTTAGCATTGTACTATTGTACTCTTTAACTTCTCCGCCTAAAACCAAAAGGTTTCGACTTAACGATGAGCTCTATGACCTTCACCCCCTGCGACGTGCGCTCGCGCACCGTCCTTGACATACGCCGTACACCGTCATAAGTCATAACGGTGAAAACTAAATTTAGATCGTTACACGCGAGTCGCGAGAATCAGGTGTTTTTCGCACAACACACGAGCGGTTTGATGGGGGCACGAGGGGGGGATTTGTGTACATAATTTACATTTTTAATGCCGCGAAGCTGTTCGGTGTTCTTCTATTCTGAGTTTGAGTTGGCATTTTTTTGAGGCGTAGGAAGTGCATTTCGCACACCACCGAGTCCTTTACTAAGGACTAGACCAAAGCGACGAGAGGTGAGACCACGAATGGGCACCAGACTAGGCGTGTGTAACTCTTTACTGAAAAGACTCACTGATCCGAAACATTTAGGTGCTCCAAAAGAGTAGAACATCAATAATGTTTCAAATTCATCATTTGGATCTGGAACATCGCGATCTCTGTGACTCTCTGTTCAGCGCGACCATGTCGCTACGTGTTAGAGAGACCAGCCAGAGCATAATGAATCACAGAGCAACAAGCGTAGCGAGAGAGCAGGAAGACAAAAATAAACAATACGAAATCGGTGTTATTAATGATCTCACAATTTGTATTTTTTTTTTTTTTTTTTTCAAATATTACTGCGAATATTCATCTTTGTTTCAACCTTAACACCGTCTGCCTCAATATGCTTGCGACACGATATATATATATCTGTATTTTTATCTTTGACAAGTTTGACACTATGTTTCGAATGAAACCGCAGCCCGTTTCCCAGCCTCAGTCCGCGACGTACCATAACAAGACAACCATGATTTTATATCTTTGACTCAATGTTTCAAATGAAACATATCAGTGATCCGTAACATTTTACTGTTCAAGATACAAATGTTCCAATCGCAAAAGTGGGACATTTGTCCCACGCCTACACCAGTCAAATCGCCGGCTTGTGTGGAGACTCGAATACTCAATACTCCACTAAAACCACCCTCCTCCCATGTGCCCCGCGCTTATGGCAGGAAGAGCGTGAGACTTAGAACGTAGTTACGCCCACGCTGATCCTAGCGCATCAGTGCTTGAGAATGCCCCGGGAAACAGTGCAAATTCACTTGGTCAACATGGATGAACACTCCTCCGCTCCCTAGATGCTAGAGGACCCCTGCAGCGGTATTGACGGGGAAGGTCTTGCGCATGTCTGCGTCTCCGGGATTGAGTTTGTCATATTGTCAATTAGCGGCCACCAATGGTGTGAAGTTGCAGGTCACGTCTAAAATTTTGCCTAAAGCGTGGTTTAGATTAGTCGAGTAACTTGAATCAAGTTCTTGGACATGCATCTACATCTACACGATTATTACTTAACTGGAAACTGTCTGTCAAAATGATGATAAGATCTTACTCGCCAGTCATCATCATCGTCCGAGCCTTAAATCCCGGTTGCGGTCGGAGCGATCACTTCGACGCCCAGGGGCCGCTTTCCTACTTTTTCATTTCCACTACGCGATCTTCGGCATCCCTTGTATTGAGACCATTGGTACGCATGTCGTAGTAATTCCAACGGCATTTTAATTCGAGTCGCGCCACTCGTAACAATAATATTCGCTTCTATATTTTTATTACAAGACAGGGGTAAGTCACAGTGTAGCGATAATTAATTAATGTTTGCGAATATGCCGAAACTGTGGCATTCGTGACTTACTTACGCATGTCGATTGCGTAATAGGAACTTGATCAAGTGTGAAATATTACGTAAGATGCTTGTTTACATTGGAAACTTCTCTTTGAGTACAAAAAAATAAGTGAATTGAAGAAATATTGTAAATTGGATGACTATGACTGACAGGAGACAGCGCTGTATAGAAAGGAGTGGAGTATTCTCATTTCGGAGGCCAGGACTCATTTTGCGTCGTTGAGCCACAGCAGTTAGTTAGTTGTGAATTGGATACAACATGTACACAAGTGCGACTAAAGAGAGAAAGAACTATATTTATTGTCATTAAAACAACGCATACGAATCATAATAAGCTTAAGAAAGCTTTATTATAATTGTTGTGTGTACAATGTACATAATCCAACATTATATTTCGGTTTGTATGATTTTTAACTCTCGTCATGTTTGGTCACTTTTAGGGTTCCGTGGCATTGTAAGGACAAGTGGAACTATTATAAGTTCGTATAAGTATCATTAGTTAAATATCAATACGGTTTTTACAAGCCTTTGAGATCCAGGATATCATGTAGCAGCAGAGTGCTAGCCAAGACAAGTGAAACGAGCCCAAACACGACGGGTCTATCTCGTTTAGTGCACGAGTTCCTATGGCCACCTTCCGACTCCATCATCAGGTCAGCTCCATGGTACCATGTTATTGTATTGTCACGCGATATACATATGCGTGCAAAATTTCAGCTCAATCGGAAACAGGGAAGTTTGTCAAATTTAACTCGCAAGATTGCACCCGAACTTACATAGATACATATATACATGGGTACATCAAGTTGTTTACCTCCGTGCAGAACGGAGAAAGAATACAATTCCTGCGGCCGGCGGCCTGTCGTAAGAGGCGACAAAACAACCCACAGCCAGGTGGTAGGCATTTGCCCGACTGGATGGCTACCACCCCTGGTCTAAAGTATGTCGCCATAACAACCTTGAGTTGTGTTCCGGCATTAGTGGACCAGGTTCCAGTCTCCTTTAAGAGGCAGCAGCGCATTTGTAGCATCTTTGGTGTTGCAAATGTCCATAGCGATGGTAACCGTCTCCATCAAGTGGCCGTCTGCCTGTCTGCTGACCTCCTGCAATAAAAAAAAAAAAAAAAAAGTTAAACAAAAGCTTGTAAAAATGTTTGAATTGAAGAAATATTCTGAATTTGTTACAATACGTACACAAGTACGAAAAAAGAGAGATATAACGACATTTATTGTCATAAAAACGACGCTTACGATTCATAAAAAAATACATAATACAGATTTTTTTTTAAAAGATAGCAAAAATAAACCGACTTTAAAAATCCGTGCATGAACGGAGTAAGAAAACAATTTTCGGCGGTCGGATTTTTTTTTTTTTTTTATTGCAGAGATCAGCAGACAGGCAGACGGCCACTTGATGGACAGCGTTACCATCGCCTATGGACATTTGCAACACCAAAGTGCTACGAATGCGCTGCTGCTCTTTAGGAGCTGGAACCTGGTCACTAATGCGGAAAACAATCAAGGTTGTTATGGCGAATACTCTAGACCAGGGTGGTAGCCATCCAGTCGGGCAAATGCCTACACCTGGCTGTGGTTGTTTTGTCGCCTCTTACGACAGGCCGGGCCGCAGGAAATTGTATTCTTTCTCCGTTCTGCACGGATAAATTCTGTCGTAAGAGGTGGCAAAGTACCCATGGGTACTACGGGTACGGGGTAGGGTATTTGTCTGTCTGGATGGCCACCACCCCTGGCTAGAGTATACTGTCATAACTACATATTGTTACGACTTACGGGACTCGAATTAAAATGCCGTTGGAATTACTATAGAATTTATTAGCAGTATACAAACACGCATAACACAGGTATAAATATAACTGGACGCAACCAGTACATACGTAATGCACGATTCAATAAGACGCGCAAATTCCGTATATAGCTTATCGAATGTACACACGTCTTGTCCCGCTTGTGCCTATCGCGAGACTGCCTCATCTCTCAGTTGGTACATTGTTTTATACTGCACCAATACAATATGTCTCCACACAATACTCGACCGTATAACACTTATTTCCAAGAATCACACCTGGCTAATAATGCCTACTATAAACGATTACAATACACAATAGGCTGTTATCTAATTACAAATTTAAACACACAGTAAACAAAGAAGTCCAAATGCCGAAAAAGTAATAAACTGAAAGTGTGCATTTACTTTTGTCGGCGTGTAACAATATCAACAGAGTGTGTGTGTATGTCCAGTGAGTAAGCTTGTGAATGTGTGTGTGTATAAATAGATTAAAACAGTGCCTCAGTAGTTGTATAGTCAATGGTATGTAGAGAAATAAGGGAAGCTGACGTGGGTCATCGGAACTATCACTAATCGCACAGACGATTAAAAAAATTAGCGCAGGGCTATACGTTTCTTCACAATATCGTGTGAGAGGATGGAAAATGATTCCATTCCAGCATGGCTCTAACATGTCAAAATTAAAGTCATTTTTAGTTTATACGCACTTCGCCGATTTTATTATTTTAAATTAAACGCTTAATTTAATTTAAGTCATACCAGATTGCTGTTTCACTGACTGGAAACTATATGTAATAACCTAATATACGTAATATTTTATGACAAAATTGGATTCTGTACATTTATTTCTACTTTAACTCTCTCTTTTCTTTCATATTTTCCTTACTTATTTTATTCCATACTACTCTGTCATGGTAAACGTCCTTTCTCTTCTTTATGTCAGAAGGTTATGAAAGATTACTGGTACTGAGAATGAATCTAGATTCAGAAACTCGCCTAACAACTTCATCGTCTGGACTGTATTCAACGTCTAGCCGTTCATTTAATACATTGTCATTTTTGGTGTCCTTACATGATATTTGTGTGGATGGGGCTTCTTGTTGTTACGGCCGTGCGGGCGACTAGCGGAGAAACGGACCCACCCGCACATAATGGCCGGAGAGGAAGGACTCGCACAGATCCACGCGCCCCCTTTCGCCTCGAGGTGAGATCGAGTAGCCGGAGAGACACAGATCTCCGGCTATTTCAAGACGAGGCCAGCCTGCAAAGGGCCTGTCCGCTCTGGAGGTGAACGCGCGAGAGAGCCCATAGCCCGGACGAAGGACTTCTTATTCTGTTCTTAAGGAACAAGAAGCCCCTCCGTGAGGCGTACCTCACGGA
Source organism: Dendrolimus punctatus (assembly GCA_012273795.1). Taxonomy (NCBI): domain Eukaryota; kingdom Metazoa; phylum Arthropoda; class Insecta; order Lepidoptera; family Lasiocampidae; genus Dendrolimus; species Dendrolimus punctatus. The sequence goes on from CM022556.1 coordinate 2,857,113, forward strand.
CCCCTAATTACACAAGCATTTGGTTGTAAACGTGTTAGTCCTTGGAATGATAAGACCTGATAACAATACGTCTAGCTAAGCAATCAATCAAAGTATTTATGAGATTAGTTTTGTCCGCGGTTTCGATCGAAGATTTGCCGTTTAAGATAGACAATACGTTGAATGTAAGGGACGAAAATACATTATCAGTATTTTTAGGGTTCCATAATCATTTTGACAAAAACACCATTAGGAATTTAATAGGCCCGCCCGCTCTTATAAAATCCTTATTGCCTCTCGTGCAGTTTCTAGGTCATGGTCATTTTTCTTTGCTACCTTTCATTGTAACGCCGTTAAGTTTGTATTTTAATGACTCAGGACAACCGTCCAGTAAAGTTTTGAACTTTGAAATCTCCTAAATCCTAGATCCTCAGAAACTTCTGTCGCTTTTTTGGTCGCCTGAAGCAAACAAACAGGCAGATGACCTATCTGGTGGAAAGTGGCTATCGTTGCCCATGGACGTAGCCAACGAGTTACCGGCTTTTGAAACTCGACCACTGATCCCGGGACACAACTCAATGGTAGTATGGCGGCATAATCCCGAATAAGGGTGGTGGCCCTCCAGACGCGAAAAATATGCCTTACCACCTGTCGGTGACATTTTTTTACCATTACTCTTACAACAGTCCATCCAGACAGGGATTTGTATTCCATTTACAAGTTTTTATGTAACTTGCAACGGATGTACCTATGTATGTAAGTATTTATGTAAGTTCGGGTGGAATCTAGCAAGTTAAACTTCCGGTTTCCGATTGAGCTAAAATTTTGCACACATATGTATATGACAATGCAATAATATGGTACCGTGGAGCTGATCTGATTAGTGAGTCGGAAGGTGGATAGGAACTCCTGTACTAAACAAGATAGACCCGTCGTGTTTGGGCTCGTTGCAATTGTCTTGGCTAGAACTCTCTCAAAGCTTTAATTTAAAAACCTTTTTAAAAAACAAATTATTTCTCTTGTTAACCAACGACAACAAAGACGGGTGTTATAAGTTTAACGTGTATGTCTATGTGTTTGTTTGTGGCACCGTAATTTCCATACGAACTTCCTGATTTTGATTCGGTTTTTTCTTATGTTTTTTGTAGCATCCTCTTTTTAATGACTGTGGGTTTATTATCTTTTTTGTTGACTCCTTGTAACTATCTTGTGATTACTCAAATTGGTGCTAATTTTCACTTTCTATATACATGTTTATTTATTTTCTTATCTAATAATTTTAACACGTGTTTTTTAACGAGTTATATCATTGAAATTTTAAATGTATGTTACAGTTTAATTTCCTAATTTATATAATTTAAATAATTGCCTAATCGTTCTTATATATCTTTAAAATATGTAAAATGTAATCCGATGGAACAGAATTAAAAGTCAATGACCATTACAAAATTGGGCGGCAAAAAAGGTCAGCCATCTTGTTCAGACGGAACTCGCGATTACTAAGTTGGTTGGGCTATGAAAAAGGCGAATAAATTCCCGCTTGCGCTCGTAATTTCTGAAAAGATGTCCATTAAATTCCTTCGTTACCAGATGCACGTTTATTGTTGCACATCCTTGGTGTCATGTATGTATTCTCGTCACCTATAACGAGAACCAGTTTCAATTCGGTAGGCCGTCAGTATGATTACTGTATTCGCCGGTAATAAAATAAAAGAACACGTGTGCGTCTCGAGACGTCCAACAGAACTGATAAATAAATCTAAGTGAACTATTTAATATTGAAATTGTTTACTTGAGAAAAGCTGAGGTTATTATTTTATGTATATTAATATAATAATGTAAGGAAAGGTTATTTATTAATAAAATCTTTTATTGATTATAAAATATATTTTATCGTTAGTTACAATTCTTGAATATGTACAATAGAATTGAGTTGAATTGAGTAGGTATTTATGTATGCGTGAGAGAAAGGGGAACCAGATAGACTGGCGCCGTAACGCGTTACATAACGAAGCCTTTAAAAGAAGAAGAAGTTATCACTTCAAAAATATTTATTCTTCTTACTTCTTGACGCAGAATCAAATAATAATTCATTACACTTAAATGAAAGCGTTTCTAATTTTAACGTATTGTATAATAATTCTGTTTTACATGTTTTAAACATTACATAAATTAATTTTGTTACGTGAAAATGTAGTGTAAGCAGTCATTTTAATTCAAGCATTAATTTCTAAGTAAACGGTTGTTTATACTTCTTTGAGTGCACCATTTAGTTTGTGAAAACGGCTGAGCGCTATATATGTATACGTAGGTGTAGTCTAGACTAGAAAGAAGTCCTGAGCTTTGCGATATGTGCACGTTTTAGCGCTTTTCTATAGATGTTGTTTGTCTTGTTGTTGTTTATAACTTGCGTTTTAAAGATTGAAAATGTTACAAAGTGATATAAAAGTGCAAGGAGGCCATTGTCAACATTCTGCATATTAAAGTTAACTGCTGAATATAATAAGCCTGTTTAATGAATAATAAAATGAATGTTAAAACAGACTTTTAAAAGTACTTTAGACCGTATAGTAATTCAGCACATCTATTCATTATGTTGTGTAACAATGTAAATGTCATTTAGTAAGTTTTATTTTATTTATTTTTTACATTGTTTTTTTCAGTTTCATCACTTCATGGTTTTTTTAATAATCAATGATTCATTTGTTACAAATAGGCTATTTTTAGAGCTTCGTAGTCAAATGATCATACATTTTTGGCACGGCACGTCTTTTTGTCTATGTGACTGATAGTTTTGCTTGGAGACTATTGGAGGGAAAGCTATCTATATTATTCACGTTGCGGAGCTGGCAAATAAGCAGACGGCTTACATAATGGAAAGTAGTTACTGTTGCCTGTACAGGTTTATAATGTCCCAGGGGCGAAGTGAACGCGTTGCCAGTATTTATGATGGAATAGAGCGATCAGTCAAAGGGAATGGGATAGGGGGAAGGGAAAATGGGTTATTGGATCTCTCTTTCTTCTCTTAATCATTGTACGAAACACGATTAGCTCAAGGCTTATCGTTTCACACCGAGATTCTGCAATAGCGTCTGTTGTGTATAAAACACAAGTTCGTTACAATAGCGTTTGTTGTGCATGAAACACCATATAAACGTACCAAATTAGATAAATTTTAATAATTATTCGCGATCGCTGCAATCATGTTGTGTATAAACACAGGTTCGATCAAGACAGTACTTTTATCAGCAACTATCTTCATTATTACAATACATTTTTTAAGTCAGGGGAAATGCTATTTACTGGGTTTTTTGCAAGGGATTAGACCGTTATCAATTATGGAGGCATTCCTTTTATTAAAGGTAATCCAAACAGTAATTGATCAGCTTTTGTGAAGACTCGAACCATTGGACGTACAATGGCTAATACCCACTAAAACCACCCTCCTCTGATGCCCCGCGCTTATGACAGGAAAGGTATGAGTCTTAGAACGTAGTTACGCCCACACCGATCCTAGCGCAAAAGTGCCTGAGAAAGTCCCTGGAAGAGCTAATTCACTTCGACGACAGGGGTCCTCTGCTCCCTTGATGCTAGAGGGCCCCTGAAGCGGTATTATTCAGGGAGGGAAATCATGCGCATATCTGCGCCTCGGAGCTCCCGGCTGATGCCGGCGCCCACGTGGAGCCGCATGAATACGCACAATTCTATTTCTCTCCCTATCTCGTTCAGCGGCCTCTTTTAGAGACATTACTGTCTCACAGAAGTTCATCATTACAATACATACTATAATATACCACAACGTCGATCGCTAAACCAGCGAGCTGTAGTCAAGATAATAATGATTTCATCCTATATCTACCGCTACAATTTCCCGGCAATCTCGTGGCCCCCGTTATAACCCGACAAAAACGCGTGGTCGTTACACTTTTTGCACGACTCAACAACAGACGTTACTTCATGACGCGTTTTCCGTCTCGCTCGCACACCGGTTCTGCCACAATAATAACGTGAGAAGTGATCCGTGAAGTTGGCTATTTCAATTTCCACACGCGATTAATTATTGTACTGTTTATAATTTGCCAGTTTATTATTGTTTTGTATCGGCCGTTGAATTGTTTATAATAGAACAATAATGGTAGTAATGAAGCTTTACTATGTTAGTAAAAGTGTTGTGAGGCCAAAGCATTTTTTTTTTCCAATACCGGCAGGTTTTTAAATTGGACAAGTACATTAACAATCTGCCCATAACACTTCAAGTTAAAATTTTGTTGCGATTCATTTTGTCACTTGTCAGTTGAAGATTTTCCATTTGTCCGTTGCTATTAGTTTTCCACTTCTAATGTGTCCGAGCACACATTTTATTTTGAGGCGGGGGAAATGCACTTGGCACACTACCGGGCCCTTTGTTAGGGATTAGACTAAAGCGACTAGAGTTAGCCACTGAAGATAGACTCTATCACTGACATGTGTGGAAACTCAGCAAGGTACCCCCTTCTATGTGGAGAGGTAACCCATGGGCCCCGCGCTTATGGTAGGAAGAGCGTGAGACTTGGAACGTAGTTATGCCCACGCTGATCCTGCGCATCAGTGCTCGAGAGTGCCCCGGGAAGCAGGACAAACTCACTTCGTCAACAGGGGGATGAATCCTCCGCTCCCTAGATGCTGGAGGGCGGGCCCCTGTAGTGTGCAAGAATGGTACAACCCTGGTGAGCGCGGTCGCACCACTACGCACAGCAGCGATAATGGTCTACTATGGGTGATAGTATAGTCCCCCGTATACAGCGGCCCTCTGCTATAAACACTTGGCAATTAGCCTCATTAACGGATTAATTTAATTATTAATGAGTTTAAAATAGTAATGGATGCAGCAACAGTTGTCGTATTACTTTGTGTGTGGTATTATGGAATAGTGGTCTCCCGCGATGTTTTACTATGTAAAATGAGAATTAATTCAGCTATGACTAAATAATAAATCAATTCATTTCCTGTTCTATCTGGAATTTTTGAAGTTATACTTCTTTAGGCGCGATGAGAGTAAATTTTTACGATGCGCCGATTACACACACCGTCACACGAAAAAGCTACACCATAGCTATAGTCAACCGACACCCTGAAGTTAGCTATAGTCAACATTTTAGTTTTTCAGGATGGCCGAGTGTAGGATGGTGGTTGATGATGATAGATGGATTGTGAAACGAGCATTGTAATATTTCTATACTTTATTGGTTTTAATTAATATACGAGTTTGATGATTTATAAATAGTTTATTTAGTATCCTCAGTTGTTGATTGTATTTTTCAATACGGTTGGTTAAATAAATGAAGCCCCTACCACGATCGATTCGACCGTGGTAGGTGCTTTATTTATTTAACCAATTTAAAGAAGTATAATTTCTAACGCGTGTACATAAGTACGCACACACTTTTCTTTTTTGTATTGCCAATAACTGGCAGACAGGCAGAGGACCACCTGATGGCAAGTGGTCACCTCCGTCTATGGACATTGCTAAAGCATGGTCGACCTTGAATTTTTTTATAACGCCCTTCTTAAACAACCCCATGCTGTAAAGCAGAGGGAAAACCGCGATGCAAGTTCCCTACATGTCGTTATTAATATACATATACAAAAGCTATCCTATAAATATTATAAACGCGAAAGTTTGTAAGAATGTATGGATGAATGTGATACTCTTTCGCGCAAAAACTACCGAATGGATGAAACTTATAGATACTTACTTATAGATTACACATAAGAATAACTAATAGGCAATAATTTATAAAGATATAGTGTGAATTACCCAAAATATAACGATTTTCCATCATAACGCGGGTGAAACCGCGGGCGCACCTAGTGTTATATATACAGATGTTTTCATATATTCATTACTTGTGTACTTAATAGAGATGCCACGAATAGTGGTTTCGCCGAATACCGACTATTTGGCCACGCTTTCACCCGAAGCGCCCAATATTCGGCGTGAGATATGTGCAATTCGCGCCTAGCAACCTGCTAGTTGCTGCTGCTGCTGCTGCTGCTAGCTGTCTTTAAGAAATAATTTGTGATTTACTTTCTTACGTTCTTGCGAATTATAAGCACAGTTAAAACGATGTATGTTTCACAAGTTTTAAGCGCAATTTTAAATATTCTTAGCTAATTCTGGCATTTTATAAACTGGCCGAAACGTAATATTGAAATAACTCAAACCGTATGTAGTACGTACTTTAAAAAATAGTTTAATAACGAATTTTCGATGGAAATATATACGATTTTGAGTTAATACTCGTATGTGCGGTTCTTTTTTCACGATTTAATATACGGTATTACGGTACGGTACATAGAATTCGGCCAAATAGGTCAAATACCGAATAGCAGCCGATAAATCGTGGCATCTCTAGTACTTAATCTACATAACATGTGTAGGTATCTATCTCTCTTGCATTTGTAATAAGTATAACCTCGATGTAGCATACCAAATTTCACGTAAATTGAAGAACTCTACAGTAATAGAGCAATCAATCGAAACACGCGATCTATGTAACTGAGACCGGCGAGAACTTGAAAGCGTTTTTTGGGGGATATTTTGGATGGATTAGAACCGTGGCCCACGCTTGCGAGGGCACGCGGAGATGGGCAGCCCAACACCCGTAGCCCGGGATAAGGCGCAGGACGGAACACCCAGGGGTTTAGTGGGTATCCCTAACTGGGGAGTGGCAATAGCGTGGCACCAGTTTTGACTGGGCACGCCAGTGCCACCCCCGATCTGGCGAATCCCACAGTCGCACGGGTCGCGAACATCCCCCCAGGCCATTTCCCCTGACCAAAAAAAAGGTGGATTGGAACCATAATATTATGAGAATTCGTACGTAGCATTTTTAACTAAAAAGATTTGCACTCAGCATATTGCTGTAACGGAATTATATCCGATTTGACGCTAATTTTCAGTATAAACCTTTTGGCACGTAACCAAAACGACCAATTTATTTTACCTAATTTTACTTATCCAAGACATAATAAGTAAATCAAATAAATAAATTTAAATAAAAACTAACAATAAAATATTTGGTTACCAAAAATAAACAAATAAAATAAAATAAGCGCACGCGTCCCTAACTGAAAGGGCGTGGGTTCGATCCTGGCTGGAACGCATGCACCACTTGGCAGTTTTCTGACCTAATCAGCATATTGCTACAATTGCTTCGTGCTAACAACGGTGAAGGTAAACATCGTGATCCAACCTGCACATCGAAACAACCGATATGTCAACAACACAAGCGTGGCGAAATGGGAGCCCCGAGCCCAGCAGTGGAACACTTATGGACTGTTATTATATCTATACTAATATTATAATAATAAAAATCGGCAGACAAACACACATTGTATATCCCCAAATTAAGCAAGTAACGCTTGTGTTATGGGTAATATACAACGGACCACTCTGGGGTCGATCCCAGACACCCAGACCATGGTAAATAACGGAGAAAATTTGTTTCCGAAATTTACTATACTGGGTATCGAACCCGGAACCTCTGGCTTGCAGTGAGGTAGGCCGTCAAAGGCTTAGCCCGCTTAACCACAGAGGCTGTCATTATAAAGAAGTAAAGCTTGTGAAGCTGTAGGGGCTAATCTCTGGGTCTACTGAACCGATTTTGAAAATTCTTTCGCCAGTGGAAAGCTACATTATTCGTGAGCGACATAGGGTATATTCTATTGTGATTAATAATTCATTTTTTTTCTGATGCCCAGCGAATTGGGTACGGGTCGGTTAGTATATTATAAATAAAATACCATACGTAGCTGATATATTATATAGACTTGTAGTGTTAATTATGTCGTATTAATTGTTGGAAATGTCAAATGGATTTATGATGCAATAACTCCATTTGACATTTTCAACTTGACGTTCTAAAAACGGGTTTCATCAAAATCAATAGAATAAATAAGCGATTTTATTTCTTACTTATCGAAGTTTTATGAGCTATATCTGGTACATTGTTGCTGGTTGACAGTCTGGAAATTTAAAGTTGTGTGGTATTTGGGACAAGCGATTAGCGATTAAATTTGCGAAGATTTTTTATTGCATGAGTTTAGTAGTTAGGCAGACGGCCCACCACATCGCATATGGACTTTTGCAACACCAAAGATGCTACAAATGCGCTGCTACTGTCTTAAGGGAGACTGGAACCTACTCACTAATGCCGGCCGGAACACAACTCAAGGTTGTTATGGCGACATACTTTAAGACTAGGGAAGGTAGCCATCCAGTCGGGCAAACGTCCTACCACCTCGCTGTGGGTTGTTTTGTCACCTCTTATGAAAGGCCACCCGGCTGCAGGAAATTGTATTCTTTCACCGTTTCTGCACGGATAAAATATGAGATAGGGAACTAAGCAATGGAACCCGTGGACTCCAACTCCTTTATATTTTTAAAATTTGTAAATTATAAGGCGTGGTAGCGTAAAGGCTAGCGCACGCGTCCTAAACTTAACGTCGCGGATTCGATCCTGGCCGAAACGCATGCACCACTTAGGCTGTTTTCTAACCTAATGTGCATATTGTTACAATTACCACGTGCTAACAACGATGAAGGAAAACATCGTGATGCAACCTGCACATCAAGCTAACCGATGTGTCAAACCTGCTAAGCCTCCTTGGACAAGCGTGGCGGGTATACTGTCCATCCCTCTACAGTGGGAGGCCCGAGCTCAGCAATGGAACAGTTTTGGGCTGTTGTTGTTATATAAATAATAGCCTATGTGTTATTCTGATGTGTAAGTTATATTATTGTAAAGTTTCATCAAAATCCATTGAGTAGTTTTTGCGTGAAAGAGTAACAAACATACATCCATTCTTACAAACTTTCGTGTTTATAATATATTGTTACATACCGACAAAGAACGCACACCTGGCTGTCAGCTTTCCTGCAGAGTTCTTTTGTTTACTTCGTGTTTAAAAATTTAAAAACATCCTATTGCTATCGTACTTATTTTATGGCCGTCATTAGTGTCGAATTAATCCTTGTTATTATTGCGTCGAAGTTTGCCAGATGTGCGGATTGACTCAGTGAACGCGGTCCCTTTGACGGTATTATACAATTTATAAATATAATTCGATATTATAAAATTTAATTCGAGTATTTTGTAGCTCGTAAGAATATGTAATATTTAGAGATGAGATATACAAAGTAAGTATATAAATCGTTTGAATCTTGTAGCACGGGCCTCATTTCGATACACGCAACCGGTTTCGATATCCAAAACTGGTACTGTTAGCGGAATTTGAAAAACGAATGCGCTAAGACTTTGTAGTGAAAAACTACCGAAATTATTATACTTTTAGATCGTTTTGTTCTTTTGTCAAACTTTCATTTTCTTTTGACAAAACATACACTTGGGGCCGCTTGCATAAGGTTGCTTAAATTTATTTAAGAAACACCAAACGCATTTAACACCCTTAAATACAATTAGCGTCTTGCACAACAACGCAAACTTTGCCCCTAAATATGTTTAAAGAACTGTCAACACGTTTTGTGTAAAACTTATTTAGGCAGTTTAATATGATTAACTAATTTTATTTAAAGGTGATCGGTATGCAAGCGACTTATATTACCTTACCTTAGTTTTATTATACGATTTACATGATGTATAACAATATAATTTTAAATTGATTAATTGACGATTAATTTATAGTAACGTGACATTGTTTTATGCTTCTATAAAGTTAAAATTTTATATTAAATTAAAAATTTGTTTATGATCAAATAATGTAATATATTATATGGCCATATATATTATATGGCCAGGCACCATTACATTAGCCTGTATAGTACGTCCGAAAGCACAAACTGCCGTTCCAACAAAAAAACTCCAAACAACTCTGTAATCTTATGATTGTGACAGTTTATACAATAAGGGCCTCATTTATAAGTTATAATAATCTCGTTAAGAAAGGATTAGCCATCTCTTAAATAAGAGGCTCTTAAGCCCCTAATCAATGGCTGTTTCAAATAAAACTGGTCATCTTGCCCCTTAGCAGTCATTTAAACTACCTCTCGATGTTGGGTATTTTTGACAGTTATTTATGAGTTACTTTACCACCACCTCTTATCCTTAAGAGGAGTTTACGGGTAAGAGTTTTGTTAATCAGTTGCTGAGCAGTTTCTTAAAATTTAGCAAACTATTATAAGGCTATAAATATTTATTATGTTCTATTTTCTAAAGTTCTCGCAACTAGTACGCCTAATTAAAAGTACTTAGAATTATTAGAGCTAGGCATGTTGCTGACGAGTTTCTTGCGCCGCTTCTCTTCAAGCTACATGTTGCGAGATTATACTAAATAATAAACATTTTTGTGATTAAATAATTAAAATGAACAACTTGGGCGTAGGCTAAATAACAGCTTTAACATTATAAAAATACGTCTTAAGCTCGGTAATTTGTTTGATTTTTATTATTTTGACGTTTCGGCCAATTTTCAATAGCCGTGATGGCCGTGATCACCGAAGACAAAGATGTCAATTGTCAATGAGTATTGTTTTATTTAGCCTATATATGAAGTGTTCATAAATGGTGGAGGTATAGGGTGCAAGGTTTCTCCCCTTATGTTATTCTGCCACGCTCGAGTAAATGCCAAAATCCCCGCTTGGCCTCCCTAGCCTACTATTATTGACCGATTTCTTGCAGTCGTTTCCTTTTCAAACACAAAAATAACGGGAGATGTATGGAGTTCCCACTGACAGATTTTGCCACCTTGACTATATTGTTACGGGCTACAAGGACTCGAATTAAAACAAATTCCGTTGGAATTACTATCGACTTTATTAGAACTGTACAAACACGTATAAAACGGGTACAAATGAAACTGGGTGCAACCAGTGCACACTGCACGATTCAGTGCAATTCAACACGCGAAAAGTCCGTCACTATGTCGCTAATCGAAAGTACTACACACGTCTTGCTAGTATCGCAATCGTCGCTTGACGGTGGTGGGGAACCCCTTCGTTCGGGCATTATTTTATACTAAACTGTATAATAGAACAAAGGACCGAGTTATTTTGCACAGCTGCCAAGCTTCAACGCAATGCAATAAAATCAAGTATTAGCTCGACACTAATGACAGTCATAAAATAAGTACGATAACAATAGGATGTTTGAAAATTTTAAACACGAAGTGAACAAAAGAATTTCTAAATCAAAGAAGGCAATAAACTGCTTTCTTACGACGTGCAGGTATGCGTTCTTTGTCGGTACGTAATAATATATTAATTTAAATCAAATGCCACGTTTATTTATACTAACGGATTGTTTCTAACTATGCTCACATGCGGTATCGCTGTATATATTTCCCCTTTGCCCTCAGGTACGAGGTGGGAGTACGGGAGTGCCGCCACCCCAAGCTCCGGCAGTCGTCGAACAGGAGAAGAGATCACCACTTCAACCGCAGCAGCAGGGTCGCGCCCAGCCACCACCAGGTACTGAACGTCTTTTTAATTTGTTTGTTTAATTTTTCTATAGACTTAAGCATTTATTTATCGCTCTTTTCTTTCACCATATCCCAATTACTTGGGGTCGGCACAATATGTCTTTTCCTTCCACACTCCTCTATCTTCTGTCACATCACATATCATCCTTCACACAATCCTTAAACATTTATTTATATGGTATCAATTTGATCCTCAGCAGATAATAATCCGTGCAGGAACGGAAAAAGAATGTAATTTCCTGCGGCCGGGCGGCCTGTCGTAAGAGGCGACCAAACAACCCACATTCAGGTGGTAGGGAATTTGCCCGACTGGATGGCTACCACCCCTGGTCTAAATTATGTCGCCATAACAACCTTGAGTTGTGTTCTGGCATTATGACCAGGTTACAGTCTCCTTTAAGAGAGTAGCAGCGCATTTGTAGCACCTTTTTTGCAAATGTCCATAGGTGATGGTAACCGCTTTCCATAAAGTACGCCGTCTGTCTGTCTGCTGAACTGCTGCAATAAAAAAAGTAAGCAAAAGAAATCCAAAAGCCGAAAAGGTAATAAACTGCAGGTGTGAGTTGGTCTTTGTCGGTCGTAACAATTATGTTCATTGCTTGCTTTTTTTCACCAACAGAGCCGACCCCAGTAGCGCAGCCGGCACCGAAGCCAGCTGTCGTCAAGGCCCCCAAAAACGCAAAGATCAATCAGAAGGTAAGAATGTTGTTTTATCAAACTACTTTTACCCGACACCGCCCTATCACTTTTACTCGTAAACGACCTTCTGTCGAGCTGGTTTATTTTGTGCAACCGTGAGTTTGCAACTCTGAAACTGTGTGAATGCAACTCGCTGGTTTACTCATGGTTTTTTTTAAATAAAACTTGTAATAGATACAGAAATCTAGTACATAGAAAAACTTAGTCAAGTGCTATAAACATATTTACATGTAATAAGATTTTTTAAATACAAGCTTTTGAGATCCTGGATATGATGTAGTAGCAGAGTATAAGCCAAGACAAGTAAAACGAGCCCAAACTCGAAGGGTCTGTCTTGTTTAGTAAGGGAGTTCCTATGGCCACCTTCCGACTTCATCAACAGATCAGCTCCATGGTACCATATTATTGCATTGCCACGCGATATACATATGCGTGCAAAATTTCAGCTCTATCGGAAACTGGGACTGTTGGTCAAAAACTTGCAAGATTCCACCCGAACTTACATCCATTGCAAGATAAATAAAAGCTTATAAAAAGACCGTCATTATGGCAACGCCAGGGCAACGCAAACAAAGTTTAGCTGACACATGATAGTATTATAAATGACTTTATGTGTGACATGCGATCATTAAACTGTCTTTACTGCACGTCTGATAAGACGACCTGTTTTCTATCATACCGAAACAGTCATCAAATGCTATGGTAGAAAATTAACAAAATTTTCACTCCAATAGTGTTTTTAACACCCGACGCAAAAAAGGGGGTGTTATAAGTTTGACCGCTATGATCGTCTGTCTATGGCATGTCATCGTAGGTCTTGAACGGGTGAATCCATTTGGATGCGGTTTTTGACGTTCAACTTCTTTAGAATTTTAGTGACTTGAAACTGGATGAAACGAAAAAGCGACACTAGAAAGAGATAAACATATAAATCTATAGGGTTAGGCATGCGAGAGAATGAGATAAAATACTTATATTTCGTTAATACTTCGTGTTTTAAAACTTAAATATATTATATTGATATATATATGAAATCTAATTTAACATCCCTCCCACCCCTTGCTAGTTTGTTTCACTTCGATTGCGTGTGAACTGCCCACATTTTCTTAATATTTGAAAGCAGTTTTTCTGGCTGGTAAGATGGTTTTTAGACATGTTTTATCAAAATCGGTTCATCCGTTTCATAAATTAAAGTATAATAAAATGTTTCGTGTAATACATGATGACCACGTGCCATAAAAATGGCCCGGACAGCTGGAGGGCTTGCGTGGAGCCATGGGAAGGCCCGAAGGGAACACGTAGAGGCGGGGCCCCTGGACAAATTTAATGTAAATGTGGCGTGACACTGACCGGTGATTATCCCTGTCTCGGTCCTGTGTCGGTCAGTGCAGGAATATTGTGGGAAATTAGCACAAAAAGCACCGGGCTAATGGGGTGAATTGCTAGTGGTACTAGGGAATATGGGGACTTTGGCGTCTGCCCGTCGCAATGTTCAGGGAACATAAATACATATTAATATTAAGATACCATATTGACCGATCATACAAAAGAGAAATAAACATTTAGATTTTAAATAAATACATAAAAAAGGAATACGTCCGCATGGGTTTGGACAGGTACTTAACGTCTCTGCCAAGTAGTCTACAGGTATCTAATAAAAACTTTTCAAAATGAGATGCTGTATGTCACGGTAAGCTCATGCGAGTCAAATCCGCTGCGCAAAAACTTGTTCTCATAAGAGCTACGTGTCGCGTAAATTACCTATTACTGTTGTTATACGCATGATTGTTAGTGATGGGAGCATGTCGATGTTTTTGGAGGTTACTCCATAGAAACGATTTCCATATAAAGCCGCAGGTATAAAAAAAAATATGAATAATGAAATAATATAAGTGTTATGTTGTCTTTTTTAAAACACCCCTTTATTTAAGCGATGGGAAAAATTAATTTACTATATATGTAACTTATTCTAAGATTATATGTTGTGTATGTGTGTAAACACATAACTTTAATTAATTAGCGAATTGCATTTATAATTATAGATATACCCAGGGCTCTTGTGGGGGCACGCAGTGTCCTTAACGGGAATTTCGAAAAATCGCCATTAAAAAAACTAGAAAATGAAAGAATTTGAAAAAAATCAATTTTAGCAGCCCTTATATTTTTTTTCAATAAATCAAAATTATCCTGGTACTAAAAACAAATTAGAGACTTTTGAGAATAAACGTGCCCCCAAAATAGAAGTGACAAAAAGGCCTGCATATACCTATGTATATGAAAACACTGTGCGTACTATATATGTCACTTTATTATCTATTTTTCATTCTTATTAATATGCATATTTTTACTTATTTTTACGAAATTCTTTTCAGTGTTTATAGCTGCGACTAATATAAGTAATATTTTTATATGTGTCTCTCGGTAATATTTGTAGACTCAGGGGTGGGCACTGGAAATAAGTGCTATGTCGGAATATTTTGCTGATTCTGAGTGCCAACCTCATTTGCCGAATTGCGGCATATACCTGTAAATTTTTTTGTCTCTTTTGCATTTGGCAAATAAACCTTTTCTTTCCTTCTTCTTTACTTGTATTCCAATCGGTCCAATTCAAGTGTTAATCTGTATTAATATAATTCTATAATATCTATAGTAATTTATACTAATATTATAAAGAGGAAAGTTTTGATTTTTTGTGTGTTTGTAACGAATAAATCCAAAAACTACTAGTCTTATTTCAAAAACGCTTTCACCGTTACAATGCTACATTATCCCTGAATAACATAGGCTATATTTAATTTAAATAATCGAATTCTATATTTTTTAAAGTCAAAACAACGTCAATTTTATTAATTAATAAATAGGTTTGTCAGTGTGTTTTGTGTTTACATGTTTTTTTCTACTGGCTAACGAGTCATCTGTGTATGTTTTCCTCGTGACCGCCCTTGTTCGGTTGTTGTCGTTGCGCACGAGCGTATGTTTTTTTTAATGTGTAAGGAGTATACTCCATTCGTGCGTCGGAGCTAACACAAACAAGTTTTATACTAAAAATCAATATTTCTGCTTGGTGGATTATGAGAGTAAATTTATTGGTGTTTAAGTAAGTAGTCTTTCTTTTCTTTCATTTTCTCCCAATTATATGGGTTCGGCACAATATGTCTTTTCCTTCCATACTCCTCTATTCTGACATACGTGCTCTGTAATCCATCTTTTTTAGGTCTACGTTTATATTTGTACCCATACACTTAACATTCTTTGTGTCAAGCGACTTTCATTCCTCCTAAGTACATGCCCATACCAGCTCAGTCTTCTTCCTCTCAATTTTTCAGTCACGGGTGCACGCGTGTCGTAAGAGGCGACAAAACAACCCACAGCCAGTTGGTAGGGCATTTGCCCAACTGGATGGCTACCACCCCTGGTCTAAAGTATGTTGCCATAACAACCCTTAGTTGTGTTCCGGCATTAGTGACTGACCGTTTCACGCCGATATTCTGTGAGAGCGTGGTATCACACCGATCGAGCTAATGCTAAGGGCTAAATTCAGGATAATGATTCCAGCATGGCTATACTACGTCAGCGTATCGTAGCAGTTTTGTGACACAAGACGTATGGAAGAAATTAAATGAAATTTATTGTACCGATCCTACATTATTGGGAGCAGGTGATGAGATAGCCAGTTTAAAAGAAGACACACGGACATGGTAAACAGGCAGGATTATTTGATAGGTATTCTGGTTTACTAAAAACACAACCTCACAGGTATTGTTAGTTCTAATAAGAACACATAAGCTTCATCATTAAAATGCGTATCTGTTACCCGGTAAATGGTTTTTTTTTAAACATTTATTATTATAAAATATAATGTTATGCAAGGTGCATTGACCGCACGTGTAGTTTCCGTTCGTTCTCCGCGTTATCTCAAGGCAAGTTTTAGCGTAGGGTTCTGCCTGTTTGATGTAACGTATTGTTATGTAGGTTTACTAGGAGTACAAGAGCGTCGCGCTTCGGGGAACCATGTTTGGATTTAGGATTCCGTAGTTATTTGGGCCAAGACTAAGTCCCTAAATAATTGTTTAACATTAGACATTGGCATTATATAAAACTTTTCTGAACACACACTAGATAAACCCGACCATTACATCAGATTCGATAAACCACAAATCCTTGCGAAAGAGGATCAATTCATATCTAGAATGATGCGTGAGGCTATTGAAATAAAATAAACACCTAAATTTCAATGGAGAAGATGGTTAGTAAGTACCACCAGTTTTGAATCCGATCATCAAAATATTAAGAAACAAACCCAGCAAAAACCAATAGCCAGAACCTCAAGACACTGTGACCAAGACACTTGATTGATACTTTCTTTTATTTTTTGCGCCGCTTGTTCTCTTCAAACCATAAGATGTTGCGAAGCGATGGTAAATTAGATTAGGCTCCCATAGAGTAAATAATAACCAAAAACTAAATAATTAAAGTGAACAAGATAGCGAAAGGCTAAACAAAACTTTAACAATACTGATTGACACTTGACATTTTTGTCTTCGTGATACTTCGAAATAATAAAAAAATCCTGTAAATTACTGCGCTTAAAACCGTTAAAAACACAGTTTTATTATTATCATTACTTATCATTTAACCTATTTCCACTACATATTAATAATTAGGAAGGAATAGAAAAGAAAGAAAAAGTAAGGAAAGGAATGCTCCGGTGGTTCGGGCATGTGGAAAGAATGTATGATGAAAGAATGACTAAACAGATATACAATGCAAAAGTGGATGTATGCAGAAGTCGCGGAAGGCCACTACACACCTTCCATGATCAAATTGATCGTGTACTAGCAGAAGGTGATGTCAGGAGCCTTAAGAACAGACGAGCGTGCATGACAAGAGCTATGAATGTCAAAGAAGCAAGTGAGGTGTGTAAGAATAAGCCTGTATGGCGCTCTGTTGTTCGTGCCTACCCCGCAAGGGACCTGGCGTGAAGTTGTATATGTATGTATATTAATAATTCATTTAATTATAGAACTCTATTATTGCTTCCTGTTTTTAAACTAAATTGTCCTGGTTTTTCCAACATTAAATCCTAGTTTTTTAAAATTTTGGGTTGACAACCCTAGAGTATACCAACTTATGACGTCATTTGTCAGTACAGTACATAGAGTCATAAGCGCATTAAACTATTGTTTAAACAGTAATAAACGTTTTTTCTATCACGATATTTTAAGAGTAAGATGCTATTGTAAAGTCTGCATTTTTTGAAGAGAAACTTATTTAGAATCATTGTGATTTGAAAATCGATGAAACGAAAAAGCTGCACTAAAAATAGATAAACAAATAAAATTCAACCTTATCCAATTCGAAATAAAACACATTTCTCTTTACCTGTTAGTATTAATTTTCAATTTAAATAAAACTTAAAAGACTTCAATTGAATTTTAGCTCTATTTTCTGCTATTAAGCAGATATTCTTTTATGCGTAGATGAAAGGAAATTGTGGACAACAGTGCATTGAATTTTGAACTTTATGATAGTACTTTAAAGAGTAATATAGATTGATTTTTTTTAATTATATTGACGGATGTACGCTAAAGGAGCTATATTTATGTTAATAAACGTTAGAGAAGAGTTATCTGTAGGTATATTCTCTGAAGTTTCACTTCTACTGCATGTGAATTGCAAACGGACACACATTTTTTTACAAGCTTTTATTTATTATTAGAGGATTTGGTAAACGTTGTCCTGCTCTGAAAAATGAAAATCTAGGACCCTATGCAATTGAGAATCTAAAATCTAAACCATCCGGGCATCCACCCAAATAAATACAAATAGTCATAAATTCGATAAAGTCGTTCTAAAGTTCATTTTAAATTATTTATATAATTATTTTAAAATAAAATATAAAAAAAAAAAAAAAAAAAATTCCAAACAGGTCAAAAGTTTCTTTTGGGTGTAAAAAATTATGTGAAAAGATGAGCCCATAATATTAATATTAAGATAGTCCTCATCACATTTTTTTAATTCCCATAAGAATAACACAGGATTTATTTTTTTTGCTTCTGATTTTTGTACAGTTCATACGACTGGTTGACTGATAAATCGCTGTTCCAATCTAAAGAGAATTGAACGCTCTACAAAAAAGGTCTGATAACATTTTTTGATTGATTTGATGGTATAATATAATGATATTTCTCTTAAGTGTAACTGTATTGTTCTTTCAGAAATAAACCTTAAATTTAAACCTTAATTGCTAATGATGTTACATATTAAGAGATAACGTAACTATATACAATAACGTGGCTATTCTTAACTGTGTTATTTTAAGCTTAATGAATAAGACGCACTTGCCCACAGTGAATAATGACATTAACATTATCGCAGACGCGGTCCCAGCTTTAAGTTATCAAACAACTGGTTTTAAATGGTTTTTCAATTGCTATGGGATTGATATCGTGACGTTAACTATCGATACAATTTCCCGGTTGCCAAGAGTGTCCCACCTCTATGCTCAGTGTTTCGCGGCGCGGCGATCGAAGCGGTCGTGCTTACGATAAACGACATCGCGATATTGAAAGTTTAAAAATACTCATACATATTGGATAAATACAGTACATATAATATATCGGTTTTTAAAGTGTTGACACGTTCGTGTTGTTGTGATTTTTGCGGAGATTCGAGACTTGTCTCGAGGTGGAATTGGCAGTGGTCGGAAATCTCCGTCTGGTTGTAATGATGTTGGATTCGTATCTGGTCGAGATAAATTGATTTGTTTGTTCGGTTTTTCTTGATATACATAATTACATAATTGTTGTTTTGATTTTTAAATCCGAGCAAGCTTCTGTCGCATACTGAAAGATTATGTTTTCGTTATTGGGTTATCCTTACTAATTTATAAACGCGAAAGTTTGTAAGAATGTGTGTATGTTTGTTACTCTTTCAAGCAAAAACTGCGGAATGGATTTTGATGAAACTTTGCAATAATATAGCTGATCATAATAACACACATTATAATTTATAAAGATATAGTGCGAATTATCCAAAATATAACTATTTTCCATCATCACCCGGGTGAAACCGCGCAGCTAGTGAAACCATAAAAATCATATAATGTCTCTCTGTATAAATAAATGTAAATGTGTGAGCTAATCCTCTGTGCTTCCTAAACCATTGATCACTTTGTGATGAAACTTTGGTAGGACGTTCTGCGGACAAAAAAGCAAAAGTGTTTTTTTTTTATTGTAGTGTAGGTTCGCGTTTCACCACAATCTTGCCCTATGTGGAGCAGAGATGTGGTCTAGGATGTAGCACGCTTACCTAGAAGGTACCTATTCACAGGGGACTTGAAAACACCCAGGTTATAAGTATCGAAAAAGACAGACTCCAGACAGACAGAGAACTCAAGAGACAGAGAAAGTGTGAGCAAGCTGTGGTATTAGCTCTCCCTCCCGCGGTTTTCCCAGAGCGCTACAATATGGGGCTCTTCAAAAAGGGTGTAAACAGATTTTTAAAGTCTCAACGAGGTAGGCAAGATGTCCACGACGGTAGCCACTTGCCATCAATTGGACCGTCTGCCAGTTTGCCTATACGAAAACATTAAATATATATATATATATATATATATATATATATATATATATATATATATATATATATATATATATATATATATATATATATATATATATAACCTTTGTTGTAACCTTTTTAAACAAGAGGCACGCACTAGAAGAACCGCGGGAGTAAACTCTAGTCATTTAGAATGGCGTGCCACGGACACGATATTATAACTAATAGAATACCGAAGAAATCAGACAAACCTACGATTGAGACGATAGTGTTCGGTGATTTTGACGAGATAGTAATGGCAGAATTGGACCTCGGGAGTTACAAACATTGATAGCCAACTGTAACCAGTTTCGTTGGATGTGTGCCTATTTGCCAACTCTGCAATACATACATACATACAAAACTTCACGCCAGGTCCCTTGCGGGGTAGTACGAATAACAGAGCGCCATACAGGCTTATTCTTACACACCTCACTTGCTTCTTTAACATTCATAGCTCTTGTCATGCACGATCGCCTGTTCTTAAGGCTCCTGACATCACCTTCTGCTAGTACACGATCAATTTGATCATGCAAGGTGTGTCGTGGCCTTCCGCGACTTCTGCATCCATCCACTTTTGCATTGTACATCTGTTTAGTCATTCTTTCATCATACATTCTTTCCACATGCCCGAACCACCGGAGCATTCCTTTCCTTACCTTCACCCCGACACTCTCTTTCAGACCAAATCTCTTTCTTACTTCGGTATTACGCTCAACTCCGCAATAATAGTGATTAATACGCAAACTGCAAAATCTTTTAACTAACACATTAACCACGAAGGTTGTTAAGATAAAGTTCAACCGTAACTATTGTTTGTTATTAACCATTACATCGATTAACGTATTTCTTTTGCCTTGAGCGTGTAATATAATATTTATTTTATGGACGATGAAGTGTGTCGATTATTGACGCTGGTCGCGAAATGTGCCGATTTGCAAGAATATATCGCGCAGCAGCGTTTGTTCGCGGCTCCGTTTGCGTTTAAAACTCTTGTGTGATAGCTGTGACGCACGACTGCAGTTTACTCCTTAAACGTTAAAAAAATGTGCGCGTGCGCAACGACAGCGGCCGAAGAGGAAATCAATTGTTAGTTTAGTTCTTTAGTCACGCCAAAAGGGGCCGTCCCTGAATGTCGTGACATCACATTCCAATTCTATCTATATGAGCATATTATATACAATATATAATAACAAAAGCCTATAACTGTCCCACTGCTGGGCTCGGGCCTCCCACTGTAGAGGAATGGACGGTATACCCGCCACGCTTGTCCAAGGCGACTTGGCAGGTTTGACACGTCGGCTATCTCGATGTGCAGGTTGCATCACGACGTTTTACTTGACCGTTGTTAGCACGTGGTAATTGTAACGATACGCACATTAGGTCAGAAAACAGCCTAAGTGGTGCATGCGTTCCGGCCAGGATCGAACCCGCGACCTTTGAGTTTGGGGTGCGTGCGCTAGCCATTACGCTACCACAACTTAGCATATTATAAAGTTTAATTTATTAAAAATTATATATTGTAATACTTGCAACAACTTGAAGGGTTTATGATAGTAAAAGAAAAGCAGGCAGGCTGGTTACATTTGATGACTCGTCACACTCGAGAAGCATTTTTGAAGTACACTATATGAAACTTGGTAAATTGGCACAACCGTCAGCGGATTGAAGTCATCGATAAACTATATTAATTAAAGGGTTATGAAATAAAAGGATTTAATACATTATTGTTTGGAAATTTTAGATAATCCCCCTAAATGTTAAGGGTAGTCCACCCTTTTTTTTAGATAAATTGTTATTTTTAATTTTTTCTGATACAGCATTAAAAATACATCAACCCTAAATTTTCACCCTCTACGATCAACCCCTATTTTTTTAAATAGTGATATTAGTATTTTTATAATTTTCACTGGGATGATTTAGTTTAAATTTGAACCAGGTAGATGGCGCTGCAATTAGAATTTAGGTGTTCTTTTTGTTGTTGTATGTGTTGAAGTTAAAGTTTGTCCCGGAATGTTTTAAATTAACGATTGGACCCAGTAGGTAGCGCCGCGATACTCCTAAATGCTGGGGGGGGGGGGGCTGGTTTTGATGATATTTTTTGTTTGTTCAAGTGGATTTGAGAATAGTTTAGATTAACATTTTTTATAAACGACTCTACGGACTCGAGTTCCGTACCCTTTTTCAGCTTATTTCTAGTTTTTTTTTTAAATTTAACACGCTTAATAGTTATTTTGGTTTGTGTGTGTAACCTTAATTTAGTGATTTTTGTGTTGAGGTGTATGTACCTTACGAATAACTTGTTATATTAATTTATTCTATTTTTAGTACTAAACTTATACTGCTGTAGCGTGTATCTGTTACATGCTGGTGTTGTGGGAAGTGCGGGTACAGTGTGGGCCTTATGTCTATACCTGTATGTGTATATTATCCTAACTAGTGCCATATGTGTTGTTTTTTCCTTGCTGTGCTGGGTTACTATTTTTTAGGCTCTCTGTGTGTCTTGGTTTGTTTGTAAAGTATGCGTGCAATGCGGTGGTAGAGCGTGTTGGTTTGAGTATGTGTATAAAAATGAAAATTAAACAATGAACAATTAAAAATCAAATGTGCATGGATATAAGGTATTTAAACAGGGATTACAATATAAAAATGGCGATACGCATGGGAGACAAGACGGTGGTCCAACGTCTAATCGAGGGTCAATAATCCCCCTCCTAAACCATCCATCATCACTAACACTAACTAAAAATGTTTCATGTCACGACAATTAAATAATAAATTATAACACCACACAAAGTCACAAACACACAATCAATAAAAAAAATCTTATACACTTACTCACACCAACGCGCAATACCACTGCATTGCATTACACGCACAATTCAGAAACAAACCAAGACACACAAAGAGCCTAAAAATTAACAACCTAGGCACAGAAAGAAAAAACAGCATACATGGCACTAGTTAAGATAACATATAGGTATAGACATAGGCACACACTGCACATGCGCTGTCTCACAACACCAACATGTAACAGATACACTCTACATTAGTATAAGTTATGTATTAAAGTTAAAAAAAAAATAACATAAGTTATGCTTAAGGTACACACAACAACACAACACAAAAATCATAAAATTAATGTCACACATCACGATCTAATAAACGTTTCACTTTAATAAGCGTGCATATATTCAAAAAACTAACAATAATTAAGTTGTAAAAAGGGTACGGAACTAGAGTCCGTAGATTAGTTAATTTAAAAAAAAAGGTATTTAAACTGATAAATCCGAGTTTGATTAGTAAAAATGACCAGAGTTTTGGCTTTTGGCGAAGTGTGTTTGCCCTGATTCCTAGGGCACTCTCAAACACTGGTGCGCTACGATCAGCGTGGGCGTAACTACGTTCTAAGTCTCACGCGTTTCCTACCATCAGCGAGGGGCACAAGGGAGGACGGTAGTTTTAGTGGAGTATTCTGTATTGAGTATTCGAGTAACCACACAAGCTGGCGATTTGACCCATTCGTGGTCTCACCTCTGTTCGCTTTGGTCTAATCCAGTGGTTCCCAAACTTATTTTGTGTACTGCCCATTTTGAGGATAAATTATTTTTAGCGCCCCCATTTTCTCACCTGCCTAAAAACCACTACAACGTCTAATTAAATTAATTGATTATTGTGACCTATATTAGCGCAGATTAAACATTCATTCTAAACGAGATTTTTACTATAGCTCCCAAGAGTTAACTTGAGACCTAAGGGCAGTAGATAGTACAATACGGCGCTGAAGTCTCAAGTTAACTCTTACAGGCTACACCTACCAATGAGAATGATTATTGAAACGCAACTTTATGGTATTCAGACCGAGTATCTTTTACTCAAAATAAAACAAACATAATCGATTCTTTTATATAAAACTAATGTGAAGGATGAATCTGATGCTGTTTAAACGCCTCCATTTTTTTCTGGGTCTCTTACCGCCCCCCTTTAGGCCTGCAGCGCCCACAAGGGGGCGTTATCGCCCACTTTGGGAAAGGCCGGTCTAATCCCTAGTAAAAGACCCTGTAGTGTGCGTAATGCATTGCCCGCGCCTTAAAAACAACAATGCTACACTATTAGTCAATACGTCTAAGTCTATATCTTCCAACTTACTTCACTTATTAAATTCATAATATATTAATATCAGTCAGGATTATGCAAGTGGTGTCTGTATGTTATCAGCTCATAGCGTCACGACCTTGAGTATATAAATTTGATCTAGATATAGTTATCTGTGCAACACAATAAACAAGATCTTTTCTCTTAGGGCGTGGCTTTACTGTTTACGTAAACTGTGATATGTGCCTTCAAAGGTTACTGGGCTTTTTGGCAAAAACGGATACCCTATAAATATCAAGGGTGGCGAAACTTTGTGTATCATTTTTTATACAGAAATGTTCAATAAGGCCATCATCCTTCGTCAATTCATCCGTGCACGAACGAAGAAAGAATACAATTTCTAGCGGCCAAGCGGCCTGTTGTAAGAGGCGACAAAACAACCCACAGCCAGGTGGTAGGGCATTTACCCGACTACCACTCCTGTATGGCTAGCCTGTATGGGTACCACCCCTGGCCTAAAGTATGCCACCATAACAAGCTTGAGTTGTGTTCAGGCATTAGTGACCTGGTTCCAGTCTCCCTCCTTTAAGAGAGCAGCAGCGCATTTGTAGCACTTTTGGTATTACAAATGTCCATAGGGGATGGTGACCGCTTTCCATCAAGTGGGCCGTCTGCCTGTCTGCTGAACTCATGCAATAAAAAAACCATACCAGGCATCGAACCCGGAGCCTCTGCGTTGCGTTGAGGTTAGCCCGCTCAACCACAGAGGCCGTCAATCAGCCGATTCCGCTACATCGGTCTACAGGCATATGGGGATGCGGTAGAACTAACCTCTGTTGACGAAGTGAGTTTGCTTTGGTGCTCGGGGCACTCTCAGGCCTTGATACGCAGATAAGTGTGGGCGTAACTACGTTATAAGTCTCACGCTCTTCCAACCACAAGCGCGGGCACATGGGACGCAGGAAGGTTCAGTGGAGTGGTGGCAAATTGGGAACGACTCCGGCCTGAGTCTCACAAGACGGCGGAACTAATTTGAAAAAGGAGGGGGCTCTCAACTTTATTGGTACTTTTTTATTTATTTTATGTATGTACATTTATTAGTTCGAAGCGGCGGTGCGTATAGTTGCCATTTGTTCCCCTAAAAATTTAACATAGTTTGGCACAGTATTTTTCATTTTATGAACATTATTTAGAACCTATATTTCTTAAGGCGCGCGGCACCTTTCGTATGCGCTTACCCATAGCTAGACACAAAAAAAAACTTCGATTACAAAAACCGACTTCAAAAACTAATTTTATGAACATTATTTAGAACCTATATTTCTTAAGGCGCGCGGCACCTTTCGTATGCGCTTACCTATAGCTAGACACTAAAGAAAAACTTCGATTACAAAAACCGACTTCAAAAACTAATTTTATGAACATTATTTAGAACCTATATTTCTTAAGGCGCGCGGCACCTTTCGTATGCGCTTACCCATAGCTAGACACTAAAGAAAAACTTCGATTACAAAAACCGACTTCAAAAACTAATTTTATGAACATTATTTAGAACCTATATTTCTTAAGGCGCGCGGCACCTTTCGTATGCGCTTACCCATAGCTAGACACTAAAGAAAAACTTCGATTACAAAAACCGACTTCAAAAACTAATTTTATGAACATTATTTAGAACCTATATTTCTTAAGGCGCGCGGCACCTTTCGTATGCGCTTACCCATAGCTAGACACTAAAGAAAAACTTCGATTACAAAAACCGACTTCAAAAACTAATTTTATGAACATTATTTAGAACCTATATTTCTTAAGGCGCGCGGCACCTTTCGTATGCGCTTACCATAGCTAGACACTAAAGAAAAACTTCGATTACAAAAACCGACTTCAAAAACTAATTTTATGAACATTATTTAGAACCTATATTTCTTAAGGCGCGCGGCACCTTTCGTATGCGCTTACCCATAGCTAGACACTAAAGAAAAACTTCGATTACAAAAACCGACTTCAAAAACTAATTTTATGAACATTATTTAGAACCTATATTTCTTAAGGCGCGCGGCACCTTTCGTATGCGCTTACCCATAGCTAGACACTAAAGAAAAACTTCGATTACAAAAACCGACTTCAAAAACTAATTTTATGAACATTATTTAGAACCTATATTTCTTAAGGCGCGCGGCACCTTTCGTATGCGCTTACCCATAGCTAGACACTAAAGAAAAACTTCGATTACAAAAACCGACTTCAAAAACTAATTTTATGAACATTATTTAGAACCTATATTTCTTAAGGCGCGCGGCACCTTTCGTATGCGCTTACCCATAGCTAGACACTAAAGAAAAACTTCGATTACAAAAACCGACTTCAAAAACTAATTTTATGAACATTATTTAGAACCTATATTTCTTAAGGCGCGCGGCACCTTTCGTATGCGCTTACCCATAGCTAGACACTAAAGAAAAACTTCGATTACAAAAACCGACTTCAAAAACTAATTTTATGAACATTATTTAGAACCTATATTTCTTAAGGCGCGCGGCACCTTTCGTATGCGCTTACCCATAGCTAGACACTAAAGAAAAACTTCGATTACAAAAACCGACTTCAAAAACTAATTTTATGAACATTATTTAGAACCTATATTTCTTAAGGCGCGCGGCACCTTTCGTATGCGCTTACCCATAGCTAGACACTAAAGAAAAACTTCGATTACAAAAACCGACTTCAAAAACTAATTTTATGAACATTATTTAGAACCTATATTTCTTAAGGCGCGCGGCACCTTTCGTATGCGCTTACCCATAGCTAGACACTAAAGAAAAACTTCGATTACAAAAACCGACTTCAAAAACTAATTTTATGAACATTATTTAGAACCTATATTTCTTAAGGCGCGCGGCACCTTTCGTATGCGCTTACCCATAGCTAGACACTAAAGAAAAACTTCGATTACAAAAACCGACTTCAAAAACTAATTTTATGAACATTATTTAGAACCTATATTTCTTAAGGCGCGCGGCACCTTTCGTATGCGCTTACCCATAGCTAGACACTAAAGAAAAACTTCGATTACAAAAACCGACTTCAAAAACTAATTTTATGAACATTATTTAGAACCTATATTTCTTAAGGCGCGCGGCACCTTTCGTATGCGCTTACCCATAGCTAGACACTAAAGAAAAACTTCGATTACAAAAACCGACTTCAAAAACTAATTTTATGAACATTATTTAGAACCTATATTTCTTAAGGCGCGCGGCACCTTTCGTATGCGCTTACCCATAGCTAGACACTAAAAAAAAACTTCGATTACAAAAACCGACTCAAAAACTAAAAAATATAAAATAACATTTCTAAAGCTACTTTTAATTGTAATATCTTATTTTTAATATATATATTATGTTATTCCACTTTCCAGTTGTGTGGTCTAACCCCCACAACGGGCCCGGTAGTGTACGAAACGTATTCCCCTGCTTCAACAACTAAAAATAAGGGGTTTGTCAATCACCGTCTACCCTTCTTTTAAATTGATTAAATTCTTTGGAACCATGTAGTAATTCAGCATTATTACACATCGTGTTATAATCACAGTTTTTTTTTTTACTCTCGTGTATTTGTTGTATGAAAGTAATTTATACGTCTATAGCTAAAGGTCAACCGACAGACGGACAAACCCGTTTCACGTTGTGCAATCAATATTGTCATTTAAAAGAACCTAAAAAAGTGTAAGTCGTGGTATCTAATGCCGAAAATGAACGATTCATTCTGTCATTCAATTTTGATAGAAATGGGGCATTTTTAACTTCGAAAAATAACTTCGTTTAAAAAAAACAGACTTCAAAAACTGAAAAGTACAAAATAACTTTGTAAAGATTTTTGACTACGAATTGATTTATTTTATTAAAAGACAAAAAATATAAAATTTTCTACATCTTCAGGTTGGTGCCGAACAAACCATAAAAATTACTATATACACTGTTATAACAACAAGCGTTGCAAGTAACTTTTGTGACTTCAAGATGTATAAAATGTTATGTTGTTTTATATAAACTCAATAAATTCTTAATCAAAATCATTAATTAAGTTATTTTATGCTTTTTAGTTTTTGAAGTCGTTTTTTTTTACTTGTTACTTTTTAGTGTCTAGCTATGGGTAGGTCTACGAAAGGAGCCGCGCGTTGTAAAAAATGAAGTTCCTCAGAAACGGGAACGGAAAATTTTCAACTGAAAACTATTGGGTCAAATTATGTTAATTTTTTTGGACCAAATGGCAAATATTCCGCCTCAAACTAAAAACGAATCACCCAAATCGGATCATAAATCTCAAAGTAATCGATGTAAATACCAATCAAGTTGAGAACCTCCTCCTTTTGGAAGTCGGTTAAAAACAAGTGAATTTAGTTTTTAAAGTTCAGGGCTTATGTCCTAATAAATTTCTCACTAGAATTTACAATGAGAAATAACATTTAATACAAATTCAACCGATGATGTAAGACAGTGTTTTTCAACCTGTAGGTCGCGACCCCTAAGGGGGTTGCAGAGCCTAGCTCGGGGGGTCGTCGGCATATAGAAGTCAATTTAAGTTTATAGAGTATAGCTCAGTATAGGCCGTAATAATGAATATAGGTAACAAAATAGGGAAACATTTAAATTACTAACTTTATGTCTGTCTATGGCCCAAGGGGATCGCCAAAATCTTTCAACCTGTAAAGGGTCGCGTATTCAAAAAGATTGAAAAGCACTGGTGTGAGACAAATGAATCAATAGAGAGATGTAGGACCCACCCGGACGTGTATCACTACTACGGACCCCCACCCCTCCAAACCTGTTCGTTGCTATCAAAAGTCCGCAACACCAAAATTACTAGACGTACAAGATTGGCCGCCAAAGGTCAAGGCTGGCGCGCATTGCGAATTAAGTAATCGCTTTTATCTATTAATTTTTGTATTTATGACGAAGTGTCACGCTGTCGGCGGTGATATTTTTATTTAATCTATTCTTGTTTTTTTCTTTTGTATACGTATTTATGGCTTGGTAACAAAGACTTTAGCTTGGTAGAGTAATGGCAAGTGCACGCGGACGAAACTTAGACGGCGCGGATTCGTTCTTGATGCACCACTTAGTCAGTTTTCTGACCTAATGTGCATACAATTGCCACGTGCTAACAACGGTAAAGGAAAACATTGTGATGCAACCTGCACATCGAGATAACCGATGTGTCAAACCTGCCAAACCGCTTCGGATAAGCGTGGCGGGTATACTGTCCCCCTATAATGGGAGGCCCGAGTCCAACAGTGGGGCATTTATGTCCTGTTATATTATTATTCCATTTTCATCTTATTTTTTATTTTTATTGCAATAGTTTAGCAGACGAGCCGACGGCCCACTTGATGGAAAGCGGTCACCATCGCCTATGGACATTTGCAACACCAAAGGTGGCACAAATGCGCTGCTGCTCTCTTAAGGGAGACTGGAACCTGGTCACTAATGCCGGAACACAACTCAAGGTTGTTATGGCGGTATACTCTATTCCAGGGGTGGTAGCCGTCGAGTCGGGCAAATAACCTACCGCCTGGCTGTGGGTTATTTTGTCGCCTCTTACGACAGGCCGCCCCAACGCAGGAAATGGTATTCTTTCTCCGTTCCTTCACGGATAAATAAATTTCTCAACTCGTTAAATTTCTTTGGCCCATAAGTGCCCGTCTCCTTCACAGCCGAACGACTTCGTCGTTCATGTTCCCGCCAAAAACGTCATCGAACATTCTAACCGATTACATAATAAGAAATAGATTTGTTTGCTATCGTTTACGAAATATTTCAATCGTTTTCTTTTTCTTCTAATGCTGTATTCATTTGATTATAAATGTCTTTGGCCTATAGCCAGAGAGCGCTCTGCAGTTTTCCAAAGAATGCAACGCTATTGTTTCGACGATGTTGTTAATAGTCTCATGAAAATTGTTTTCTCCTTATCGCACGTTACTTGGCCGATGGGGGATGAAATGGTGTAAGTACAAGAAAATTGCTGACCACTACATATTATTACTAGCTGTGCTCGCGACGTCGTCGGCGTAGAATTTGTAGTCAAAACCCCCCGATTTTGAAACATTGTTCATTGATGCTCCGCTCCTATTGGTCTTAGCGTGATGATATATAGCCTATAGCTTTCCTCGATAAATGGGCTATCTAACACTGAAAGAATTTTTCTAATCGGACCAGTAGTTCCTGAGATAAGCACGTTCAATCAAACAAACAAACACTTCAGCTTTATATATTAGTATAAGATACAATTTCGAACTTTAATGCAATTAAATAAGATCTCTAATAATATCTATTACTGGAATATGTAAGTCGTGAAAGCGTAATGGCCAGTGCACGCGGCACTAATTGAAAGGGTGTGGGTTTGATCCTGGCCTGAACGCATGCACCACATAGGCAGTTTTCTGACCTAATGTGCATAATGTTACAATTACCACGTGCTAATAACGGTGAAGGAAAACATCGTGATGCAACCTGCACATCGCGATGAGCGATGTGTCAAACCTGCCAAGCCGCCTTGGACAGGCGTGGCGGGTATACTGTCCGTTCCCCCTATAATGGGAGGCCCGAGCCCAGCTGTGGGACATTTATGTGCTGTTATATTATTATACTGTTATTTTAAATAATTTAGTAATAAATGAACACTAACTAATCTGTTAGTTACGAAAGCAAATCTTTTTATTTGTACGAAAACAATTTTCTTATGCATTAAAATATTTTGTTTAAAACACTAGACGGGGCTAACACCTAAGAAACAGACTCGGCCTGGTTTAGGTGTTAGTTAACTAAATATCTTTATCCTTGAGGAAAAAATCTATAATCCATATGTGTAAGTGAGGTTCATGCGTAATTTTCGCGTCAGTAAATATATATTATACGTGGTCGAAAGTCGACCAAAATAATTAATTTCGAAGACTGTATACTTTACTTTTATAATGACAGATTTCGCCAAGGCAACAATAAACAAAATAGTATAATATAGGCGTGTGTGTCCAATACATGGTAGTATGTAGTGTTTTTTTTTAAATTATTAATTTAATGTATTATTATGCATAATTCAAAAAAATAGTATTCGTCCCTTCTTCTCTATATTAACTAAAAGTGTGCGAAATTTTATACTCCTCCGTCCGCGCAATTTTCGGAAAAAGGGTTCAAAGTTTTTGCTTCACGTATTAATATAAAGATTATTCTTATATGTATGTCTTTCAAGACCACGGGCCATAAAAACGGCCCGGACTTTTGGAGGGCTTGCGTGGGGCCATGGGGAGGCCAACACGTAGAGGCCCCTTGACAAATTTAATGTAAATATGTGGCGTGACACTGACCGGCGATTATCCCTGTCTACACCATATAATAATGCACCCAAGGACAAGCCCCGGCCAGTGTAGGACTATTGTGGCAAAAATGAGGACAAAAAGTACCGGGCTATTGGGGTGAACTGTTAGTGGTACTGGCGATCTGGGAATATGGGGACTATGGCGTCTGCCCGTCGCAATGTTCGGGGAACATGGAAAAATGGGCAGACGGTGACTCGCCACTCCCTGCATGGGCCCCTGAAAATGCCATAAAAGGCAGGGGCAACATGGGTGTGAGTGGCTAAGGGGTGTAGAGAGGTGGGCTGCAGGTTCACCGAAGCTACTTCCGACGTTAGGCCATTTATCACTTCCACCCCTGGAGCTTAAGTCTTAGCTCTAGCGATCTCCACTCCGTGCCGGCTGGTTAAGGCAAGCACGGAGGCGGGGGCCTCATCTTGGCCCCCGGAGTCAGGTACGAGGTGTCGCCACTCACCTAAGGCTTCGCCACAAAGCCCCCCTGCGGGTTATTCTTATTATTATTATAGGCTGTTTTGAAAATAGAAAGTCTTGGAATTGCCCTT
This sequence comes from Dendrolimus punctatus, assembly GCA_012273795.1. Classification (NCBI taxonomy): domain Eukaryota; kingdom Metazoa; phylum Arthropoda; class Insecta; order Lepidoptera; family Lasiocampidae; genus Dendrolimus; species Dendrolimus punctatus. The sequence goes on from CM022556.1 coordinate 2,888,874, forward strand.
ACTACTATATAATTTCCTCGATGGTCTCCTATGGCCTTCGAAACTGCATTCTAATGAAGTAACCGGAAGATACCACATTAGCTCTATCTATACGTGCTGCAACGGAGAAAGAATATAATACCACAGCCAGGTGGTAGGGCTTTTCCCGACTAGTTGGCTACCACCCCTGCTCTAGAGCAGTGTTTTTCAACCTGTGGGTCGCGACCCCTAGGGGGGTCGCAGAGTCTTGCTCGCGGGGTCGCCGACGTAAGAGAAATAAAAGGCAATTTAAGCTTATACCTCATACTTAGGTACTTTCTAAGCTCAACAGCTTTTCGCAGAGTATATGCCGTAATGAATACATAACAAACAATACATAACATAAACAAAATAGGGAAAGAGATAAACGTAGTCATTTAAATTACTAACTTGTTGTCTGTCTATGGCCCAAGGGGGTCACCAAAATTTTTCAACCTGTAAAGGGGTCGCGTATTCAAAAAGATTGAAAAGCACTGGTCTAGAGTATGCCGCCGTAACCGGCATCACTGGCTAGGCTCCAGTCACCCTTTTTAGAAAGCTCATTTATAGCACTTTTGGTGATGTAAATAGGCGACGGTAAACACTTGCCATGAGGTGGGCCGTCAGCCTGTCTGCTGAACTCACACAATACCGATATAGCATTCTCATACATTATCTATATTCTATTCGTTTAGCGCCAATGCCACTTGAGTCCGAGTCTATTGACTTAAATAAAAAGTATTAAAAGGTCATTAAATATCATCAAGCTTTTATTTAACTTGTAATGGATGTATGTATGTAAGTAAGTTCGGGTGGAATCTTGCAAGTTAAATTTGACCGACTTCCCGGTTTCCGATTGGCTGAAATTTTGCACGCCTATGTATATCGCGTGACAATGCAATAATATGGTACCATGGAGCTGATCTGATGGTGGAGTCGGAAGGTGGCCATAGGAACTCCTGTACTAAACGAGATAGACCCGTCGTGTTTGGGCTCGTTTCACTTGTCTTGGGTAGCACTCTGCTGCTACATGATATCCTGGATCTCAAAAGCTTGTAAAAAGCGTATTGATATTTAATTAATGATACTTATACGAACTTATATTAGTTCCACTTTGTCCTTACAATGCCACGGAACCCTAAAAGTGACCAAACATGACGAGAGTTAAAAATCATACAAACCGAAATATAATGTTGGATTATGTACATTGTACACACAACAACGTCGACATAAAATTTTGTACGTATTCATACAATGTACATAATTATTACGATAAAAATTTATTCATGTGGCCTTGAAAGCAGTGAGAGGCGTCGATGTAGCGCGCGAACGAGACGGCCTTATCGATCGTGCGTGTTAGAAAGGGACGGGTGTACCGGCGCCGGCGCAACGTGGTGTCCACGCGGTGGTACGTCACGCGATTGCACTTTTGAGGTTATGTCACATTCGTGTGTTTATAGGGACGTAGTTGTTATCTATTAACTATGTTTTTTTTTAATGATTTGCTGCGTTCGTACTGGAATTATGTAGGGCGCGTTGCTTTCCTTCCTTATTTGTCGTCGACGCGTGCAAGTTGATGCAATAATAAGTATTATAATAGTTATATCACACCATAAACGTCATATTTGGGCCTCCCACCTAAAGCGGATCGGAATATTTGTAAGTCAAATTGGCAATCGAACTGGACTAGTAACTTTGACGGTTTTAATAGTCAATATTGAATCAATCTTGATCGAGTTTTATTTAATGTGAATTTAACAGACTAGGGATATTTAGCCACCTGTCACTCGGAATGGAACTTGACTCGCAATAGCATGGTTTATGTGTTATAGTTACAGTCTTGGGGCCTAGTTTACCAGCCGCGCTTGACTTATGGCCGGTTCCTATAATTAGCTTTCTATTCTTTCGCTCGCTTTACAATCTGTTGAATTTTGACATTACTTCTATGGAATTTATGACAAATTTAAACCGATAGTAAGACGAATGAAGGATTGTTAAGGTATAGGAACGGGCCATAAGCCGGTTTTATGATTTCCTTCACCACCACCACGTTAGCACGTGACAATTATAACAATATGCTGATTAGGTCAGCAAACTGTGCATGCTTTCCAGCTAGGATTTGAACCTGTGCCCTTGGATTTGGGACGCGAGTGCGCCAACCACTAAGCTGCCACGGCTTATCTATATAAAATGATGATACATATTATGTATATTAGAAATAATCAAATGCATACCAAAACCCAGGTTAGATTCCTGCCATGACAATTTCGTAAATCAGCTCTTCGTTATTTACTATGGTCTGGGTGTCTGTCTGGTGTCTATGACTTGCCTCTCTGGGGAATATACAGAATATACACTGCCAATTGTTGTCATCTCAGAAAAATGCCTACGCTATGCACGCACGCTTCCCTTCTAGGATTCGAACCAACATTATTGGGACGAGAAGCGAAGGATTTTACTACTCTATCATGACTTGTTGTGCTGATATTTATTTGTGTATACATGATATACCATATTATATTCGATGCAAGTTGTGTTACACGAGTATTTATTTTAATATTGTAATAACTTATTCATTGTTGGTTTTAATAAGATGTATTTATTTGTTTTACGTATTAAATATTACATAAGTAGAATTAGTTTTGTTAATTATTATTATTTTATTACACCAAATGGAAGGTTTGCACTGTAAAGTATTTGAGAAGTATATCTATAAACAAATATACCGCTACTTAGAAAGTAAAAACTTATTATGTGATGAACAAAAAGGTTTCCGGGAAAATAGGACTATAAATTTAGCAATATATGAATTTTTGTGCAATATTATGACCAATATTGATAAGAGAAATCAGATATGTGCTATATTTTGCGACATGACCCAGGCTTTTGACTATGTTAAGCATAATATATTAATTAAAAAATTAGAATTATATGGCTTTAGAGGTAACGTTTTAAATCTTATAAAATCTTATTTGGTAAATAGAAAACAATACACAGAAATACACAAAATAAACACTGAGTCAAGAAAAGAGGAAACTTACAAATCCCTCAAACGTACTCCCATGTACGGTGTACCACAAGGAAGTGTGCTGGGACCACTTCTTTTTATTATATATATAAATGACTTGCCTAAATCTATTAATCATCCAGTGACATTATTTGCCGATGACAGTACAGTCTCAATTAAATGTGAGAATATAAATACGTATGAATTTGATATAAATAAATGTTTGACATCTTTAATTTCATGGTTACAAAATAATAATTTAAAAATAAATCTAAATAAAACAAATATAATTCATTTTGCACAAAGAGTAAATAGTAATAACAAAATAGCAGTTAAATATAAGGATAACAGAATTGAAGAAGTTTCAAACACTAAATTCTTAGGTATCACTATTGATGGACAATTAAATTGGAAAACGCATATTGAGCAACTATGTAAAAAAACAAGTAGTTCGGCATATGCATTGTATAGGCTAGCTGGAGAAGTCAACACGGAAGTTATTCTTACTGCTTACCACGGGTTAGTGTCTTCAATTCTCCGCTACGGCATAATCTTCTGGGGTAACTCCACAAATAAAGACATGGCTTTTAAGGCGCAAAAGAGATGTATCAGGGCCATGTTTAACTTAAAAACTACAGATAGCTGTTTGCCATATTTTAAAAAACATAAAATATTGACTTTACCCTGTGTGTATATTCTGGAAGTGGCACTGTTTGTAAAAGCGAATCCGCATTTGTTTACTAAGTTTTCCGACATGGCAAGTCGTAATAGACGCGACAATAACAAGCTTTGTATGCCTGCCCGTAGAACCGCTTTAATAGGAAAAAGTATATTCTGCATGGCGCCAATAATATTTAATAAAGTACCCAAATCTATTAGGGATAATAACATAGATTTGTTTAAAAAGAGGCTACAAAATATATTATCCGAAAAGTGCTACTACGATGTAAATTTTTTTCTTAATGACCAATTTTAAATTAAATTTGACATAATATATACCTTGACAATTTTTATTATTTTAATATTTCATTTTTGACATTTTATTTTATATGGAATAACTCTGCACTTGACATATTATGTACAATTACTGTATAATTTTAGAAAAAAAGTATAATTAATGTCTGTGGATTGAGTAGGTTACAATCTACTATTACTAACTAGTTGATTTCAACTTTTAAACATTATTTGTATGCCTGAAAGGGCAAAAACATGTGAAACAAAATAACATATTATCAACCAATATTTTTACTAACCATGTTTTTATGCAAATAAATGATTTTGATTTGATTTGATTTGATTTGATTTGTAAATCAGCGTTGTGTCGGATATAATTCCGGCACAGCAATATGTTGAGTTGAGACCTTGTTTGCTGAAAATGCCGCGTACAAATTTTCAAAATAAAAATGTATAATATAATAAGGCTCTGTGTATAAAAATGTATAAGGAACGTAAATACGTCGCTATTTCTGCAAAGAAAGTTTTTTTTTCTTTTCTATATTTTCTTAACAACTAAAATATACATACATGCCTCTTACTGTCGAAGAAGCCAAAACACATTACCTACTCTTAAGAAATTACTATTTGTCTTTAAATAAATATGTCTAATACTAGGATATGCCCGCGTCTTTGTCCAGGGGCTTGACTTGAAATTCCCGCGGGATTCCCGGGACATAAAGTATGGCAGTGTTTAAATAAAGAGTATAAGCTTTCGCACGGCATGTTTAGAATTGTATAATATTACAAAGGACGTGTATTTATGTACTCTATCTATATGTATGTAATGTTGCGAGTCGCGAGACTCGAATTAAAATGCCGTTATAATTACTATAAGAGTTTATTAGAATTATACCAAGGCGTATAACACAGGTACAAATATAACCGAACACAACAAGTCCAAACGTAATGCAGAAGGTCGTAATTCCATAGAACGCGCAAAGTCCGTCACTAAAAGATTCCCGATTGTAGTACACACATCTTGCTTCGCTCGTGGTTATCGCTTGACTGACCAACTGCAATGTACCCGTATTTAAGTCGAATTTAATCCGACACACCTGGCTAATTACTGCCATAAAAGACTACAATACAAGATTGGGCTGTTTTCTAAACCAAATAGTAAACGCGTGCCAATAAGTAAGTAAACAAAAGAAGTCCAAATGCCGAAAGGTAATAAAATGTGTTTTTACAGGTATGCAGGTGTGAATTTGTTTTTGTGGGCGTCTAGGTTGTAAAATTATTAAATTTATAAATTAGTGTAAGGATGTATGTATATTTAAATTGCACGGTCCTATCTTTTTTCCTCTTCCACCTGAATCTCCAGATTAGTTCAATATTTGCTAGGTTGCCTGGAACAGATCGCTTTTAGCGATAAGGCCCACCTGTTGTTTTGTCAAGAAATATTGTAATGAATACCAATTATTACCAAACAGTTTATTTACACTTTTTTGAGGAAAGAGGTGTTTTGTAGTCAAACATTTTAAATATGAGACCGAATGGTAATTAATAATGTTATAAATTAACTTGAAATAAATACCTAACTGCTGGCAGTTTTATAATAACTTCCTTAATATAATTGTAAATGTCACAACTGGTATAATATATGATATTATTAAATACTGTTCGTGGAAACTAGGTGCTATATGGTTAAGACCGGTCTGCGTGCTACGTTTATGAAAATAACACTCTACAGATATCGTTGCTATGCCGTGTTCAGCAATCCGATAATACTATTACGAGTTACGCAGGACTCGAATTAAAATGCCGTTGGAATTACTATAGAATTTATTAGAACCATACAAACACGTATAAAACAGGTACAAATATAACTGGGCGCAACCAGTACAAACTGCACAATTCAATAACACGCGCAAAGTCCGTCACTATATAGCTTATTGAATGTACGTCTTGCTCGTATCGTAGTCCTCGCTTGACTGCCTTACCCCTCCGTTCGGGCATTGTTTTATAGTTAACTGTATAATACAACAATAGATTGCGTGGGCTGAGTTTAATCAAGAAAATGTGATCTGCACACCTGGTTAATTATTCCTGAGAGCGGCCATAAACGAAAACAACAAGCAATTTTCTAATTGCAAATTTTAAACACAAAGCAAAAATAAGAAGTCCAAAAGCCGGAAGGGTAATAAACCAGGTGCGCATTTCTTTGTAATAAATAACAGGACAGTTACTTGCTTAGCTTTGGGAATATACATGGTGTGTCTAGTTCCTGTTTTTAACCGACTTTGAAAAAAGGAGGAGGTTCTCAATTCGTCGGCATCTTCTTTTTTTTATGTATGTTCACCGATTTACGTGATTCTTTTTTTGTTCTACGCGGAATAGCTGCCATGTGGTCCCCTAATAATTTGAAATAGTTTGGCCCAGTAGTTTTCATTTTACGAACTTTTTTGTTCCCGTTTCTTGGGAGCTATATTTTTAAGAAGCGCGGCTCCATTCGTAGGTCCACCCATACATAGCAATATAGCAAAGTAAAACATACAAATTACTATATTTTGAACATTACTAAGCACCGACTTTAAGATGTTTTAGATAATATATATTAATAATAATAGCTTTAGAAATAAGTTATTTTGTACATTTTAGTTTTTGAAGTCGGTTTTTTTAAACGAAGTTTTTGTTTTTTAACATTATTTTACTTGCAAATGAAAAATGTCAACACTTTAAAATTTGAAATATCTCTGGATTGTCCCTAAAAGTGTGTTGTGAATTGAGAGTGTACTCTATACATTCGTATCGTTGACAATGTGTCATTGAGTGAAGTGTCCGACACCTTGTGGTTAGTGTCAAACACTAGCATGACAGCCGGTGTCGCAACTAGAAGGAAGGCGAAGCGAAGAAGCTGGGCGAAAGTCGACCATGATGGACAGGTATGACCTTAGAACAATAGCTAGCTATATAGGAACCGTGCTAAAATAACAATTATGTAGCGATGGGCAACCAACTGAAATCTTATACTAATATGTATAGCTATTGACGAATACTTAAATGACAATATTTCATTTACATAGCAGCTCGCTCCAACCTTTTTACTGCGTTTTTTACGAATATAACATTCGTATCTTGCCATACTTGTGAGGAATATATGGAGATATGTTTTATAATAATATTTTCTATCCTTTGTTTGCTACAACTCCATTAATTCTTCAAAAGTCATTCTGTAACATACATCTCTATAAAACTTATAAAAAAACTCCTTGTGGCACTCGGGGACTGCCGCGGTAAAGCTATTGCATAGCATTTTTTATCAACTTATGCAATTATTATTATTTTATTTATTTATTTTTTATTAATGCAGTTTTTTTTTTCTTTGATATTAATTCAAGTTACACTTTTTGTGCGTGGTGACCGATAAGAAAACAAATCACCTATGTATAGATAAATACCTACATGTATACTGACAAGAGCTATGAATGTCAAAAAAGCAAGTGCGGTGTGTAAGAATAAGCCTGTATGGCGCTCTGTTGGTCGTGCTTACCCTGCAAGGGACCTGGCGTGAAGTTATGCATGTATGTATGTATGTATGTATACTTACGGGGCGCACATGCGGTGAGTGTGGTATTATAAAGATATGATAGATACCTATATACTTTCTCACAAACAGCTGCTTACGCATGATAGGCAGAGTGGGAGGTGTTAGGTTTATTTTCGTTACGGAATTTCTTCCTTCGGTCGCCACGCTGAAAGCCCACGATAAAAGCTATACAATAGCTTAAAAAGAACTTGAGATATAAATAGAATAAGAGAAATATAAAGAAAAACCGTTTTTAGCTAGACATGTTGCTGGGGAGTTTCTTGTCGCTTTTTCTCCTTAACACGTTGCGAAGCGGTGTACATTGACTAGGAAGTAAAATTAAATTTTAACCTATATGTATGACCTTCAAAAAGTGTTCTCCAGTGGAACTTATTTTGAATAAAAACTTTTGACTTTTGAGTTTGTTTGTTTGATCGCTTGAACGCGCTAATCTCGGGAACTACTTGTCTGTTTTGAAAAATCCTTCCAGTGTTAGATAACTCATTTATCGAGGAAGGCTATAAGGCTATATATCATCACGCTAAGACCAACAGGAGCGGGGCACCAATGAAGAATGTCGCTTTTTCGTTCCATCGAGCTTCGAATCACAAGGGTTCTAAAGAAGTTTCACTCCAAAAATTTAATATTTATCAAATTAGTTCCAATAAAGATGGTGTGAATATCCAACAAGAATTTATTATTTAGGTACTGTGACCGGAACATGGAAAAACCTGATGTTCTTTATTATTGAAGAGTTATTAGATTAAAAATAGATAATGTTGTTTGTTTATATTTGAAGGGATCCGTAATCATAATTTGACAATATCGGTATGTATGTACAGTCGCGGTATGAAAAGGTTCGCCGGTTTTTAAATTGATTCATTTAACGTTCCGCGAGCACGTGTTACCTTTTCAAACTGAGTCATACACTGTTCCACAAAAATATTATGTTTAGTTATTTGATAATAAAGTTACTTAGATCAAAGTTATTTAGGTCACAGTCCAGTTGCGGATTTATCAATAGACTGAGTAGGTTTTATTAGCCTAGGGCCGCAGATTTTGGAGGCTCTTTGGGTCAATTTTTTTCTGTCGTACACAATCTTCAAATTCTGTAAAAAGGGAGGTTTAATAAGAGTATAGTGCACAAATCATAAAACTGCAGTTTCATTGATAAAAAATTACAAATTAATATGATTGTGAACTACTTAGGGTATCGATTCGTAGAGATATCAAAATTTGAACAGCCTACAGGCGACAAATGTCTAAATCCGCCCCTGGCACGGTCTACCATAAATCATCCCTAACTAGTTGGGGAGTGCAGATCTTATGCTTATACACTTCTTGTATTTTGTCCGCAGGCATCAGACTTCACCGACATAGGCGACTGGCCGACCCTGGGCGCGGCGGTGGCAGGCTCCAGGTGCCACTCGACGCCTCCACCACACGACTCTGACTCCTCGCATCATAACGGCAACGTGGTGAGTACACCTTCCTTATATTGTATGTATTAGACAGTGTGGCAACGATGGGTAGAGGTTAAATTCTGTCAGTACAATGTATAGCACACAGTGTGAGTGGGACGGATGATGTGCGAGCGAGATAGAGCGAACTGCTAAAATATGCGCTCCCGCATTGCGCTAACAGGGTTGTGTTTCGTACTATATATATACTGTCTGTATCTAACAATAGTACGAAAAAATACTATTATTTCAATACTTTGCTTATATTATTATGACTAATATAAGTAGTATATTATATTTAAATACCATTCGGTGCTAACCGACATTAAAAAAAAGTTCATTGTGATGTAATCACGTTGTCTAATCTATAGTCGAAGAATACAGATTATAAATCGTCATCCATGAACTATTTACGGGGAGTTCCCGTGAATTATACTTTCTCTTCTGATATTCTGATTGTTCGAACAGTAAGTTTGCATATTGCTCTATATGAAGTAGGCAATAGAGTTCATAGGCGTCTAATAGTACGTCTTCTTATTATTTTTATTTACTATTATTTAATGTTTAGGTATTTTTAATTCAAAATAATAAAGGTACTAGATTTTATTACAAATACTATATTTTTGAATTTTTTATGCTATCGTTTTCAGCTTACCAAAATCCAACCCTGCTAGCGAGTATTGCGTTGTCCGCTGCGATGACAAGACGTATGCAGCTCCCATAGCAGTATACGTCGCATGTGCAGATAGAGGTTTTTGGGACAAAGAACTGTCATAAGATGAGATATTGCTTATAAGAGCGTGATATTTTTCTACAAAAAAATGGAATTATGGAAGCTGCATGCGTCTTGTCATGAGTTCAAGAAGTTTATGTAACTGTCACATTCCACCTATTCCAGGATCAGGAGCGCGAACCGCCCGAGGAGCATCCTCCGCAGCGGCAGCAGCACCCCCCGAAAATAGAGAAGGTGGAACCGAGGCATAACCACGATGGAAACTACGACAAGCATGCGGACAAAACTAAGGCTGCAGGTATAGACGCACATTTTTTATTGCGTAGCTGTCAAACAGGTAGACGCTACACCTAATGGTAAGTGGTTACCTGGGTCGCGTATAGACATCTGAAACACCAGGAGCGAAGCCAACGCGTTTCTAGGCTTTAGAACGGGGTATAAGAGATGGGATTTACAATAATAATAGCACATAAACGTACCACTGCTGGGCTCTAGTCTACCACTATAGGGGATCGGATAGTACACCCGCCACGCTGGTCCAAGGCGGCTTACCAGGTTTGACACATAAGATATCTCGATGTGCAGGTTGCATCACGATGTTTCCTTCACCGTTGTTGATGATGTAGCCTTTTGTTCCGAGCTAGTTCCTCTTTGTTTAGTCTCATGCTCTATAAAATGTCTCTTAGCTCGGTGTGTCGCTTGACTTAGGCCTCCTCCAACTGCTTCCATTGATGGCTGTCTGCCGGGACTCTTGTCCAATACGGTCTCAGGGCCAGGCGCAGATCATTTTCCCGTCTTCTTAGCGGACGTTTTCGTAGACTTGCACCATCCCTTGGATGCCATAATGTGACCTGTTAGCTCCATTTGTTTACTCTAGTTCTACGCCGTAACATGTGCTCTGTCCAGCCCCATTTTAGATGGTCCTTTCAGATGAGTATGTATACTCATTCACCGTTGTTAGCACGTGGTAATTGTAAAAATAGGCACATTAAGACAAAAAACTTGCTTAAGTGGTGCATGCGTTCCGGCCAGGATTCGAAATCGCGCCCTTTGAGCTTGGGACGCGTGTCCTAGCCATTATGCCACCACAACTTTTTAGAAGAGATGGAACATAGGGGTGGTGGGGGGGGGTCCATCAGACCTCTCACTCATCATACAAAATACTATTAGCTCAAGGCCAACCAATTTACGCCGATATCCTGTGAGAGTGTGGTATCATGCCGATCAAAGCGGTCCAAAGAGCTGGTGTAATCGGGATAATGATTTCAGCATTGCTCTAGCAAGTTATTATCACTTAAATTTTCCATAGCTATTACCTTTATTCCGGCAAACACCAAAGCATCTAATATACTAGTTGGGATATGTATGTATACATCTGCTAAGGCCTGTCCCAGAAGGAAACTGCTGAAAGAATGAGGGTGGAGGATAAGCAGGAGGACCTCTGTCGCAGACGGCGAACAGCCTATATCAGGGTCCCACTGCTGGTGTGAGCCCTCCCAGCGGGCCGCATCCAGTGCCGTTCGGTGTTCTAGTCTCAGGGACGCCTCTCCTCGTAGCGCCACATGGCTGGAAGACTTAGTGAGTGGTTTGGCGGTCGGTGCTTGCAGGCTTTAACGTGAAGCTTGTGCAACACCGGCAGCTGGGAGTCCCACATACCCCTTTGTAGCCTCCCAAGGGGTTTGAGGATATGCGCAAATGCATCCTCCCAGCGCTGACAAAAAAGGGTCTCGCAGGGAGGTGAGGAGACCATATTCCTGTAGCCCTGGAATAAGGCGAAGGTCGAATCATCGAGGGGATATCCTTGACTCCGGTAGCAATAGTAGGCACTCCATATGCCACCCCAATGTGGGCAATCACACACTCTTCACCGCTTTTTCCCCGCGGCGGTTAGGCCTCAATCGGATTTCCCCTCGTAAAAAGAATGTATATCCGCAGCCGCATGTCTAATATTAAACAATACAACTGTTTCAGGTGCAGGCAAAGGTGGCAGTAAATCTGGCAAACACAAATGGGTGCCGCTGGACATCGACGTGAAGGCGGCTCGACCAGGGAAGCATGGAGCGCCACATTCCATCAGGCCTGAGAATGGTATGTTTTGTTATACATTCTGCTCTAAAAATTCATTTACGAAGACTGTATACGTTATTCGAGAGTTAAAGATTACGCATCACATAATGCTAAACGTGCGGAAAATAGGTACTTGGGTGAAAAAAAAGAATTCCACCAAGGCGTTTCAAATTTATAAACGCGATTAAAATAAATAAACTGAACAATCGAACCTCCTTGGTAGCGCTTCTGATCAATACATTTGTCTCACGTTAACACTGTTACATGCCGACAAAGGCGAATGCATACCTGCCTGTCATAAAGCGCAGTTTATTACCTTCCCACATTTGGACTTCTTTTGTTTACTTTGTGTTTGTAAAATTCGTAATTAGAAAAACAGACAAACTGTGTATTGTCATCTTTTATGGCAGTCATTAGGCAGGTGTGTCGCATTGATTCTAAGAAATCCGATTTATGCGGGCTGGCAGCCATTTTGTAGCGGTGCAACAATGGCCCAAGGGAGAGATCGGCAGTCAAGCGAGGACCACGATCAAAGCAAGACGTGTACATTCGATAAGCTGTAGTGACGGACTTTGCGCGTGTTATTGAATCGTGCAATTTGTACTGGTTGCGTCCAGTTATATATGTACCTGTGTTATACGTGTTTGTATAGTTCTAATAAATTCTATAGTAATTCCAACAGCATTTTAATTCGAGTCCCACACTCGTAACAAAACTATAGAGAAAATGACACGAAAATCGTAGTTCTAATATTCACCACGCGCTCGTGGCGCCATTTGCCAATGCTCGCCATTTTTATATTAAAATTGTCAAAGATTTTATCCCATTGATATTTATTTTAGATTAGATAGATAGAAACAGATGTGGCTAAAATTGCACTCTGCCACTCAAAAACTGCAGAAAACTATCGCTATAGAGTACTAAATTTTAAAATTTCTTTTATCCCGCAATTTAGGCCTCTTATCTCTTGTTAATAGAGATGTTGGGTTACGCAATGCGGGTAGATTGATGTTTTCTTCATAAGTAGTTATCCAGAACATATTATCACTGTTTCTGGTTACTTATGGAGAAATACAGCCTAGTTTAAGGGTTTTTTTTTAAATATTATTGAAGGAGTGCCCCGTGTAGGGTGGTGGAGCGAGATGGAGTGCTCCTCCGTCTCAATCAAAGGAACATCCAGCGGGGCCATTGTTGTTCCTCGCACGGTCGCGTTCGAAATTTGTATATATTCTTTGTACGTTTCGGGAATTGTTTGCGACCTCAGCTATTGCACAGCGCCATCTATTGGCTTGTTAGTGTTTCACTACATTATAAGAAATCCATTTTTGGTCTACCTTTATACTTAAATCCTATTAAGATGCACTTTACGGACGGCTTTTTTTGAACGACTTTCCTTATCGTACGTTGCTCGCGCGGATGGGAGTTGGACGAAATTAAATGGTTAAATCTAATAAAAATGCTGACCGCTATATATTAATAAACAATTTCGAACTTTAATGCAATTAAATAAGATCAAATTTTTTAATAAATAATAAATAAGATCAAAATAGAAGGTCTCGCGCGAGACGCGACGCTTCACGTTTTGCACGGCGACGGCGCGGCGTCATTGCCGGAACCAGTTCAGAGACTTTCGAACATTCGTCGACGTTAGCATTTTGAAACTTGATATTTGCAGACACTGTGTCGTTGAACGGCGAGGACTCGAGGTCCCGCGCGGGCGCCCGGCCCCGGGGCGGCGGCAGGGGCGCGAGGGGCGCGCGCCGCCCCATCCCGCGGCCCGCGTCCGCGCTGCCCACTCTCCCGGCGCCCGCGCACCACCCCTTCCTGCACCACCCGCACGAGTTCGCGCACCACGCCGACTTGGCGCAGGTACGTGCCGTGAACGAGTGTTTACACGCTGAACGAGTGAATGAATGGTTTTGTACTGAATGAATGGTTTGTCGCAGCGTGAGGCAGAGGTTAAATAACGCTTCAGCTTCAGATGGCAGTGTATGGTATTCAATGTAGAGTACTGATGTGAACGGAAGTCGAGGTGTGTAACTCAGGAGCGATTGATTTAAAAGATGTATAACCTTTCAAAATTCGAAATGACTCTTTAAATCTTTCGTTTGGAAAATACATCTTTAACTCACTACGTTAAGATTGATTTTGGTCACATGGAATGATGAAAACTAACAAATCAGATACTTAGAGTGTAGTATGAGAGAATAGATACAGGATATTGTGAATTGAAATGAGATAACATGCGCACTCTAAGAAATACAATGATGATACACAGTAAATTAAACTCTCCGGCGTTATTGTAAAACTCAAAACCGGTCAACTGAATGAATTATGTCATTCGAAACCAAAGATTTAAAGGAGTGATTTAAATCTTTCAAGGAAAAAGATTTATAAATCACTGATCTCATTGGTGATTTAGTTTGCGCATCGCTAAACGGAAGTAAACTCATTTATTTGGAAACTGTAACCTTAACAACTAATATAAAAAAACATAAAACAAGTCATACAGCTAGTTCAATATATAGCACAATGTGTGAGCGGGACGGATGATGTGCGAGCGAGATAGAGTAACTATTAATATGTGCGCTCCCGCGTTGCACTAGCCAGTTGTTTATTGTCTATTGCAGTGACTAGATGTATACAGCACCCATAGTTTTAGTAATAAATATGCCGTATGTTTTACTGTTCATTCACTTACTTTATTTGGAATAAATTCCATACAAGTTCCTACCATTGGTAATATAATGGATAATAAGAAATGGAAATAAGACTCATATGGCACAGACTTTGTATTGCACACTCCCTATAATATTTTTAACTATTTGTTCTTTTTGTATGTCTGATTGTAAGTTTTGCACTGTAGCAATGTGTCAGAAAACTTGCATAGTGGATTGATTGAGTTGCAAATATTAATTAACTGTTGAATGCTTTGTAATACATTTAAATTAGCTTGAAGACGTTTTTGCGTTTGCAGTAGTATTTGCATATTAACAATACTTTTATTTACAAGATAGATAGATGGGTACAAATGTAAAAGGTAGACCAATAAAAGAAGATGAATGAATTGTGTGAAGGATGATATGTGGTGTGACAGAAGATGTATGTCAGAGTAGAGGAGTGTGGAAGAAGAAGACATTGTGCCGAGACCAATGAATTGGGATATGGTGAAAAAAGAGAGTACTTCTAAATTTTAAATTTAGCACTTATTTAAAATTTAGTTTAATATTAATGATTATTATTTTAATATCGTTTTATATTATTAGTTTCATATCAAGTATATAATCCTAACTATAATATTATAAATGTCAATGTTAGTTTGTTTCACGCGAAAACTACTCAACCGATCATCATGAAACTTTGTACACATATTCTTGGAGGTATTCGAAGTAACATAGGATACTTTTTATGAAAAAAAAATCCACGCGGACGAAGTCGCGGGCAGTAGCTAGTAATATATAAAAAGTATTAGTTTATTTATTTATGTGCTGACAGTACACTACTATAAACGCAAAAACGCCTCGTAGCTAATTTACGTGTACTAATTCTCTTTCAATAATTTTCAATACTTTTTAAATTCATATCGAATGGTTTTGTTAAGTTATATTAAATGTTTTAGCATGTTGAATTGTGTGTCGAACTATACTGAGATGTATTTTTTGTAGGCGGTTGTGTTTATACTTTTTTATGTACTTTAGAAAAAAAAACTTCTTTTTATTATCTGTATTAAAAAATCTGTATTAAGAGGATCTGAAGGACATATTAAAACTAAATGGAGTTGTTAGCAAAGAATATGCATCTCATTTAAGATTTCGATTTACTTACAAGGTTTGGAACCGGTTAAAGAGAGTGTTGTACGAACCGGAATTAACCGGTTTTTTCCGCAAAGAGAGGAAGTACCGTTCGATCTCTCGACGAAACCGGTTGAGAAAGCTTAAAGTGAGAACAATACCGAAGAGAAAATTTCCTATGATTATATGTATTATTATATATGGCTGTAACCTGTTCGACATTTTTTACCTGTTTCCGAGTCTTGCTTACATATTTTATTTTAATACATTAAAAATATATTGAAAGGTTGTATGGCCATAGAAGAAGATTACTAGGAAATTAGCTCTAGAACCAAAATTTGTAGAGGACTCTGTGACTCTTTCTTCTGTTGCGTTTTGTTTTAAAAGAACACCAGTTACATAAAGCCATTTAGTTTTCAAACGGATGTCACTTGGATCCTTGTAATACAGTATCCGCGCAAAAGTAATACACTGTTATAGTTAATTCATATCAAATATTCCCAAGAATTGTCACAAAAATTCTGAGACCCGATTCCAGTGCTTCCTACTGGGTCCAATTGTGAATTTAAACTATACCCAGCCCTACTCACTCATAAAAAAAATCATCAAAATCCATCCAGTGGTTTAGAAGTTCAGTGACATACACATATACAGAAGAATTATGTATGTAAGGTTTTATGTAGCAACTAGTAACGGGTGCGCCAGAGAAACTTACTTATTTGAAAAAATTCCCGCGCTGAGTTGGGCGGGTAGAGGGGCAAGAGGGGGCGCATCTGGAGGGAGAAGTTCCCAAGTTTGTTTCTCCCTCCAGTCAGTTGCCATCATGCTCTGGTCTAGAGAGCAGCGGGCCTTCGCAGTTGAGAGCTTCTTTTCTAACGGTCGCTCACAGGAACATGATCGAGGAATTTTTTCTTCCAAGACTCGAAGAAATGAACGTTAGGAACGTGTGGTTTCAGCAAGATGGAGCCACAGCACACACAGCACGAGACTCAATGAATTTGTTGCGACAACATTTCCCCGACCGCCTCATCTCTCTCAGAGGCGATCTCCAATGGCCGGCACGCTCTCCAGATTTGACTCCATGCGATTTCTTTTTATGGGGTTATTTGAAATCCCTGGTTTATGTCGATCGACCACGGACCATAGCACACCTCAAGAACAACATTCGCGACGCCATTGCCAACATACCGATTGATATGCTGCGAAGAGTGGATACGAATTTCAAAAATCGACTTCATCAGTGTATGCGCAATGGGGGTCGCCATTTATCCGATGTCATTTTTAAGACTGCATAAAAAAAAAATTGGGATATTGTATTCTCAAATAAAAAAAATTTTAAAACAATAACTGAAGTACTTTTTTTTTTATTGACCTTTCAAATAAGTAAGTTTCTCTGGCGCACCCTGTACTTACATTTATTGAGCCCATCTCGAAGTGTATTACTTGTGTGCGGATTCACTTCCTTTTTTCCTTTGGTTTGCCTGGTCTTCATTTCTCATACATTTGGGTGTCATCTTTGCGTTTATGCATGTTTTCTGCTTTTAACACTTATGTATATGTGCTATTATTGCTTGAGACAAGCCTTCAGCTTTGCTTGAGTATTTTTTTTTTGTCTTATTGTATGATACTATTTTAAAATCTATTTTGTTTAGAGGTGTTTATTTATATATTGATAGAACTATAGCGAAGAGGGGCCGCAATAAAATGCTCTGGGTCCCAAATCTGTAATTTAAATTGGTATTCGAATCGAACTAGTATCGTAACTTTTAACGGTTTTGTTGATATTTAAACTGTCTCGGCTCAATATTGCATCAATCTTGATTTGACTGATCCTGGTTCAAGGTGAATTTTAGCGACTACGGATATTTGACTCGCACTGGTATGGTTTTTTTTTGTGAAAGTTACAGACTTGGGGCCCTGAAAAAAGCCGTACTGAACGGCCTAATTAAATAGAAGATACTACTTGAAAGTTGCTTGGTCTAACCCACATGGGGTGGATCATTCATATCTGTGATATTCATTCGATACATACGAGGGTGGTGCGCTTATGATATTCAAACTAGGGATGTTATGGATATAGTGGTGCTAAGTAAAATTGCACAGTCTCGAATAGAGTCGCCTTATTTATTATCTAAAATATGTTTATAGGTGCCAACAAGACTATTCCGGAACCCAATACAATTGTTTGTTCCTCGAATATCTACTAATTATAGGGCAAATCCTTATTAATAAAATTTAACATATTTACTAGCAAGCATTATAGCTATCTATATATATGTGGAAACAATTAAATGGTTAAAGATAGTATATACTTAGTTGTAAACTTTTTGTTTTCCGAACAAAATAAAATATGACATTTTGGATCGGATTTGGATACGAATATATAAATTATATTGATTTTGGTTACAGTTAACAGATATTAGCACGGATTATGTGATAGTTTTAGTTAAGAATATTAGATTTTTAGGAATTATAAGTCAAAATAACAATAATCATAGTCTATTAATTAACAAGCAGTAGTGTGTTAAATTGTTACTTAGACGCCAACAACCGGACAATTTGCCTTGCCACATAAATGCGCTTTGAAGGTGTGCGGTAAAAACCGCTTAAAACCGGTTTATTCAACCAAACCTATTTAACGAACTTTTGGTTACCGAAAACCGGTTGATCAAGCTTAAAGTGAGGATAAAACCGTAATGAAAATTTTACTATATAGACTAACTGATTCGACTTCGATTCGAGAATGTATGGTTCTCGGTTCTATAGACATTTTCTCTTGCGCACTGTGGACTGTGGGGATTTGAAATGAGTCCCTAGCTGTGGTTTTCCTACAGCGTAACACTATATCGTAGTGGTATGAGGTTTTAAAAAAACATACTCTAACAACTCAGTATTATACTGTATCAAGAACTAACACCGTGCTGACTTCCAGTCTTGGACTCTTATCAAATTACAAGTGACCCGAACTAATAACTTCTTACTGTATTATCCCCGCAAATTGCTATTGCTCCTGGCCGCCGTTCTGCTGAGGTAACCGTAGCCGAACACGCAGTACTGTTAGCATCACTGGCCGGCGAGTACGCGTACATATCGAGTTGCGGATGACGCCACGTGAATCTTAATATGCCAAGGTTCCAGCGCATTAGCAATTTGCGGGGATAATACTATTGCAATAAAAACATAACCTTTACCGGGTTCCCAGCCTTAGGCGGTAGTTTCGGTTATAAGTTAGAGGAGTCCATAACATCCCTGATTCAAATCATCAATCACACATCAACCATGCCACACTAACAGGGTCTCCCCTCCCGCTCCTCTTCCCCGTAGCTCCGTGTTGCCAACCCAGCGGTTCCTCAGGGTCTGGTGCTGCAGTACTCCGGCCTTCAGCCCCTGGGGCCTCCGTTGGCGCCGCCGCTGGCGCAGGCCTACTACTACGGCGCCGCCGCCGCCACCGCCACTCCCTACGGGATAGGCCTGGACCAGGCGACGCTCAAGGACCTGATCAAGAAGCAGATGTGAGTACTTTTCAGGACGCCTAACGGTTCAATTGGAAATGTTATTGGTATATCAATTCCATATAACTATCTATGTACAATTGTACAGTCGCGGAATGAAAATGTTCCTCGCCTTAAATTCGAATTTTGCTTGCACGAATGCAATGAAACAATACTGCCAACATTTTAATAAATGCTACGTTTATAAAATATAGAAACGTGAACAAAGAAATTTGCAATGTTGAGAATGACAGACGCTGAGATTAACAATAAGAAACAAAGAGTATGTAATCGGTACGCCTAACATAAATATTACATACATACATAACTTCACGCCAGGTCCCTTGCAAGGTAAGCACGAGCAACAGAGCGCCATTCCGGCTTATTCTTACACACCTCACTTGTTTCTTTGACATAAATATTAAAACCAATAAAAAGGTTTTAACATTTCTAAACAATCTTCTTATACAAGATAGATTCTTTTTTTTATTGCAGGAGTCCAGCAAACAGGCAGACGGCCCACTTGGTGGAAACGGTTACCATCGCCTATGGACATTTGCAACACCAAAGGCGCTACAAATGCGCTGCTGCCCTCTTAAAGGAGACTGACTGATGAGACTGGTCACTAATGCCGGAACACAACTCGAGGTTGTTATGGCGACATACTTTAGACCAGGGGTGGTAGCCATCCAGTCTAGCATGTCGCCTCTTACGAAAGGCCTCCCGGCCGCAGGAAATTGAATTCTCCATTCCTGCACGGAAATCAAACAACTTTGATAGTTAAACATAATTTTCTTTTTTTTTTTTTTTTATTGCAGGATATCAGCAGACAGGCAGACGGCCCACTTGATGGACAGCGGTTACCATCGCCTATGGACATTTGCAACACCAAAGGTGCTACGAATGCGCTGCTGCTCTCTTAGGGAACCTGGAACTGGTCACTAATGCCGGAACACAACACAAGGTTGTTATGGCGACATACTCTAGACCAGGGTGGTAGCCATCCAGTCGGCAAATGCCCTACCACCTGCTGTGGTTTTTGTCGCCTCTTACGACAGGCCGCCGGCCGCAGGAAATTGTATTCTTTCTCCGTTCCTGCACGGATAATTCTATAGGACATAATAATCAAAATAGGACAATAATAATTTCTGTAGGACAGTCTGTTATGTGACTTAGTTTGAAAAGGTGACATATGGTCGCCGAACGTTAAATGAATCATTTTCAAAACTGGCGAACATTTTCATTCCGCGACTGTACTAACTTCTTGCCTTCTTCTTCTCTTATATGTAAAAATGATTGTTTGTCTGTATGTCCTTTATAGAATCGTAAACAATACATCTCATTTTGATGAAATTTTGTGTGTGTGTTTGAGTGGGTTCCAGGAGGGTTTTGATTCACAGTTAGAATCAACTGGTAGGTGGCGCTGAGATCGGGTTCTAGAATCGTGCTAATCACCTGGACTGATTTTGGTGAATTTGTTTTTGTGTGTTTGAGTGGGTTCCCGGATGGTTTAGATTTGCAATTAGAACCGGTAGGTGGCTGTGTGATCGGGTTCTAGAGTCCTAATAACCTGGACCAATTTTGGTGATTTTGTTTTCGTGTCATGAAACAAAGTCTTTTAGGAATTCAGCATATTCGTCAGGTCAACTTTAGTAGAATTATTTTCTCCGTGCAGTTTGGGTCATAAATCAAAGCTCGGCCTCAGCCCGGCTAAGGCAGTGAGCATGTTGCGCCATTCTCGATAAAAACTCATTCTTATCAAAGAAAGTTTATCATTCTTATAAAAGTTATTATCATCTTTTTTGCTATTAATTTTAAACTTTGATATAAGTATTTATATTTATTTTTAATATAACTTGTTACATTATAAACTTTTGTACTTATAGTTTTCTAATACATAGAAACCTAATTAATAATGTATTTTAAATCACTATTATTCTTATTTTAATAAATACGTTGTTTTATCTATTTTGTTCTTTCATTTATATCACTAACCCACAAAAAGACAAAACTAAATACACTATCGATAATGCTTATCGACAACAATAATGCGTATCACTATGCCTGCCCATAAGGCCCGTGAGTGGAACAGAGAGCGAAATACTCGTTTCACCGCTCCGATTATTTATGACCCAAACTGCACGGAGAAAATAATTCTACTATAGTAAATAGTAAAAAAACGAAAGTCTTCACAACTCGATGTTTTTCCATTGCAGCGAATATTACTTCAGCCCGGACAACTTGGCTCGCGACTTCTTCCTCCGGCGCAAGATGGCCGCCGACGGCACGATCCCGGTGACGCTGATCGCGTCATTCCACCGCGTGCGAGCGCTCACGGCGGACGTGCAGCTGGTCTTGGACGCGATCAGGGACTCGGACAAACTGCAGTTGATATCTGGATTTAAGGTGACATTTTTATCTGTTATGATGAAGAGATTAACAAAAAAACGTAAAAACCAAACCCATTTTTTATCGACTTTAAAAAAGGAGGAGATCCTCAATCCGTCGGAATCGTTTTGTTTGGTCCCCTAAAAATTTGACATAGATTGGGACAGTAGTTGTTAACATTTTTTATAAAAAAAATTCCATTCCGTTCCATATCTACATTTTTATTCATTACTCCATTTTTCGATACTTTGTTGTTGTTGCAATGTATACAGGGTAAATATTTCAAATGAACCTTCAGGGCCAAGTCCTAAAGTATATGAAATAGTAAAATATAACAGGAAATCTCGAGGCCGATTTTGAAAAACTTAAGTAGTATTATTCATTTTTTGAAAAATCAGACACCCTAGTCAATAATCGTATAGGCTGATTTTGAAAAGAAATATGTATTATTACACCAACAGATAGAGTAGCTAATAACGATTAATTTTTATGAAGGATTGTCACACGGCAACTGAGTATGATTGAACGAAAACTCTATTGTTCACCATAACTTATACATATTAACACGCCTTTTTCCCATGGGGGTAGGCAGAGACTATAGATCTCCACTTGCGACGATCCTGACAAACAACTTTCGCTTCATCTACTTTCATTAACCTCTTCATACACGCGCGTTTATTTGATATGCTCTTTACCTGACCTCGTTTTAAAACTTCTGTTATTTGATCATGGTGTGTACTTCGTGGTCTTCCGGTACTACTTAGACATAGTATACACATATTATATACACTTTAATATGTATACGTTTCCATAATCATGAGAACAATGGGTGGCCTTATTGCTTATAGCGTTCTTCTTTCAAGGAAATATTTAGTGTTTTAACTATATTAAAACTAATTAATTATTAAACAAACAAATCGGTGTGAGCCGTCACGGGACGCCTGGCAGATGTGAAACATCGAAGTTTGTATAAGTTATGTGCATTAAAGAACAGATTACGTCAGGAATCCGATATGGCATAGTGAATAAATAATAGTTTAAAAAAAAACTGACGCTATTACCTATAGACTACGTATAGTACATATCGCCTGTCCCTATTAACAATGTAGGATATGCAATTTTCGACATTTTGGTTTTATTTCACTAATCACCCCAAAAAAGCATTGTTTTTCAATAGCAGCAACAAAAAGATGATTTTTCCCTCATAGTTTTTAAAATAGCCACATTAACAATGTCATATATGCCACCATAACCCACTAACAATGACGAATGTTAACTCTCGACATTATTAGCGGGTCGCGAGGGGGGTATGCGCACGCGGATGTGCCACTACGGACTATGTTAGAGGAACATGCACTTTTTACGAGCTAATTTGGCGCAAATATTATTGCGTAAAGGTTTTTTGTTATTATTATTATAATATACTTAATTGATAAAATACTTTCTTGTTGGTTGGAATATTTTATTAAAAATTTATGAAAAATTATGTTTAATTTATAATATCGATTTAATACGACATAAAATTAAATAGGATTTACTAATAACGATGTCGTATGTGGCACTTCTTACAAATAATAAATATTTTTTTCCATGTAACTTTGCTGGATGTGACAGATCCGACAAATCATGATGGACCCATGTACGGATAACAAAGCCATTACTAGCTTTTCAAATATTTTGATAAGTAAAAATGTTATTTAATTACATTGCAAATAAGCTCTCGAACATATATTAACATATATATTTTTTTTGAAAATTTAATTTTGTAATAAAAAAAATATAAGCAATTCAAAGTTCAGAACGCTCTCGTGTAAAGTTTCTGATTTGCAATCTGACTCTGTTAATAGGGACAGGCGATATATTCCATCATATAGCGCGGCGAAGCGTCGCCACGACC
The DNA here is from genome assembly GCA_012273795.1 of Dendrolimus punctatus. Classification (NCBI taxonomy): domain Eukaryota; kingdom Metazoa; phylum Arthropoda; class Insecta; order Lepidoptera; family Lasiocampidae; genus Dendrolimus; species Dendrolimus punctatus. The sequence goes on from CM022556.1 coordinate 2,912,227, forward strand.
TGTATCGCCACGCCAACAATCAAGTTTACCCTCCGCCTATAGATGTTTCACATCAAAAATTTAATAATATTTATCATATTTTGTATCGCAGGTCAGGACAGCATTCGAACCGACAAAATGGCCAATACTCGACATAACGTCCGGCACGAATCCGACGAGAGCGAGAGAACCGATAGATTGGAAAAAAACGACAAAACCGCAAAGCCGATTCATGTAGAGAAACCGGTGCAGATTGAAAAACCGGAAGAGCCAAAACACGAAGAAGCAGCAAAGGAAACGGAAGTGGAGAATAGTGTGGAGGATCAAAGGGAAAAAGAGAATGATAGTCCGAGTGTAGAAGAGAAGAAGAATGTGGAAGAAGTCAAAGAGGCTACGCCAGTTGAAAGCGTTGAGGTTGGTTTTAGTTGTTTTATGATGGAATACGGCAGAAGAACTTTTAGGAAATATAATAGAAAATTTAATGACCAACAATTTTCTCAGTTTTTGTTTTCCCAAAACAAATTATTTCTACCTAAGATTTAAGGAAACTTCTTATATAGTTTAAAAAAATCTCTAAAGATTATGTTTTCCAAAAATTTCCTCAAACAAATTATTTTTCTCTGAGATTTAGAAAACCTTTAAAATAATAAGAGAACTTGCTCAAAAAATTTCTTATTATTTTTGACCCAATATAGCTCGATTTTTGTTTTGTAACATTTAGTAAAACTTATGTTGCCCAAAAAAAATCACAGTTTTTGTTTTACCAAATATTTAGAAGAATTTCTTTTAATGTCCAAAACCTTTCTCATAGTTTTGGTTTGTTCAACCAAACAAATTGTTTTTCATAAGACTTAGAAAACCTTATATTACCCCAAAAACAAACACTTGTCCCATAAGTTACCAAATCAGATTATGTTTCCGATTTCTAAAACTTTGTTAGTACGGTCCATTTTTTTTATTTATGACAACTTATGGTTACCTACCCAAACAGAATATGTTCTTAATATATTGCCCACAAAAAAAAATCATTTTTTTTATCCCCAAAGTTTCTTCATCATCAAACAGAGAAAGAATACAATTTCCTGCGTTGGGGCGGTCTATCGTAATAAGCGATAACATAGCCCATAGCCAGGTGGTAGGGCATTTGCCCGACTGGATGGCTACCACCCCTGGTCTAGATTATGCCGTCAGAGCAACCTTGAGTTGTGTTCCGGCATTAGTGAGCAGGTTCCGGTCTCCCTTAAGAGAGCAGCAGCGCATTTGTAGCACCTTTGGTGTTGCACATGTCCATAGGCGATGGTAACCGCTTTCCATCAAGTGGGCCATCTGCCTGTCTGCTGAACTTCTGCAATTTAAAAAAAAATGTAGTGCCTTTGGTGTTACAAATGTCCATAGGCGACGGTAACCGCTTTCCAACAAGTGGGCCGTCTACCTGTCTGCTGAACTTCTGCAATTTAAAAAAAAAATGTAGTGCCTTTGGTGTTACAAATGTCCATAGGCGATGGTAACCGCTTTCCAACAAGTGGGCCGTCTACCTGTCTGCTGAACTTCTGCAATTTAAAAAAAATGTATGCTTTTGTTACAATGTCATAGCGATGGTAACCTTTCCAAGTGGCGTCTACTGTCTGCTGAATTCTGCAATTTAAAAAAAAATGTAGTGCTTTGTTACAAATGTCATAGCGATGGTAACGCTTTCCACAAGTGGCGTCTACCTGTCTGCTGACTTCTGCAATTTAAAAAAAAAATGTAGTGCCTTTGGTGTTACAAATGTCCATAGGCGATGGTAACCGCTTTCCATCAAGTGGGCCGTCTACCTGTCTGCTGAGCTCGTGCAATAAACATAAATAATGATACTAAACAAATTATTTTGCCCTAAGATTTAGCAAGTCTGCTTACCTTGTTAGAAGTCTATAATGATAATTTAGGACTTCTTACAGCAAAAGGCTGAAAAAGAAGAATCTACCGAACCCAAAACAGAAGACAAACAGCAAGACGTTTTACAACAGGAACAGAAGGAAGAGAAGCAAGATGAGAAGAAAACTGACGCCAATGACGATCCTCCGTTGCAAAGCGAGAGCGGTGATGGTGCGGAGAAACCCGGCGAAAAACGGTCTGTGTGCTAGTATATTTTTAACTAACCTCGTCTGTAACTTCATGACTTATCCCCTATTAACCCTTAAAGGGGCAAATTTTATATTACTTTGCAAATTTTGAAATATGCTGCCTCTTACTGTCAGAGAGGCCAAATCCTTACCAATATTTAGAAATTTGCTCAGAAAACACTATAGTCCACAAATAGCTATGTCTGATTAACATAATATAATCATGCTAGTACATTTATTATAATAACTTATGTATTATTGGATATATATCTTACATATATAAAAATCTTGTGTCACGATGTATGTTGCCAATAAACTCCAAAACTACTGAACCGATTTCAATCAAATTTGCACACCATGTGCAGTTTGATCCAACTTAAAAGATAGGATAGCTTCCATCTCAATGGACCCTGTAGATGGCGCTGCAATCGGGTTCTAAATTTTATTTCTTCAGAGCAGGACAACGTCTGCCGGGACAGCTAGTAACTATGTATGTATTCGTATATTTATGTTTTAAATTAGTTGTGAATATTTATGTATCTATTGCCATTTTTCTGCACCACCTGTTTCACCTGATTCAATTTTTTCTCATTTAGGTTGCCCGGAAGAGATCGCTTTGAGCGATAAGGCCGCCTATTGTATTGCCTAGAAAATATTGTAAATATGGTCTGTTTCTGTAATTCTCTGTCTATTATTTTTGTCCATAATCTAAAATAATTCTGAATCCTCCTAGATATTGCATGTTCTAGCCCCTTCGGATAGCGACAGCGCATTTGAAGCACCTTTGGTGTTACAAATGTCCATAGGCGTTGGAACCGCTTTCCATCAGGTGCGCCGTCAGCCTGTCTCCCTAAACTCTTAAATAAAAATAATAAACTTCGTTCATAAAAACCGACTTCAAAACTAAAAAGTATACATAAACGAAGTTTTTTTTATTTTATTTGTTACTTTTTAGTATCTAGCTATGTATGGGTAGACCTACGAAAGTTGCCGCGCTCCTTAAAAAATATAGGTCCCAAGAAACGGGAACAAAATGTTCGTAAAATGAAAAGTACTGAGCCAAACTATGTTAAATTTTTAGGGGACCAAATGGCAACTATTCCGCATCAAACTAAACAAGAATCACGTAAATCGGATCATAAATCTCAGCGTAATCGATTTACATATGGAACGGAATGATTGTTTTTTTTTTTTCAAAAAAAATGATCATAAAATGAAAACTACTGGGCTAAAGTATGTTAAATCTTTAGGGGACCAAATGGCAAGTGTTCCTCATCGGATTAAACAAGAATCACGTAAATCGGATCATAAATCTCGGAGTAATCGGTGAACATACATACATAAAATAACCCGAGGAATTGCGAACCTCCTCCTTGTTTTCAAGTCGGTTAAAACATCGAAATGAAACGTAATATATTTCTTTCTCTAACAGACGCAAGAAGCAAATGGTCGGAATATTCCCTCTGGCGACCATGGGCGGCCCTTTAGTGGCTCCGGTGTCGAGTTTGCTGAGAGCGGTGCCCCCGCCACCTTTACCCCGGTAAGTACCGCGTATATTTAAATATTTTACTCAATATATTGTACATCCTCTTTATTGAACTGAAACTTCTATATAAACGGGGGGGGTGGGGGTCTTAGGATTTGTCTGTCACGAAAAAGCGTTACGGCCGCGTGGAGGAGCGGCATAATTTTGCATTGAATGGCATCAGTTTCTCACCATGCAAGACCAAGTGTATGAACGTTGACACTGGATGCGACCTGCGCAAACTCTCGTAGCTAACTTCACTCGAAACGCATTTAAGTTTCGCGTACCGTACTTGCAGACATTCAGTCATATGTTAAGAAAGGGGAGGGGGTGGGGATTGGGGGAGGGGGAGGGGGTGGATGAAGTGTGATAAGGGATGGGAGGGTCCTAAATTTCGTGAAGTCGCATTTCAAAATCTTTCTTATTTAAAACACGAAATTTGAACTATTACCGAAAGCCTTTGAAATATTTCCATCGTGTATCTGTTTAAGCATAGTAATAAAATTATTTAAAATAATTTAAATGGAATAAATCACCTAACTACTGTTTTAATTTCATGATTTCTTTTTGTAATTTTGCAAAATATGTGATACATAAGGGTGGGGGGAGTTTCACGAATGTGACCAGCTGTGACACAAGGACGTGGGAGGGATATATAGCAATATACACATCATTAATATGTGTTAGCAACAGCAATAGATATAAAGTATTAATAATAGTATTAATATTATATATTGTTGCGAGTTGAGAGACTCGAATTAAAAAGCCGTTAGAATTATTGTAGAGTTTATTAGAACTATACAAACACGAATAACACAGGTACAAATATAACCGAACGCAACAAATCCAAACGTAATGCAGAAGGTCGTAATTCAATAAAATGCGCAAAGTATTTCACTATTAGATTCTCGAATGTACACACTCTCCATTAGGCCGTCGTTTTATACTTCACAAATGCAAAATAATCCGCAACACCTGGCTAATGATACTCCTGAGCGAGTACAATAGGTTAATAGGCTTTTCTCTACAATAACTAAAAATGTATACTAATAAATAAGTGAACAAATGAAGACGATCATAGATACATACATACCTTCACGCCAGGTCCCTTAAGGAAGACGATCATAAAAGGATTACTGTTAAACACTTCTTGAAATATTAATTTGTTTGTGGACTGTAGATATTTTAATTACAAAAGAAAACCGCACGTGCGTAATATATGATGATTTTAATAGCAATGAAGGGAAAAAAATCCCTATTAATATTATAAATGCGAAAGTAACTCTGTCTGTCTGTCTGTCTGTTCCGTTTTCACGTAAAAACTACTGGACCGATTTGGCTGAAACTCAGTATATATATATCTTCGATACCGAGGATGAACATAGGATACTTTTTATCCCGAAAAATGGGATAGTTTCCGGGATAAAATGATATTTGTCTGTTTGTTTGTTATGCTTTTAGGGAAAAACTATTGGACCGATTTGGCTGAAATTCGGCACGTAAGTAAATTAAATACTGAGGATGGACAAGGGATAATTTTCATTTTGGCCTTTTTGGAAATTTTGGCCTTTTTGATCATTTTGACCTATTTGATCATTTTGGCCTATTTGGTCAATTTGGCCTACTTAGTCATTTTGGCTTTTTTGGTCATTTTGGCCTTTATGATCTTTTTGAGCTTTTTGGTCATTTTGGCCTATTTGGTCATTTTGGCCTTTATGATCATTTGGAGCTTTTTGGTCATTTTGGCCTATTTGGTCATTTTGGCCTATTTGGTCATTTTTCCTTTTTTGTCATTTTGGCCTATTTGGTCATTTTGGCCTTTTTGGTTATTTTGGCCTATTTGGTCATTTTGGCCTTTTTGATCATTTTGATCTTTTTGGTCATTTTGACCATTCTGGCCTTTTTGGTCGTTTTTGCCTATTCCGTCATTTTAGCCATGTCGGTCACTGTGGTCTTTTGGTGATTTAGACCATTTTGGCCTTTTTGGTCAAGTTTTGTAATTTATTTTGTTGACAGATAGACGGGGGATGGTATATATAATTAACGATATAAAATGAAGTGAATCTTCCGTGGGCAAATACATAAAAATGTAATATAATATAACCTGTAGCACTTGCTCTATAAACAAGAGACACGCACTAGAGGTTAACCCGCGGCGCAGCCGCGGGGTAAACTCTAGTATATAGATAAAAACAAAAACATCTACATTCTTAATTCAAATATTTAGTGTTGGTGGCCAGTACTATGCCACACCAAAAAATAAATGCTTTTTGTTGGAGATTCCAACAATTACAATGAGTTCGAATGCCGACAGGTAATAAAATGTGCTCTTACAGATCTGTACATGGAATTTGTCTTTGTTCTTGTCGAGGCCTAAGTTGTAACAATACAAATAGAAAATAAACGTGCATGTGATTAGGTATTAAATATTTTGTTTTAGAAAAATGTGTAACGTACTTTATGGATGTCCCTTTAGTCATTACTTACTAAGCTAGCCCTGGCTTTATAACCTAACTAGGTTTTAATGGGACGGAAGAGTGCACTGTATTTTGTCGTTCGCAGGATGTTTCGCACCGGAAGGCCCGGCACGTCCCCGTTGCTGGGCGGGGCTCCACACCACGACCACCTGAACCCCGATGTGCCGGAATTCGTTCCTCAAGCAAGGAGACAGGGTGAGCAAGATTCGGTGTCCTAGTACATTTTTCATGACAATCCTATCTAGATATTTTTTTCCCTCTTATATATCCACAAACAGTCGCAACCCGACTTTAAATAAATGGCTTGGTTTTTTTTTAGTAACGAGTGTCTTACACTGAGAACACTACTCTTTGTTTAGGTCCTCTCTTGTAACTTCCAATCCTATCTATGGTAGAATTATTTTCTCCGTGCAGTTTGGGTTATAAATAATCGGAGCGGTGAAGCGAGTATTTCGCTCTCTCTTCCACTCACGGGCCTTATGGGCGGGCATAGTGATGCGCATTATTGTTGTCGATAAGCGTTATCGATAGTGTATTTAGTTTTGTCATTTTGTGGGTTAGTGATATAAATGAAAGAAAATAAATAGATAAAACCATGTATTTATTAAAATAAGAATAATAATGATTTAAAATAAATTATTGATTAGGTATTTATGTATTAAAAAACTATAAGTACAAAGTTTAGAATGTAACAAGTTATATTAAATTAACAGCAAAAAAGATAATAATGATTTTTACAAGAATGATAATCTTTCTTTGATAAGAATGAGTTTTTATCGATAATGGCGTTAAAAAATGTTATCAGACCTTTTTTGTAGAGCGTTCAATTCTCTATAAAGATTGGAACAGAGATTTATCAGTCAACCAGTCTTTTGAACGGTACTAAAATCAGAAGAAGCAAAAAAAAAAATTTCCTGTGTTATTCTTATGGGAATTAAAAAAATGCGATGAGGACAATCTTAATATTAATATTAAGGACCCCATCTTTTCACAGAAATTTTTTTACACTCAAAAGAAACTTGAGCCTGTTTCGATTTTTTTTTTTTGGATCACCCTATATAGCTATAAAGCCTGGTAAGGGTACTAGTATGTATATTTCTTTTACAGAAGAACCGGACAGCTATAAATCAGATCAAGCCGAGGAAAGACGTGGCTCTGGAGATGGCAGCCCCAAGTCTGACAAGAGTGTAACCGACGTATGGACTGAGGTGTGTACATTTTATCGTAAGCGCCATTTGGACCTAAGTATATTAATTGTTGCGAAAGGTATTTCAAACTATTGTTTTGTTTAAAAATAATATTTTTTGATTCTTGGAATAAACGGAAAGTCTTGTCTTGGCTAACACTCTCTTGCACGATGTCCAAGACCTCAAAAGCTTGTATTTAAAAACCTTTTTAAAAAGCTTATATTTATTTCTTTTTATGTTGAAATTTCTTGTGATACTTATTGCTGTGATTAAATTAAATAATTATCTTTATACGAGTCTCTAGGTAATATGTGTAGACTCCGGGGTGGGTACTAGAATTAAGTTCTGTGCCGGAATATCTTCCGACACAGTACCAAACTGAGTGCCAACTTCATTTGTCGAATTGCGGCATATACCTGTAAAAATCATTTTGTTTCGTCTATTTTCTATTTTTTCTCTGTCGCATTTGGCAAATAAGGTATGTTTCTTTCTTTCTTCTTTCTTTACAACTTATTAACATTGTTTTTGTCACGTGTCTCATCTCTCCTCATTACACGCCCATACCACCTTGATCTTCTTCCTCTCAATTCTTCAGTTGCCTTCGCTAGTTTCAAAGATTCCTTTACGTATTCATTTCTCACCTTACCTATACTTGTAACACCACACGTCCATCGCAGAGTTTTTGGCGGCAACTGAAAGGTGATGTTGTGCTTTGCAGTTTTATTTTCTAAATATATGTAAAATTACTTTAAAATGAACAATAGTTGTAGGATATTGATAGTTTTTGAGTAGTAATTATGGGCGTTACTTATAATAATCTCGTTAAGAAAGGATTAGCCATCTCTTAAATAAGAGATACTTAAGCCCCTAATCAATGGCTGTTTCAAATAACACTTGCCATCTTGCCTCTTAGCAGTCACTTAAACTACCTTTCGATGTTGGTTATTTTGGACAGTTATTTATGAGTTACTTTACCCCTCCACCTGTTATCCTTAAGAGAAGTTTATGGGTAAGATTTTGGTTAATCAGTTGCTGAGCAGTTTCTTAAAATTTAACAAACGATTATAAGTAAGGTCATATGTGTTTTGTGAGAAATGTGAACTGTATAGTCAAATGTGGCCTTTTGAGTTGTTACAAGAACTCCGTTGAATGGCACCAGTTGATAATCTACAGTTCAGCTGTGCTACACATAGGCTTAAGAAAATGAAGAAATTATATTATAAACAAAGATCTGGCTTAAAGGCTGCTTTAGACATTTACCGCATGTAGGCTATTCAATTTTTGCCGCCAATAACGACCTATACATATGTATAACCTATTTCATAATCCTATTAATTACATTTTTTGTCAATGTAATTTAACTTTATGATTAGTAATTAATCACGACACACACACGACACGACAGACGGTAGTGCACAACTGTTGTGCACTACCGTCTTAACTACTCATTATTTTCTTCTCGTAATAAGTAGATTGTGAAGCAGGGGATCGTTGCATTGGTTTCTGCCGTAGCCATCAAAAGCGACTAGACACTCAAATTGTAGAAAATTTTATCTCATTGTTGAAACCTTACATGTTGATTTGAATTGAATTTGGGCTTCATAAGAACTATCTTATTAAGTCTTAGAATTTAAGTTAGACATAATTTCTGTAAGACAATTAAAATATTGCCCTCACATTTGCCGCCCCTCCAAAATCTGCCGCCCTAGGCTCTCCAGCCTACTCAGCCTATTGGTAAATCCGATACTGCCTAGCTACCAACTCATTAACCTAAATAAATAGACATCCATCGCAATATTCTCATCTCGCCGTAAATCCATTGTGTTTTCGTATAAAGTTTCTGTATTTCTAAGCCGTTTGCGCTTAATCGCGGTGCGTCCTAAGTCTAATGCATGATTGCAGGTGAAACGCCGTTCGAAGGCCGGTTCGCGCGAGCGCGTCCCTCCACCAGTGGGCGTGGGCGTGGGCGTCGGGGCGAGCGGCGTGGGAGCGCCCGCCGGCGCCGAGGAGGAGCCCCGCGAGGAGCTGCACTTCCAGCTGGACGAAGAGCTGGACCTGCCGCCGCCGAGGCTCAACACCTTCACCGACGCCTGGTCAGTGGCTCAAGTTGAATTTGGAACAATAAAATAAAAATTTCATGCGTTTGTGTGTCAATGATAATCCGGTTCGAAGGACCAAATATGTAGGTGGCGTCCCAACTTAGTATGGTAATGCTAGATGTTTGCCAAGTCACCATCCTAGCGATCTTGGTTACCTGGAAACCAGTTGGATGCAGTAGGTGGTGTTGTATTTTTTCTTTTATTTATTCATTTAAGTAAAGTAAAGTAAATTGCAACATACCATATTTTTATGCTAGGTACATTTCTTGAGACTATAAGTTGTCGGTTTGCTCCCAAACTAGGAAAGGCCTGTATTTTGGAGGTCACATTCGACCATGGTATGTTCTTGTTTTTTTATGTCATTGTATGGATTGGGTGAGTTGAGCTTATTAATTCATATAATAATTAACGGTTTTTATGTAATTAGGTACTATATTTTTGCGTAGGACAACCTCTGCCGGACCCCGCTGTATTCATATATATAGGTGAATTTTCCAAGATGGCTATTAGGGCCAAAGTTTAAACTATATTAGCGAAAAACATTCAGAGGGGTCTCTAGAGGCCGTTTTTCACGAAAACTAAAATGGTGTCATTAGATCTCTAAAAAATCAACTACCATTCGTCACGATTCTAATTGGCAGATTTAATTGTAAGCGATAATTTCTACATCGTGATGTCTCTTTCTGGTAGACCTGATCCAGATGTGACAGTTAGGTTGACTCTATCTGATTGGCCTGTGTTCAAAATGAGATTTTATTTGAGGTCAACTTTAGGTCTTTGTTGTTTTTAAATATACATTAATTTAATTAAACCGACCTGGAGACTTAGGGCCGCTTGCATAACAATCGCCTTTAAATAAAATTAGTTAATCATATGTAACTGCCTAAATACGTTTTACACAGAGCGTATTGACAGTTCTTTAAACATATTTTGCGTTGTGCAAGACGCTAATTGTATTCGAGGGTGTTAAATAAATTTGAGCAACCTTATGCGAGCGGCCCTTAGTATACATATGTGTGTGTGTTTTTTAACCAAATGTAGGTCAGACGAGGAGTCGGACATGGAGTTCACGGACCGCGACGTCGGGCGGCTGCTGATCGTGACGCAGACCAGCGCCCGGGTGCCGAAGCACGACGGCCACGACCGCCAGGGCGACTGGAACACCCGCACCAAGATCACGCAGGACCTGGAACAGGTACTGCATACAGACTATACTCAACAATCACTTCATTTGAGGAAAATAGCGACCTTGGTTGCGCCGAGGAACACCAACACCTCCTTCTAAATTCTTCCTCCCCATCCTCGCCATCAAGAATAAAATAAAAGTTTAAACGAAGAATGCACTGAACAAGAGACAATAGACAGGGCTGCAATTAAATTACGTATAAAATTGTTGGAAAACGAAACAAAGACAATATGTATGTATGTAATTAACATTAGCCACGATCTTAGTGAGAGTGTGAACCCCGGGGGACGAGCGCAGAGTGGCGGCGGACTGGTGGCGAGGTGAGTTCGCCTTGCTTCTTCTTTCTTCTTCCCGGCCATCGCAACGCGCCCGCACACCTAGTTACACTCTTTGCGCATTCATTTGAGAATTTGTACGCCGCGTTTTCAGCGAACAAGGTTTGCTCACACTCAGCATATATCGCTGTGCCGGAATTATATCCGACACAACGCTGATTTTGCAGTGCAAACTTTCCTTTTGCCGTGAGACAATAACGACCCAATTTTGTTAATATGAAAATAAAATGTAAATAATAATGAATAAAAGTACTTAATTGGGATTGTTCGCTTTTTTTCAATCTAGCTATTTCAAAAACCATTTCGAGGAATAGTGTCCCTAATCATTTCTGTCAGTTAAAATTCCAAAAAACGTACGATCTTCTTGTATTTTGTAAGAAATGCGTTTGACCTTTATTTGACCTTACTAAATCCAATCAGGTGGGCCGTCTGCCTGTTTGCCTGCTTCAGGTGTAAAAAAAAAATCTAGCTGTACATTATTTGATTTCAGTTCTGTAACATGGATTTTTCCCAAATGATCACTTTAAAAAATATAACGATAACTATAGAAAATAATAATGGTTGAACAAGTAAAATTATAAGCCTAGCGACAAAAAATGATACGTAATGAGTAATGACAGTGACATTTAAATAGTAATAGCACAGATTACTATGATTATTAAGTTTTATTATTTTTGTTTTCTAGGCAAAGAAATCAATGTAAACTTGTCCCTTATGACGTCATTGGAGAAATAATTTTGAAATCGAATTATAAATAAACTAACGCTTAAAATACAAAAAAAAACATTCAAATAAGTATTTTAAAATACCCTATTTTACGTAAAAAAAATATAAAATCAGAGGGTAATTTTTTGTGAACAATCCCCATTGTAATTATGTAACACATAATTATTATAACAAATAAATAAACTCTAATAAAACTAACAAATAAAATACCTTGTCACTTCAAAAAATTTTAAAAAATAGTTTCGTCAACTTGTATCGAGTCATTTATTCGGATACAATATGATAAAGTGCTTGCCGAGCAAATGACATTCTACTTAAAAGGTTGAATGAAATGAATCTTGGCCCCCGAAACGAGAATACAATTTCCTGCGGCCAGGCGGCCTATCGTAAGAGGCCACAAAACAACCCGCAGCCAGGTGGTAGGGCATTTGCCCGACCGGATGGCTACCACCCCTGGTGTAAAGTATGTCGCCATAACAACCTAGTGTTGTGTTCCGGCATTAGTGACCAGGTTCCAGTCTCCCTTAAGAGAGCAGCAGCACCTTTGGTGTTGCAAATGTCCATAACCGCTTTACATCAAGCGGGCCGTCTGCCTGTCTGCTGAACTCATGCAATAAAAAAAAACATTTTATTACATATTGCAATTCGATTTTTTTTTATTTGACCATTTTATATAATTCCCAAAAACATCCTGCAAGATTTCCAGCATAAAGAGTGAGTGTAAGAATTTGGTGTCGATCAGCGTAACGGCATCGAAATCGGCCCAGTAGTTTTTACGTGAAAGCGTAACAGACAGATTTATTTGTAACATGTGTCCAGTCCCAACATATTCAGCCCAGTTGCTTTTCGTCGTTGCGTTTGCTTCTATATCGCAATGGCGCAATGTCTCTGGGCGACATAAAAGCGGCATAACCGAACTGCTCGCGTCATAAACGCGATGCGGATCATAACTGTCGCGACATATTTAAAGAATAAAACATGGTTGGCCTTACTTATAATCGTTTGTTAAATTTAAGAAACTGCTCAGCAATTATTAACGAAAATCTTACCCATAAACTCCTCTTAAGGATAAGAGGTGGTGGTAAAGTAACTCATAAATAACTGACAAAAATAACCAACAGCGAGAGGTAGTTTAAGTGACTGCTAAGAGGCAAGATGGCAAGTGTTATTTGAAACAGCCATTGATTAGGGGCTTAAGAGTCTCTTATTTAAGAGATGGCTAATCCTTTCTTAACGAGATTATTATAAGTAAGGCCCGGTATGTCGTAGGCCTCACCACGTGTGTGTTTACCGTCGCTTCTAGCCAACATAAACTACATACACACAATATTATTGTCAATATTAAGTTACAATAATATTGAACAACTTAATCTGATCGTCCACTAAGGGCCTTTTTCGCAAAATCCAAGATTTCTATTTATAATTGCTTGACGCAGGCAAACAGGCGAACCGTCCACGTGATAGAAGATGGTTACCGTCGCCTTAGGACGTTTCCAAATAATATATATAATATTCGGCAGACAAACACACATATTGCACATCTATAAATTAAGCAAGTTACGCTTGTGTTATGGGTAATATACAACGAGCCACTCTGGGGCCGATTCCAGACACCCAGACCATAGTAAATAACGGAGAAAATACGTTTCTGAAATTTATTGTACCAGGAATCGAACACGGAACTTCGGCGTTGCAGTGAAGTAGGCCGGCAAAGGTTAGCCTGTTCAACCACAGAGGCAAAATAATATAATAACGTCCCACTGCTGGGCTCGGGACTCCCATTATAGGGGAAACGCACAGTACACTCGCCTCGCTTGTCCAAGGCGGCTTGGCAGGTTTGACACATCGCTTATCTCGATGTGCAGGTTGCATCACGATGTTTTCCTTCACCGTTGTTAGCACATGCTAATTGTAAAAATATGCACAACATATCAGAAAACTGACTAAAAGGTACATGCGTTCCGGCCAGGATCGAACCCGCATCCTCTGAGTTTTTGCTACCTCGTCTTGTGTGTTTGATTTGCGATTTGAAACTCGCACAACTAATTTATTAATGGGCCATAATACAACACTATAATTCAATTTGCAACATAAAATAGGTCTGGCTTAAAGGCCTAGTTGCCGAGCCATAAACATTATAAAAAAAACAAAGTAGTTCGATCACAGCTGTCATATCATTCCAGGTAATTATAAATCGGAGTGTAGTTGCTGCGACATAATTGTTAACCTATTAATGTAATGTATGTCTTGTCTAGGTCATAACTGATGGTCTCCGACGGTATGAAGAGGATCTATGGACCGATACAGATTATCCCTCGGTGAGTGATATCATTAATTTTATCATTATTAAGCTTCTTTCTAGCATTGCAGGAAACCGGGAATAGGTCAGAAGATGGCGGAGATAAAGAAAAATAAATTTTCAATTTTTTTTCTTCTCTACTAAGTTTTCCTTACTATGGTTCTGTTGAAGAACATTTAATGAATCATACATGTCGGATAGTAAGTCTATTTGTATGACTAGTGAGGCCGGCAGTCCTATATTGAAAAAATAAAAATCTGGAAGCCCGATTCTGGTGCCACCTGCCGGGTACAATTCCGAATCCAAACCGTCCCGGCACTCACACCAAAAAAAGGTGTTCGTCTACTAGTGTAAAATGTGACGCGTAACCGAAAAATGTGACGGTATATTTGATGTGAAACATCTATAGCCGCACGTAAACCGATTCTGGCGTGGCGACGCATGCCGTGGCGACGCGTCGCCACGCTATACGATGGTATATATACAGTCTACGGTATATATCTACACTGAGCTCGATATTAATAATGTCGATGTTTCACATCTGCCAGGCGTCCGTGACGGCTCACATTTTTATTTTTTCCAATGTCCGATAAACAAGTTTCACTTCAAAAACATTAAAATCGGTCAAGTCGTTTTTGAGTTATTGCTACACCAACGAACAGTAATTGATTTTTATAAACATAAAATTATTTAGTGTTTAAATAAAAACACTGACTAACTAAGGATTCTGAACCCAATGTCATTACTAAAATATATTACTATTTATTTATTTATTATAATTAATATAATTATAATATAATATCTATCTAATATTTTATAACATAAAGAGGTAAAGTTGTGATGTTGTGGGATAATCTCTGAATCTACTAAAACGATTTTGAAAATTCTTTCACCAGTGGAAAGCTACATTATTCCTGAGTGACTGAATATATACCCTATGTATATTTGATTGTGATTAACGATTTTTTTCTGGTGTCCAGTGAAGTGGGCACGGGCAAGGACAGCTAGTAAAGTTCTAAAACGAAAACACGAAAAACGTTTGAGAGTAAGCCCTCAGACTCGTACGTGGCCTTTATTAGGTGAATGCACTAAATGTCCACTTTTTGCGACATATCAAAGTTGTAATGAGTTACTGCGCACACAGTGCGACACAATCTATGTGCTGACCAGGCGTTCCATTGGTCGGATGGTTGCAGTGTTTGCAATACATGAATTCATTTGAATGAACTAATAATTGAAGAAATTTAGAGAACAATATGAAGGCAATATATTTATAACTATACGCGCCCACGGTCTGTCCCGCGTGGTGATTGAAAATCGTCACCTATCCAAAATAAAAGATTTTTCTAAAATAAAAGTAGCCTATGTTACTCCTTATTACAAAATTATATATTCCCGTCAAAATCGGTCCAGTCAATTCAGAGATTAGCCGGAACAAACAGATAGACAGACCAATATTGTATAAGATGTTATTTTGGTGAATGTACCGTATATATCATATGCATGTAGTGAAAAGCAGTTATTTCAATATTACAAACAGATACTCCAATTTACATTTAGGTAAGAATAGGTTTTACCCCCGTTCCCTCCTGATAAGGGCCTGTATGGATTCTACGTTGTTAATGAATGACCCTTAAACGCATTCCCAACAGTCTTATGGCAGCGGCACCCAATACCGTACTGTGAGCGTGATAAGCCGCGAGCAGTTCGAGGCGGCGGTGCCAACCGAACGGCACGCGAACCCCGCCGAGCCGCCCCCACCACCCCCCAGGCCCAGGGTGAGTTTTGTTTGTTTTGTTTATATTAAAAAGCTGCGAATCTGGCATACAGTCCGTCAAACGGAAATTAGTTACCGTCACCTTTACTTTAGACATTTCGGCGAAGCCAACCCGTTGCCTACCTTTAAGTTTATATCAAGGGATCAGGTGGGAGAAATGGCATCCGGGTAGGTGTAGTGGACATTCAGTACTTTAGCTCATCATACAAAATAGGATTTGCACTATGCATTTGACGCTAATAATCTGAGAGAGTCTGGGTAAGTGGCCTGAGTGCACGCTCGGCGTTCATCTTTCACAAACTGACTGGCACTCTTTAGAGTTTAGATGTAGAAACACTAAGCTGGTTATTTATATCACTCCCTTCGATCGCTCGTCGTAATAGTTCCTTCAATTCCCATAAGATGGAGCAACAGTACGAGCAGCAGGGCAGCAAGGCGAAGAGGCCGAGGCGCACGGCCAGGTTCTACGCGGCCAACAAGGACCCGCATGCGACAGATGTCATGTAAGTATATGATGGTTATTATGAGAACTTTCAATATTCTACTTTTTTGCTACGAATAATGATAGAATTTTTAACGGATTTAGAATTAATATTAAGCCCAAATTTTTCCTCGTTTTTGTTCCCATTCCCCCTTCAAATCTCTGTTCACCCAATTTTACTGTACCTAACTTCGGCACCGTAAAATTGAGTGAACTGTTTTTATTTGTCCGTGTTTGCATATATCTTCTTCTAATATATAAAATTCTCGTGTCACAGTTTTCGTTGTCATACTCCTCCGAAACGGCTTGACCGATTTTGATGAAATTTTTTGTGCTTATCCGGTATCTATGAGAATCGGCCAACATCTATTTTTCATCCCCCTAGATGTTAGGGGTAGTCCACCCCTAAATATTTTTATTTATTTTTTAGACAAAATTTTTAATTTCTATTTTTTTATGATACAGCATTAAAAAATACATACAACCCTAAATTTTCAACCCTCTACGACCAACCCCTATTTTTACCGGGCAGGACGACGTCTGCCGGGACAGCTAGTATCATATATATATATATTTGTTTTTATGAAAATAAGGTCACGAAACGGTCTTCTTGTGCTGCTGTGAACAGGTGGTATGATATTTGCTTGTCTGGATAGCCACTATCCCTAGTATAGAGTATTCCGCCATAACAACTGTAAGTTGTGTTCCGGCATTAGTGGCTAGCTTCCAGTCTTTCCTTAAGAGAGCAGCAGCGCATGTGTGACACCTTTGATGTTGTGAATATCCAAGAGCGACGTTAACCGCTCTTCCATCAGGTGGGAGAGTGTGTCTGCTGAACTCATGCAATAAAAAAAGGTAACTTAATATAATAATAGTATACTGTTTTTTTTCTAATAGTAGCAGCAGAAAACACAAGACCAGGCATAGCCTGAATCCGCCGGTGGAGCACCACGTCGGTTGGATTATGGATATACGCGACCACAGATCAAGGACCCACAGTACCGGGTGAGTTGATTTTGTTATTCAACTCTTTCAACAAAGTTCTGCTTGAGAACATATCGTAAGCGAATGAATGAAAACACTATGGTAAAAAAAACAACAGCAAATTTTCAAATGTACTCATTTTTATGTTTAACTTGGCACCGACTTTAAAATATTATAGATAAGATTTATTTTTTCCTTTGTAGTTATTTATGAAGTTAGTTTTTTTTTGCTATTTTTTTTAATTATATCTGGTAACTGCTATATCAACCTGCGTTCTACTAGACTTGTTCTATAATATTATTGAAACCAATTGCATATGCTAATAAAACTATTGTTCTATTTTAAACAGGTCGTCTTTAGGCACTTCCCCGACTCTGGGGTCGTCTTGTGGTTCCATGCCCCAATCGTTGCCCACTTTCCACCACCCCAGTCATGGACTGTTAAGAGAGAACCATTTCACGCAGCAGGCGTATCATAAATATCATTCTAGATGTCTCAAAGGTAAGTCTGAGATATAGTATATTGTTACGACTGTCCTAATCTGAAAAGCTGTAATCCGTAGTTGATCGCTTTTTCTATTGCCATAAATTTTCACGACTAGTACACATAACTGAAACTACGTTTTAACGGTTTTAAGCTCTTTACTCATTACACTTGACATCTTTGTCTTTCGTGATCACGGCTACTGAAAAGTGGTCGAAACTTCGGAATAGAAATTAAAATGAATTGAATGTCGCTCTTGAAACCGTTAAAACGTTGTTTTTATTACGTGTATTTGATGCGAAAACTTATATATAATATAAGTTTTCGCAACAAATAAGAATATATAGTTAGTTATCTTTTATAAAATTTGTTAAAAGTCATAAAAAATATTTACTCTACGATGTCTGTGCAACCCCTGTTTACGGTATTGACTAACCGAAGCGTTTTTGGCGCACTTTATATTACGGTCTCTGACGTCATGAAACGTTCGCAGAACGCAAGAAACTGGGAATAGGCCAGTCCCAGGAGATGAACACGCTGTTCAGGTTCTGGTCGTTCTTCCTAAGGGACCATTTCAACAGGACTATGTACATCGAATTTAGGTAAGAACCCATGTATTTGTTATATATAAAAAGGTTTGTCTGTATGTCCTTTATAGAATCGTAAACTGTACGTTTTATCATGTGATGGTCTTTAGCAAAGTTGTTGTGCATGAGCTAGAGAAGGTTTCTGAGTTGGTCACAATTGGACTCGGTAGGTGGCGCTGCCGTCGGCATATTGATTGAAATTTTTCCGGGCAGAACGACGTCTGTCGGGACAGCTAGATTTTTTTTATAAAGGAATGAATGTATGTATTATTGCGCCGTAATGACTACAGATGTGCCGATTAGTCGGCGACTAGTCGATGGCCCAGGAGTTAGACAAGCGCGACCTGGCAACGAGCTAGTATTTTCAAAATAGATTGTACGTGTCTAGAGCGGCCTTTTATGTCAAATTCCGTAGCAAGTGGAAATCCACCGTGTCAGCCTACCCTGATCGGAAGAAGGCGTGATAATATGTGTGTATGTATTCGGTGTCAGGACACTGGCGAACGAGGACGCCGCGGAGGGCTTCAGATACGGCCTCGAGTGCCTCTTCCGCTTCTACTCCTACGGCCTCGAGAGGAAGTTCCGCCCTGAGCTCTACCAGCATTTCCAGCAGGAGACCATCGCGGACTATGAGAATGGTAAGGTTCTTCTGTTAGTGTGTTAGCGGGAGGTGAATGATTTGTGGTGTGCCCTTTGGCCAACAATACAAATTTGATTTTATTTAGTTCTACGATTTGTTTATTATCAAAGTATAGGTTCGCCATTGAACAATATCTCGCCCGTTCTCGAGCGGAGATATGTTCTAAGATGGAGCACGTTTACCTATGATAACGAGAGTTTTTGACGGGGACTGAAACGAGATGGTGTATTGTGCAGTGTTATTTTCTAAAAATGTGTAAAATTACCCGAAAATGAACAATCGTTGTAGGATATTGACAGTTTTTGAATAGTAATCATGTGTTTTGTGAGAAATGTGAACTCTATAGTCAAATGTGGCCTTTTGAGTTGTCACAAGAACTCCGTTTAATGGCACCGGCTGATTACCCACAGTTCAGCTGTGCCACACATAGGCTTAAGAAAATGAAGATACTATATTGTAAACTAAGATCTGTCTTAAAGGCCTAGCTGCCAAGCTATAAACCTAATTAAAACATAAGCTATGATACCAGCCTATACATACTTGATGATAAGCGGTCAACATCGCCTATGGAGAGCTCTCTACAGGGAGTCTGGAACTTGACCCCTATTGCCAGAACACAACTCAATGTTATTATTATTATATTTTATTTTATTTGGGGGTTAACAGCTGTAGTCTTACAAATTAAAATTTTACAAACTAACGTTACAGAGATAGCTAAAGAACAGCTATTCATAAACCTCCACAGATGGTATTATAGCGGCATATTGTAGACCAGGGGTGGTAGCCATCCAGATAGTATGGATGGGATAGAGAGAGAAGATAGGGATGATTAGATGAAGGGAGAGGGAGTAGCCGGAACTCCTCACTCGCATTACCTTGGTTTATCGTTTATTCCTTCATAGAAATTGTTCCTTACAAGCTACACTAGAATTTGGTACAATAATACAGAATATGTTTATTTTTTTCAAAATCAAGAAAGTTTTTCAAAAGTCTAATGATACCACTTTAGTTTTCATGTAAATCTGCCTCGAGACTCGAGTGTTTTTTGCTATTTAGTATAGTTTAGGATTTGGCCCCAAAGCCCATTTGGAAAAATTCATCCATCCCCTGTATACTTGCTTTGTGATTCTGTTTTCATTCATTTTTTTAATGCATTTATGGCTTGGCAGCTAGGCTTTTAAGCCATTTTCATTCATTCTTGGTACATACCCCTAGGGCGGTTTTTTTTATTAGCTAATCTACGGACTCTAGTTCCGTACCCTTTTTACAACTTAATTATTGTTAGTTTTTTGAATTTATACACGCTTATTGTTTATGTGTTATTATGTATGACATTAATTTTATGATTTTTGTGTTGTGTTGTGTACCTTAAGGATAACTTATATTTTTTTTTCTAATCTTAATACTTAACTTATACTAACGTAGAGTGTATCTGTTACATGTTGGTGTTGTGAGACAGCGCATGTGCAGTGTGTGCCTTATGTCTATACCTATATGATATCTTAAATAGTGCCATGTATGCTGTTTTTTCTCTCTGTGCCTAGGTTATTAATTTTTAGGCTCTTTGTGTGTCTTGGTTTGTTTCTGAATTGTGCGTGTAATGCAATGCAGTGGTATTGCGCGTTGGTGTGAGTAAGTGTATAAGTTTTGTTGTTTTTGATTGTGTGTTTGTCCCGCGATGTCCGCCCCTAGGGCGGTTCATCAGTTTAATTATGCCCAGTAACTTTTCGTCGTTCGCTTTTATGTCGCGCGTGTGGCGTAATGTCGCTGGGCGAGAATAACAGCGACAAAACCGAACTGCTCGCGTCATACGCGATGCGGATCATAACTGTCGCGACATGTGACTCGTGATTTATAACATAATTTATAAACCTACATCATTAATTTTTATTTGTTTAGGTTTATGGCTTGGCAGTTAGGTCTTTAAGCCAGATTTTAAATTAGGATATAGTTTCTTCAATTTCTTAAGCCTATTTGTAGCACAGCTGAACTGCAGGTTATCAACTGACGTCATTCAACGGATTTCTTGTGACAACACAAAAGGCCAAATTTTACTATACAGTTCACATTTTTTCACAAAAACACATAATTACTACTCAAAAACTATCAATATCCTACAAATACTGTTTCCATTTTAGAGTAATTTTACACATTTTTAGAAAATAAAACTGCACAGTACAGCATCTCCTTTTACTTCCCGTCAAAAACTCCCATAATTCATTTTAAAGTCCTGATTATAAAACCACGTTTTAACGGTTTTAAGCGCGGTAATTTATTTGATTTTCATTATTCCAACGTTTCGGCCACTTTTCAGAGACAATATTACATATGATTATATGACCAGGTCAACTGTACGGGCTGGAGAAGTTCTGGGCGTTCCTGAAGTACTACAAGCACGCCAGCGCACTCCAAGTGGACCCCAAACTGCAGGGATACGTCTCCAAGTTCAAGAGTATCGAAGATTTTCGCGTTTTAGAGGTATATACACCAATGCAATACGAACAGAACTTAAAAGAACAACAACAGATTTACAAAATTTACTTGACTCCGACTCCAAGATGTTGTATAATGGAAAGACGTCGGTTGAATAATATGTTTTTTGATATTTAGTGTGAAATCGATTTGATTTTTAGTTGCGCAAATACTACAATAGCTTTAGCGATAATATATTAAGCACTTGTACAACTGGCACGCGTATACAAATTTGTCATCTCGCTTTTCGGTGTATATGCTCTTCAACGAGGGCTGCTCTCGATCACCTTGCGATCCATAAATCAGATTCTCACTTGTTGACTATGGGACTGTCTGAGGAGGTAAAAAAAATTGAAAATCGGTCCACAATTGACGGAGAAATCGCGTAACATGTTTATAAAAAAATTAAGCACTTGCAGAAAGTGTGATACTGGCATGCATATACAAACTTTTCACCAAGAATTTAGACGCACGGCGTTCTTTAATAAGTAATGGCTACTCTTGATTTCCCTGGAATTCATTAGCCAGATCCTGACTTGGTGACCCTGGTATCACCGAGTATAGGAGTATAGACTTATGAGTAAAAAAATATATTTTAAAATCGGTTTGATATTGATCGAGATATCGTGTTACGAAGAAGTCTGTGGCCAATTTTCTTGATACCTATTCCTTGGTATCCAGTCATGAGATCCTGACATGGTGACAATGGGACCAATTGAAGGGTGTATCTTTTGATTTAAAGAAAAATTTTGTTCACAATTGACAGAGAAATCCAAGTAACGAACATTATTAGTTTTTACCCTATTAAGATATTATTGTTGAAATCACGATGTCATTTGAAGAGCCATGATTTTCACGCAAGTGTAATATTTTAATTTTCCACTTAGCCCCAGTTGAACGAGCTCCTGGCGTCGCAGGGAGGCCAAGCTCCCGGGCGCGGCCCCCACGCGAGGCCCTACGACCGACATCGGTCGGTGTCCGAGAGTGACCGCACGCATCCGGCCCAAAGGACCAACTACAGGTTAGTGAGTGCGGGCAAGATGTGGTGGCCGGAGTGCTTACGTACGACTCCTTGTGTGAAGTGAAACTTCTACATAATAAATAAGTAAAAATAGCCTTTATTGCTGAAACAACAAGATAGCTAATCCGCTAATTGGTATCTAGTAAACCCTACTAAGTAGCGGAACTTCGCTTCCGCCTCCGTTACTGCGGAAGTTCCGCAAGAAATCGTACCTCCGCCTCTGCCTCCGCATCCGTGCAATTTTTGCGGAGTCATAACGGAGGTTTATGTACTAATCATACGCAAGCAGCTACGCTCGCGACGACTCGGCCGTCCGGCCGCGCGCGGCAAATGTACAAGAATGCGTGCGTGCGCGGCGGGAACGCGGTTGGAGTGGGGCGGGGAGCGTGCAAACGTCATTTGTCAAATGAATGATACGCGACAGGAATCAATCTGTCGAATTGCTTGGACGCGTTAGGCGTAGTACATACATATTTGATTTAAAATAAATATTTTGTACTATTAATAGTTTTAATAGACCAAACTACTATTTTTTCTACATCCACTTTTACTTCCGCCTCCGCCTCCACTAACCTCCGCGTCCGCGGAGGTGAAACCCGTCGCCTCCGCATCCGCCTCCGCTAAGAAGGCCTCCGTTACAACCCTAGTATCTAGTTTTGTCTCCCTCTCAGCTTGTCCTCCGACAAAGGCCTCCCTCAAGCTGCTTGCTGCCCATTTATCCTTGTCTTTGCAGGTTCTGGACCACACTGTTCCTGTTCGTTTAAGATCGTCCTCCCACCTCTTGTATTGTCTTCCTCTTCTCCTTTTACCGTCCCTGGAGTACCACTCAGTTATTTTTCGTGTCCATTTGTTTTTATTATCTCTCATTACGTGTGCGGCCCAGTCCCATTTCAGTTGTTTTATTAATCTTGATGCGACGATGATTTTCAGCGGTCTTAGAGTCAATTTTTATAAATCTAGAATGGGATGAAATGGGAATATATATATAAATGGAGAAAGATTAAATCATCTGAGATTTGCAGACAACATAGTGATATTTTCAGAATGCCCCAAATCATTAAGAAAAATGATCCAGGAACTATCAAAAGAAAGTGCAAAAGCAGGCCTTACTATGAACACTAAAAAGACATAGATAATGACCAATTCTGAACATTACCATATTGAAGTAGATTGAGAAACAATAGAATATGTTAAGGAATATGTGTATTTGGGACAGTTGTTGTCATTTAAAGACTGCATGACTAAAGATATAGAACGAAGGGTAGCTAAAACTAGGAAAAGATACTGGGCTATGCGAGAAATTATGAAAAATTCAGACCTAAATATAACACATAAAAGAAAAGTTTTTAATCTCTGTCTACTTCCAATTTTAACATATGGATGTCAGACTTGGTCACTCACAGAAAAAGAACTTGGTAAAGTTAAAGTTTGTCGGAATAGCATCGAAAGAAGTGTTATAAGAGTCGAGTTGGAAGACAAAATTAACTTATCGACAATCAATAAATTTACCAAGTTCAAAAACGCATCAAGATTAATAAAACATCAAGAAACTTCTACATAGACGGGGTCAAATTAAGAGGGCAGGTCTATAAATCTATCATTAGACCTGTCCTTTTGTATGGCAGTGAAGCGTGGCCAGTACTTGAGCGACACAAGCAAGAACTGCGTGTCACGGAGATGAACATGCTGCGTTGGATGTGTGGAGTGACGCGGAAAGACCGGGTCAGGAACTCGCGCATCCGTGGCAGTCTTCATGTCCGTGACATAGCAGACAAACTGCAAGAGTGTCGCTTACGCTGGTACGGCCACGTTTTACGCAGACCGGTTAATTACGTGGGGAACAAATGTCTAGCCATGCCACCTCCGCCAGGTCACGGTCGAAGGGGAAGGCTCAAGAAATGCTGGCTTGACGTCGTGAAGGATGGCATGCGGGCCAATGGTCTCAAAACGGGGGATGCCGAAGATCGCGCGAAGTGGAGTAGAAAAAGTAGGAGAGCGGACCCTGAGCGTCGGAGTGAACGCTCCGAACGCAACCGGGATTTAACGCTCGGATGATGATGATTTGTGTGAAGTGAAACTTCTACATAGACGGGGTCTTAGGATTTCTCTGTCACGAAAAACCGTTACGGCCGCGTGGTGGGGCGGCATATATTTCGACTAGAAGTGGTGGGAGGCGGCATAATTTTAGAGTAGACTATGGATGCGTTTTTTGGTTCCGGATTCAGTTTTTTTGTTTGATAAAATAAAATATGCTTAAATAAAAATTCATTCATTAAAATGCACCTAACCTAACCAAGTCATAATTTGCAGTAAATCTGCGAAAAAATCAATGTGTCCTGGGTCACATAGTAAAAGTGAAACTTCAACGGATACGTAGAAAAAGATTGCAATGGACAAGTGGCAAGTTAGCATTCATTTTTCCACTTGTCCGTTGAAGTTTTTATGGCACCATATTGGTTTCCATTCACACGACAAGAGATGGCGTTAAGCATTCTCATAGAGCAGTGTTTTCCAACGTGTGGGTCGCGACCCCCTGGGGGGTCGCGAAGCTTCTATAGCAGAGTTGCAAAAGGTTGGGAAAGCTACTGCAGTAAAGTCTCTAATATCCGTAGATCCATCAAATTGCAAGGACACAGAAGTACTTTCTTTTATTTTTTCTATGACTTGATCACGAACATCAGTCGCCATATCGCTTATCCTGCGTTGAATGGTACTGCCAGATAGACAGTATACTTTGAGTTTTTCGACCTCTTGTTTGCCAAACATAATCTCTGCTATATCTAAAGCCGCTGCTAAAATCAAACTTTCAGTAATAGTATTAGATTTTTCTGCTTTAGATACACGAAAAGCTACTCGATAGCAACGCTTTCTCATTTATGCGGGGCGGGGGCGGGGCGGCTGGCATCGGACGTGGTCGTACATATGCGCGTAAATTGCATTATCTATTGGCGACGCATTCGATGTAAAAAAATGTGTTACGTACTTAATTATGTATTTAGTCGAACCCTAATTATTCAAATGAATAAATATGTTATTGAATATTTGTCATGAAATAAAATACATGAAAAAAAGCAACGGGTAGGGGTAGGGGTCGCGAAATATTTCTTCATCCTAAAGGGGTCGTGTCATGAAAAAGGTTGAAAAACACTGTCATAGAGAATTGCGTTAAATAGAACGCGATCGAGTATAATAGTAAAGAAACTCGCACCAAGCCCTCGGGAAACTGCAAAAGGATGGAGAGGAGAAGTAGAAGGAAGGACTTGTCCCTCACCAGTGCTTTGCCATGTGTTTTTTTCACACACAACACTCAAGTGTTGAAGGAAAGCTAAGTTTTTTGAAATGAAACTTCTTTATCGGCGTTGGAAAAAAAAATTCCGTCACATTTTTCGGTTACGCGTCACATTATTTTTCAGGATGGCTGAGTGTAGTATGGCGGTTGCGTAGCAACGAGTTGTTGATAGATGGATTGTGAATTTGTGAGACGAGCATTGTAATATTTCCATACTTTATTGTCTTTTAATTAATATAGGAGTTTGATGATTTATAAATCATTTATTTAGTATTATACATATGTATATTAAAGTCATAATTTAACTTTAACAGCAAAATCATAATTTAACTTTATTTAACCAATTTCTGTAAAGTTGCATACAGTAGATCATTTTTCGAAAAATAAGGTCATAAAGAAGTTTCACTTCTCACGTGTGTACACGCACACGTGTTTTTTTTATACGACGCCTGCAAACAGGCACACAGTCCATGGTAATCAAATCTCATAAAGTTAATGTATTTTCATTCCATTCCTTTAAACCTTCCAACCTGTCCTTACTCTCGCCGCATCAAAAGTGAAGATGTTAACGTTTTGAAAACTGGTAAAAAATTCCGTTGTGTAATATATGAGGGCAAGGAAGGCAAAGGGACTTATTCGGCCTTTGATCCTCTCAACAGGAGCTAGTTAGCGGAACTCGAATTGCCGTTAGAATTATTATAGAGTTTACTAGAACAATACAAACGCGTATAACACAGGTACAAATATAGCATATAATATAATATTGATCATAATATTGATCATGTATTAGCAGAAGGTGATGTCAGGAGCCTTAAGAACAGACGACCGTGCATGACAAGAGCTATGAATGTCAAAGAAGCAAGTGAGGTGTGTAAGAATGGGCCTGTGTGGCGCTCTTTTGTTCGTGCCTACCCCGCAAGGGACCTGGCGTGAAGTTGTGTATGTATGTACAAATATAACCGAACACAACAAGTCCAATGTCCAAGTCCAACGTAATGCAGAAGGTCGTAATGCAATAAAACGCGCAAAGTCCGTTACTACTGAATTCCCGAATGTACACACGTCACGTCCGTATCGTAGTTGCAGCTCAACTGCCGCCCTCTCGATCAGGGCGTCGTTTATTTCGTCGTATACTTGACAAATGCGAATTAGCCCGCCCGGCAACGTCGACACGATTAGCTTGTAATCCGCAACACCTGGCTAATGATGCAACGTGCAAGCGGCCGTAAACGAATACAATAGAACAATAGGCTGTTCTCCACAATAACTAGACACGTATGCCAATAAATAAGTGAACAAAAGACTACGATCATAAAAGGATTACAATTCATTAGTTCAAATGCAGATTTTACAGATCTGGAGACCTACCATCAACTTTTAGCTAGCGATTCAGTTCCGATGCAATTCAGTTTAAGTACCTAAACTGGATCGCTTATTTATCGTACCATCACCTAATTTAAACACGGTCGCGTTTGGATCGCTAATCCTCAAAAGAATGAACGAAATATGTCTCTGGTCCGTATTTGCCTCGCAATGTTAGTAAGGGACACCGCTATACGGCGAAGCTATGTGTTTCTTGCTCTGGGAGTTGCGTTCCGAAATGAAATCTAGAAGATATTTCGGTAAGTTTACGGTTATTTTCTTCGAACATTTTACTCCTTTATTATGACTAATATATACAATCAGTATTTAACTTGGTAAAAGTGTAATGTGTTTGTAATGTTTTTTCGGCCAAGAATGTCTGTTTTCATATAACTATGCTTAATTATTTAAATACTTTTGTAAGGTGCTCTTATCTTAGTTTTGGAACGCACTCGTACCTGTCATCAGTTGCTGACTGGGAATTGGTATTTTAAAAGCGCGCTTATTTTGATTTTGTTTAAAAAGATTCAGTTTGTGTTTTCTAAATATAAACAGTTTATAACGGTGTAAGTATTGTTAAATGGTGTTTGTGTTAATATTCAGCCACAAATACATTGTGAAATATAATGGCACATAGTATTAGGGGCATCAATTACATTCAAAACCCCAAGCGAACCACTTAATGCTTACGTTAGTGAAATATTTCAAGTGGTTTTTTTTTATATGCAGTGAACCCTCGCGACGAAGAGTTAGCTACGGCCAACTTGAGTTACTTTGGGAGTTTTTAAATAGGCGGAGGGATATTGCTTTGGGCCACAATAAAATTGCTCAAGCACGGGGAATTTGCCCGAAGGATCTGGGAAGAAATAACCCTTAGCCTAAACTCCCAAGGTGACGGTGCGAGGAACCATCATTATTGTCGAATTCAAAAAACTCGAACAACAAAGTCCCAAACAATAAACATATATATTATTGGACTAATTAATGATCA
Organism: Dendrolimus punctatus; assembly: GCA_012273795.1. Lineage (NCBI taxonomy): Eukaryota > Metazoa > Arthropoda > Insecta > Lepidoptera > Lasiocampidae > Dendrolimus > Dendrolimus punctatus. Next base: position 2,940,229 of record CM022556.1, read on the forward strand.
CTAATTATCGCTGAAAAGTCGCTATAGTAAGAATTCCAAGCGTTTTTAAAAAAACAATTCACTTTATGCGATAAAAAAGTTGCAAAAAACTATTGAATCGCATATTTTGACACTTAAGCGATCTATTTTAGGTGAGAATTGGACGTCATGGTACGAATTGAATGAACGAAATCATTGATTGCGATCTTTATGCGATTCAATTTAGGTTTTGTTTTGGCAGCGACCTAAAAAGAATCGCGTTACTATGTCATGGTACGAAATAGGGAAACAATTCAGTTTGGGTCTTCATTTGAATCGCTATAAGAGTTGATGGTAGGACCTCTGTACTTGGAATTCGACTTTGTTGGGGTCAAGTTGTAACAATAATTTGTTTGTCGCATTTGGAGGATTGTAGTAATAATGTGTATTCGGCGTGTGTACTCAGTCGGCCGGTGGCGCCACCTGTGAGTGCGGCGAGCGGCTCCAGCAACAGCAGCAGCAACAGCAACCGCGGCAGGGCGGGCTCGTGCGGCGCGCAGAGCGTCGTCGCCAACGCGAGGCCCGCAGGTACGTGCACCGTCGACCAGTTAAAAGGTGGATTTTTTTAAAGTAGAATTCGCCACAAAGGCAGGCAAAGGAATCTTAGTACATACAGCCAAGTCTGGTGTATAAATCTTCGTATGGTAGCGCAGTTGTATTGTAGGCTACAACCGACGCCATTCAACGGTGGAGTTCTTGTGAAAACTCGGAAACGCCACATTTGACTATACAGGTCACATTTCTCACAAAAACACATAATTATTACTCAAAAACTATCAATATCCTACAACTATTGTTTTAGAGTATTTTTATACATTTTTAGAAAACAAAACTGCACAGCGCGACGTCCGTCCCTTTCAGTTACCGCCAAAAACTCTGATTTACGAGTTTCTTGTTGGGGCGCGTTCCCACTATCTCGTAACGATTGATTTATCGTTGGACGACTGTCGTCTCTATCTGTACCCATTATAACGATTGTTTGTCGTCTAATTTTCTTATCGTTTAACGCCTGTCGTATCTAGTTGTTCCCATTGGATCGCGACGACGTGGCTACGATAGATTTGCCGTCACGATTTAGTCGTAACGATCTTTTATCGTTTTACGACTGTCGTGCTAGCCGTTCCCACTGGCACGACAGTCTGTCATCACTGCAAAAAATGTCGTAGACGACAGTAAATCGTGTCGTTCTATATGTGAACACCTCTATTTAAACATATAAGCCACGACACTTAAAACTACACGATTATCTGTCGTCACGACAAAGTGGGAACGCGCCCTTACGAATTTGCGGGACTCGAATTAAAATGCTGTTAGAATTATTATAGAATTTATTAGACCTATACAAACACGTATAACACAGGTATAAATATAACCGAACACAAAAAACCCAAACGAAATGCAGAGGTCGTAATTCAATAAAACGCGTAAAGTCTATCACTATTAGATTCCCAATTGGTCCTACTTATGCAAAATGGAACCAACCCACGTACTGTCAGTTTTGAGAAAATGCCGTTTTTATTAAAATGTTGCATACAAATAATGTGTCTATATTTTCTGCAAGTTTTAATAAATACACGGCTTTCTCATGACTGTCAGTATGTGGGTTGGTTCCATTTTGTATAAGTAGGTTCAATTGTAGTACACACGTCTCGCTTTGATCGTGGTTCTCGCTCGACTGCCACTCCTTCGATCAGCTCATCGTTTTATACTACACAAATGCAATGCGCCCGTAACATAGTCCACTTATTCCGTCACACCTGGCTAACGAGTCGGACGCAAACTGCTATAAAAGACTACAATAAAACAATATCAGCCCATTGTTATAGAAACGTATGCCAATGAATAATTAAACAATAGAAGACGACCATAAAAGAATTACAATTCTGTCAATGTTATTGGCTCAAATGCCGACGGGTAATAAATGTGCTTCCACAATTCAGTGCGTGGAATTCGTCGTGGTCGTCGCCTAGGTTGTAACAATAATGTAAGCGAGGCATTTTAAAACATTTGCACCAGTTTCATAGAATAGTATACCTTCGTAAAAAGGTTTTTTGTATAAAGGTAGTTCTTTTTTGTATTAATTTCAAAGATTCTAAGAAAGAAATTTCTTTAAAGTTTTGCAACGTAGTTTAAAAAACCTCAATCTGGTTAAGGTGGCATTTGTATTATATTTCATTGTTAGTCTTTCAAGACTACGGTCCATAAAAATGGCCTGGACTTTTGTAGAGCTTGTGTGGGGCCATGGGAAGGCCTCTTGACAAATTTAGTGATAAAACACTGACTGGCTATCGGACATACTTATGCAAACGGGAACCAACCCACGTCAGGTTTTGAGAAAAAGCCGTTTTTATTAAAAAATTTCATACAAAAAAAATGTTTGTATATTTTGGAAAAAGAATTGTTGAATATTGTATTATTATATTTTGTCCTAAATATTCAAGTAAACCTTTTAGCTTTTTGGATTACTAAGGGTCATGGATCTTGTTAGTTTATTATACTCTTGGTGTTTTGTGGGTGATACTTTGTACTTTGTGATAAAAATGTTTTATTATGGAAATGTTGTCAGATCTTGTTATGATTCTTATTGAGTCGACAGAAGGTGCATTTTGAAAGCCTTCTGCATCCTTGACCCAATTTTGGCATATTTGTGGATCGGTTCTGTTTTGCATAAGTAGGTCCGATCATCCTTTCTACACTGTATAGTAATGCACTCAAGGATAAGAATAGATAGATTTTTTTTGTGTTTTTTTGTGTTTTTTTTTTTTGCAGGAGATCAGCAGACAGGCAGACGGCCCACTTGATGGACAGCGGTTACCATCGCCTATGGACATTTGCAACACCAAAGGTGCTACGAATGCGCTGCTGCTCTCTTTAGGGAGCCTGGAACCTGGTCACTAATGCCGGAACACAACTCAAGTTGTTATGGCGACATACTCTAGACAGGGTGGTAGCCATCCAGTCGGCAAATGCCTACCACCTGGCTGTGGGTTGTTTGTCGCTCTTGCGACAGGCCGCCGGCCGCAGGAATTGTATTCTTTCTCCGTTCCTGCACAGATAAACATTTTGCCTTATTAGGCGTGCAGTTTTCATATCTTATAACTAAATCCCAAGCCTCAGCCAATTTAAGATTATTGTGGGAAATGAGAAGAGAAAGTACCGGGCTATTGGGGTGAACTGCTAGTGGTACTTGGGGTCTGGGTCTGCCCGTCGGAATTTCCGAAAATGGGCAGACGGTGACTCGCCACTCCCTATTATATTTATTATTACTATTTGGTTTTTTCGTTACAGCCAAGCCGAAACCCAAGCCGGACGCAGCGTCCCCAAGCGAACACAAACAAACTGCCGTAGCAGCTAAAACGCAGTGATAAACAAACAAACGTGAAAAAATGTGTACATACGAATGTATTTAGTAGTGCCCCCCCACTATATGCTACCGGACACTATGTGTGCTACTTAAACAAGAAAAAGTGCTAAAAAAATCGAAAAAAAATAATAAAATTTAAGAATGCATTTTTTTATATATATACAACACTTGGCAAAAAAGCGACAAAAATAATGTTTTTAAATATATATATTAATTTAATTTAAAAAAAAACAGTGGTCTGAATATTTTCATTGTTGATTTTCTTTCCTTTTTATCTAATAAATAAATAATTAAATGATAATCGTAGTTTAAAAAAGTGGTGTTGACCGGTTCCTCGCCAGTGCTAACCGGTTTGGACCGGTTCGAACTGGTTTTGTTAAATTTTAAGTGACGAAAAATGCAGTTTTTGGGGTCACAGGATTCATCTTTGCGGAGCCTAGGTGAGTTGCAACTTTAATTGGTTTCTTTTGACAAGGTTTTTTTTTTCAACTTGCATTGGATGTATCTATGTATATAGGGTGGAATTTTCGAATTGTCACCTGAAGGGAAAGTACTTTTAATAATAGAGATAACAAATTTTACTCCAAAGAGACATTTCTTTATTTTTGATAAGAAATAAAACTGCTTTCGAAGTTTTTCGAAAATTCTCTTGCTTCACCCGGGAATCGAACCGACTAAAATCTCTAAAAATTACACCCTGTAATTTTATTGCATCGATCGTTAGGGTCAACCACAAGGGTGAAATCTCTCACATACTTGGTAAATTTGGTGAAAGGAAACCATGATATCTTCAATTATTTTAACGCCACCGTGCCATGTGAGACAAATATGAAATGATTCCGCGATCACGGCTACTGAAAAGTGGCCGAAACGTCGGAATAACAAAAATCAAGTAAATTACCACACTCAAAACAGTTGAAACGTAGTTTTTACTACGTATAAAAGTCGCGAATACTTAATAAAATCTTAATATATATAAATCTCCTGTTACGATGTTTGTCCGCGATGGACTCCTAAACTACTCAACCGATTTTAATCAAATTTGCACACCGTGTGCAGTTTGATCCAACTTGAAAGATAGGATAGTTTTTATACCGTTGGAACCGGTAGGTGGCGCTGAGATCGGGTTCTAGAATCCTCTTAACAACGGGGAGCGATTTTGTTTTTGTGTGTTTGAGTGGGTCCCCGGATAGTTTAAATCCACAATTGGAACCGGTAGGTGGCGCTGGGATCGGGTCATAGATTTTTATTTTTTCAGAGCAGGACAACGTCTGCCGGGGCCGCTAGTATAATTATATAAATAATTATGTACTCTATTGTTACAGCTTTTATGCGTCGACAATAAGAGTGGGAGCGACTGCGGTGTTCTCGAAGCACTGCAAAAATTAATAACAATTTGACATTTTCAAACAAGTAAATAAAAATTAACGCATAGTGTAAGTACTTTGTATGGAGTTTAGTTTTAACACTAAATTATATATATTATATTGTATTTATATATTTTTGACATTTGTATAAAAACATTTAATGTATAAAAACAATTTGAACCATGGAATATATAGCTCACAACGCGCAAAATGCTCCGTTGGCCGTTCCACAAGGCGACCGCGGTCGTTGTGCTCGTGGCGAGAACGTCCCTAATGACGTCATCATTTTCGATCGCACAATAACCAATGTCAAGAGGTGGGTCGAACAGCCGTTCCACTTGAGCTTACTTCGTCAACGTGGTCGTTGTGTGTTCCTGATGGAACGTAGCCTATATCGAGCCTTCGCCGCAATTTTATCCTAAGCGACATTTTGTACCTAAGCATATTTTTTTGTTGCAAAACTTATTTTATACTATTAAATTGTTTTAAGACTTTCAGTGTCATTTAGATTAGACCGTACTGAATCTAAAATTTGGAAAGTCTTGAAGCAAATTAATAGTTTAATATACCTTGTGCAATAAAAAATATTCCGAGATCCAAATGTCTTTAAAGGATCGATACTAAGAATAACAACAGCACATTAAAAAATATAACTCTGAAAAGTCTTTTCTCTAGTGTTGCCAGTCATAAATTGCACAGATTGAAAAATGTTTCAATTAAAAGAAAATAACACTGCATTTATTTACATTCAAATAATATATTTTTGCTTTTATTTCACATTTATATATAGACATGGTGAGTTATACTATGGCATATTTATTACTCAATACAGTATTTTAATTAATTAATTTAATGAATTTTATATAGGTGCATTAAGTTGATAACAATTTATTCATAAAGAAACTAGATTTTTTGTTAAATCGGCAACACTCGGGGCATTAGGAGTTGTTTTTTTACTGGAGCGTTATTATTTCCAGTATATTTGTTCCATGGTTCAAACTGTATGAAATATGCTCTTTATTTACTACAGTATCTTTTTAACTGGGTGATAGGAATATTATTGTAGATTGGTTTGCGGAACGTATAGATAATGCTCTCACTATTGGGTGGTTTTGTGAGCGGTGTTAAGAGTCCACCCTATTCAATCGTGTTGATATTTATTTATGATCCGATTTTTAAATGTATGAAAATTAAACTGCTTGCTCCATCTTCGACCGTATCATCGTGCGACATTAGGCTTGATCGTGGTCAAACTCGAACCTATTTATCATAAAAAAATAAAATAAAAGTGTGTTAAAGCCCTAAAATATAATGAAAATCAAACTAAACAACCTTAAGAATGAGTAAAATGACGTTTTAATGGTTTTCAGCGCGGTCATTTGATGTGGGTTATTCCGACGTTTTGGCCATTAAGAACCTTAAGAATTCATAATACATACCATACGTACAAATATTAATCTCAAGAATAAAAGACGTCATTGAGCTTTGGCCCCTGTATGTCACCAGTATGTTGGAGTTTGAAATGTAACTGTTCGTGTAGTTATATGAGCAAGTAAATAATAATTTAATTACTACTTCATAAAAGGGTAAAAATTATAGTTGGAAAAGTAGTTTGAGAACCACTGTGCATCGCTGGGAACGTTCCCAAAAGCCTGGCATTGCATATACTTATTCTTTGGCTGAAATAATGGCCAGGGCTTCTGCCTCGTATGTATAGTATTAAGACAGAAGAAACTTTAACTGGTAGTCTTAAATCGTTTGAACTTAATTTCACTAGTTTTACCTTTCTCAAAAATGTTGACTTACCACATATTTTATTTCTTTTAAAGTAGATACTGACAGTTATTTAATTATCTCAAATCAGTTTTTTTTAATATAATAAGTTTGATATATCTCTAATATATGAAATCTCGTGTCGCGGTGTTTGTAGTTAAACTCCTCCGAAATGGCTTGACCGATTCTCATGAAATTTTGTGTGCATATTGGGTAGGTCTGAGAATCGAACATCTATTTTTCATCCCCCTAAATGTTAGGGTAGTCCACCCCTATTTTTTTCATTTTTAGATATATTTTTTTTAGATACAGCATTAAAAAATACATAATTTTCAACCCCCTACGATGCACCCCTATTCTGCCAAGATGCGTTGGAAATCTTCTCTAATCCCACATGCAGTGCAATTGGTAATTAACTTTACACATCAAGTAACCAAAGCAGTTCAATGGGACCATGATCAGTTCTAAGCCTCAGTGCCGTAACAACTTGCCTTGTCATTGTGCTAACATCAAACCAAGGGGAGCAAGGGAGAGATGGCTCTGTTGGACACCCACCTCATACGTTGATATGATATCTACTCACTCAATCATCTGCTCTATTATGGTAATATTCTTATACTCCAGTTAATAACTGTTCTATATGATCATTTAAACGAATAATTTAAATGGATATTCATTAAAAAAATCGATTATGAACATTAGATTCAAATGTCAGATCTCGTGTTTTTTTTATTTATTTATTATTTTCAAGTTGGCAATAATGGATGACTCATGTTACGTTAGGGCCGATACAATATCAAATATACGCTTCATACGTCTAAAGTAGAGAACCTTAATTGTTGAAAAGGTTATAATATGTGTGTGCCTTTTTTAACTTCTTATTATTGTAAATCTGGGAAAATGTAGCATTCGAGTGGTGAAAGAATTTTTGAAATGGGTCCTGTGGTCTTTGAGTTTATACATTACAAACATGCAAAAATATTTTTTTTCCAATTCAATTGCGAAAAAATGCAAAACTGACAATAATTTAAAAAAAACCCTAATAGGAACAAGTAGTTAAAAAAGTCACATATGAAACATTTTTTTAACAATTAAGATAAACATATCTTGATTTTGGCTTGTTTATGGTCTGGTGATGTTCAAAGAGTTTCATAGAAAATTTACACGATAATTACTCCACCGTGAACCCAGTGTAAAATGGGTCATCCCAAAATGGGGTAAAGTGTAAAACATGTACAGAATATAGTACCGGTTAGTCGATGTATGATATTATGTAGTGATGTGGGTCTCTCGCGGTTATATCGATTGTGACTTGATTATCGATACATTTTAAATTTCTTTGATATATTATAATAGCTATAATTTCTCGAGGTATTACAATAATAATACTGGCTTAAAGGCATAGTTGCAAACCATAAATATTAAAAAAAAAACAATAATAATAATCATTTCTTTCTAATGCTAAAATACGGTTTTTTGTGTTTGTTTGATATTGTTTTTGTGATAGAACTGGTTCTAATCCTGCAGAGCAACGACGCAGTGTTTCATAATGATTGTATATAATCTAAGACAAATAATAATTATTATATTATCAATCGAAATTTTATAATGTACTGCTTGCTCTTTAAGCATCTATGAGGTACACAGTATAACTATCCAAGATCCTTTCTTACATATCTTACATACACGTGATACTCAGGATCGTATTTAAGTGGGCAGGAGAGCAGATGACTGCCCCCGACGACAGACTAGTCAGCTTGTTTTAAATTTTATCATAGTGAGTAGTACAAACAGGCACTGCCTCTCAATTATTTGAAATTGTAAAATCAAGGCTGATGATTTCTAGAAAGAACGTGCTACTGCTATAGTTAAAACTGGCAAATCATTGATTTAATGATGGCTATGAATGAGTAATGATTAATTTTGTATACTTGATTTCTTGCAGTATAAAATACATAAATGACAATGGTGAAGTTAGAAAAATTGTATTATATGCGTGTTTATCATGGGATAGGCAAATACTTTCTTTTCTATTAGTGCTCACGCTTTTGTATATTCTTCTCACGTCATCTACTTTACTTATTCTTTTTATATATCCACTTCAAGTGCCGCTGTATGTTTACGAAACTTTCTTCAATTCATATTTTGATTTTTTCCTAAATTACGTATATTATATTCGTGAATTACGTTTGTTGAAGTATGACATGTCATCGTTCACTATTTTTTTCGATTAACGATTGTATCGATAACCAAGCGCAATTAACCACATCACTAGTTCCTTAGGAAATGTATAGAAAAAGTGTCGCAAAGACTGGCTATTAAAAATAATGGTGTAAAGTTAAAAAAAAACGAAGTTTCGTCTTAGTTTAATATATTAATTATATAAAAAAGGTAACTCGATGTAATAATTGTTTATGGTATCTCTCTTGTCTATGGATTTGACATGGCGACTTTGAATCAACATTTATTTCGTAGATCTTCATAACTGACTTAATAAAGTCTGTGGGTGATTTGAAAAGTATTTATGCGATCTCAATATTGTCAGTCAAACACTGACTTCTGTTATTCTCACTGAGCAGGCTTCTAACATTTCGTTTTAGTGTTTTTTTGATTTGCTCCATTTTGACGCTGATAGTGCGGCAGTACCGATTAACTACAAAGTTACTTATATTATTAATAATAATAATAGTAATTCATATTTAACTGACAGTTTTGTCCGTACGTATAAAAAGCCAATATATTAATGTCATCACTGGATTGAAGAGTGACTGATGATTGTTGATAGTCTAAGGCTGAAGTTCGATGAAAAACTGTTTGTTCAAAGTCAGCTACCAAGATATAACTGCCAGCTTATACTTTTACTTGTATCAAATGACACAATAGAGCACACATTTTTGTTAGTATGTTTTTTAGTTAAATTACGCAATGATTTTGTGTTTGGGTAATAAATAAAGATTGAGAAATGTTAAATATGTTGAACTGATATCAATTATTGAAGTCGTTGACACTGATCGATAGTCATTGACGGATGTCTTGCAGGTTAACACTTTGAGAGGATAAATTATATAGTAGTATGCTATGTACAACATCTAATTCCGTCAGTCCATCAATTTTATTGATGGATGATAAATACAATGAATAGCTTTATGTTGTCTATTTTTTATCAATTGTTCATGAAAAAGCATTAGTCAAAACATATTTAACATTGTTCTCAAATCATATACAAGATGTTGCAAACATTTTGGTGCGTGATTAACGGTCTATGTAAAAACTAACTTGCTCAATTTGTTTTCTTTTTTGTGTATTTATTTCGGTCGAGTTCTGTTTTTACGTGAAATGTACTGAGTGTGTGTATATATATATATGTATAATATAATAATAATTACATATGTGTTTGACGTTGAACCATTTTTAATGTGTGGATTTGTAAATTGACGAATTTTATATGGTTTGCTGGCAGATTTCGAATATTTGGGATTGGATTTTATTGACGATTTGAGCCTTAGAGTTTATTTTGTCAAAATACTGAATGGTCAAATAAGAATATTTCCTCTGATACACAGACTTAATGAACACTGCTCTATAAACGCATAAATTCAAGGATCTAATTTGAAACCACTTCACTCGGTTGAGACATTAATACCCTAGTCACCAAGCCAATACGATTTATTGACAGAATTTTAATTTTGATGCCGGCGAGATTCCTGTTTACTCTATAATGTCTTACTATGAATTAAAATAAGTCAATATATAACACTAGACATTCATTTCGTCATCTTTCAAATCAACATATTAAACCTAGCGTTTTTTAAATAAATAAAAAATTATAGCGACTCGGTATATGAGGCATCTTAGTTGAATAAACCTACACTACGACTTAGAACTGCTTATTATGAATGACGAATTGATACAATATTGAACGTATATATTTACACAATACTGATAGAGCCTTTACTAACCCGTATATGTCAATCAGTCAATGTGTATTATTAAATATGAGCAGTAAAATTTAGTAAAACATTATCAATCTATCCACCTATATTACTTTGAGTCTAATTCTAGGTAGTCTTATTCACTTTTTGCTAAGATGCTCCACATATCTAACCAAGCAATGTTAATCCTGTATATTGCACTTAAAAATATAATACAATATACCTATAATGTTAAAAAGAAAAATCGTATATATAGATAAATAAATGAGTATAGAGACAGTATAATATAATTCTTAAGGTGTGTGTGAGTAACGAAACGTTTTGTTGATCCATTCAAGTTTGAAGAATACTGACCTATTTTTATTTAATTTTTGAATACTTTATGATTTGATTCCGATTGAACTGCGTTTGACGGCAAACTGACTATGTACTTTGAAGTGATGCTTTAACAATCAAATATTGAGCATTTTAAGATAACTGGAAAAAGTGTAATAATTAGGGTTTGTATGGATTTAGTGAAAGCCAGACCAGAGCAAATGTTTTGAAGGTTGTTTACTAAATAATTTACCTCGGGGTTCAATTACACGGTCACATGTTTGATCTTTTAAGTAATGAGGTCGATTATTTAGCACTATTAACAGCATTTCTTTCTGGTTACAAAATTTTTTCTGGTCTGGGTGCTACTCAAATTGGTTTCGGACTTATTATGGTAGTTTACCTATTCATTTTGAAAATAAATAATGCATCCATGAATACATTGAGACATTGAGGTAATCGTGTGGTATGCCGACAGGTAAAATATATCATACACAAAAGTTATATAAGAATAGATTAGTATATACTATCAACTCGGATCGGATCACTTCGTTCTTTTTTTTATTAGTGTATAAGTGTGCTTTTACTATTATTATTATTTGACTTTACTGGAGTTTCTTTTTTATTCGTGTGTGGTATTATAATTTTCATACAGTCATGACATAATTAAAGTTTTACAGCATAAGCATAGCATAATTATATCAACTTCTTCTATATGGAAAGTGTTCAAAAAACTATGGGATACCTTGGGTCGCTATGCTAATCCGATGACAGAAGTTGTATGTGTGTGCTTTAAAATCCCACACGCGTATGAAAAGTGAAAACTTAATACTTAGATAAATTAGTAATAAATAAACGAAAATTTCTTAAAATACATCTTCTTAAGGGTTATCGGACGACGTTCATTTTGTTAGCCATGCATACAGTGTGCAGGTAACATGACCTTTATAGTTTCAATTGTGGAATTCATTTTAGACCAGTTCCGGACACAAAGAACGTAATAGCTATAACAGTGTTCTTAATAGCACTTAGTACTTGAATAATCTTTTACAAGGTTATTCATATTGATTTTCTACAATGCTTAACTTTCTTCCTTTAAGATCTGTCTTTGATACATTTAACCTACACGACTTCTATAATTTCCTACTTACATCGTTCGTGTCACAGTACAAAAATGTATGCCAGGGCACACATAAAAGAGCGTCGTCTGAGTCACTTTTAATATAAAGCTTAGATCGCTTCTATTATTCAGATAAGGTAATTTTTTTATAGAGTTCCTATCAATTAATGAATTTATGTGTTTTTAATTCGTCAGCGGGTTTTTGGCCGAGTTGTTTTTAAATTAGTATTATCGTCATTAGTTTAGTTTTTCAGTACGTGAGACGTAATATTAACAAAGAACTTGAAACAAAATTTATATAGAACCCAGTGTTTAGTAGTCTGTGGATATTCATTTGCAATTGACTGAGTGTTACATACATGTCCGATAATAATAATTGACGGATTATCTGAAATGTAATTAAATTTGCACGTCAATATGTATGTTACAAAATTGATGTGCGATTGATCAATCAATTCAATGTGTAATTCTAAATGACCGTCTTTGGATCCTTTTGCGCCAGGTCTCCTGCTAGTTTTCTGAAAACATTATGATTACTCTTCGTTTAAAAACTTTTTGATGACATTGAAGACGTAGTTTTAATTTTAAAATTTAATCAATATTTTTGTTTACTTGCATTATAATGAGAATGAAAATTTTAATATTATTTTTAAATTTAATGTTTTAAACCCGTTAAATGAAGTGATTTACGGCCAAAAGACTTGCAGTACATTTATTAATTTTACCGTCCCATTGTAATATAGTGAATATTTGCAATGCATTTTTGATGTTAACCATTTAAAAGCGTGTATGAAATGAAAATTATGGATGACTCGTTGTACACTGGACAGATATGAGATTGATCTTCGTTGATTTTTCATTTATGGTTTCATATCCCATTGTCTTTTTGTCGGTCCGGTGTACTCTGAGCTATCTCTTTGTGTATTTTTATTTTATTTCGTCAGATACGGAAGCGATCGTTAACAGCTAATGTGATGCAGCGGGCGTGTGTATCTCTTTCCAGAACAGTTTGTTTTTTTTGGATCGTGTTTTGATTTTTTTATTTCATTAGAAAAACATGCCGTTTTAATCATAATTAATTAATGACGACTTGTTTTCTTACTAGAAATACTAGTGTTGACGTAATGTTCATTTTTGACAAACTGATTTTATCGAGTAGAAAATTTACCTAACACCGGTTACGATTTGGTTTTTATAACCGTATTAACAACGCACCAGGAAATATAATTCCATCGCAAACCAAAACTGGATTGATTCGCCAAACCGACGTCATTATTAAACATCTATTTATTTTCTGCAGTTCTATTGAACTCCGTTGTTTAATAACAGATGTTTAGTTTTTACTCGAAATTAATTTTTTTAATCTTCAAAATTGATTTAAATATTATTAGTGCGCGCAAAAACAACTCTTAAGTTCTATGACCTTTGCCTATTTTCTTAATCTGCTTACGATTTCTCTATCAAAAGTAAAAAAAAAGTTTTGTATTAGTGTCCACAAAAACGGCAATGGGTACGATTTTATTAAAATTGTGAAAACTAAAATACACACGACCGCCGCGATTTGACGTCTAGTGAAGCGGATGAAAATATTAATTTTATTAAGTTGTTTTTTTTTTCTATAAGATAATTTTTCAATGAGATAAATGTGGCAATTCGTGTTTATTAATGTACGCCAAAGGAGATGACGTTTGCAAAAAGAGAACTGAATTCGAGTTTTTAGTTTGACGCCAAACATTGAAGAAAATATTCTACTAAATTTTGGCGCTGGCCTCATCTTTGGCATTGCTTTTGTCAGTGTCATATTGAAAACTGAACTTTTTTAATGTGACATTGACTTTAATGTAAACCAATTTGACTTTCGCGCCAAACTTGATATCTTCCTCGGATTATCCGGAGAATGCTTCGTAATATTTGATTTTGGATTAAAAATCTTTTGCACCCATCTGTTCGTCAACTAAGAGATGTTAAAGTTTAACACAGACTTTTTTTTGTTGGGTTTATGACTAAGCAGCTAGACCTTTAAGCCAGGCAAGTCCAATGTCATTACTATTGTAGTTGAACCAAAAACTCTAATACAGTAGTGAGCGAAATGATTTATAGTTTACATTGTATAAATTGAAAATATGCAAAAAAATAAAATCTTGCTATTTAGTATATAAGCACTGTAAAATATAAGGATTTTTTGTCTAGTTATAAAAAAATAGGTTTGACGAAGATAATAAAAAGTGAACTCAGATTTTTCCAGTTGAAGCGCGTAAATTAGGTCATTGTTGTTTTTCGGTATTTGTTTTCGTGGAAAATTTAAAGGAAAACCTTGGAAGTGGAACTAAAAATTGGTTGTTGTATAGATTAATGGATACACTTTTTTTTGCTTAAATTGTTTTTTTTTTTAATAATTTTAGTCAGTACGTTAGGTAGGTTATAGACTTGATTTATTAAGAAATGTGTTTTTTAAGAATGCTTGCTAATGTGGCGATCGCGGCGGTTACAGTTACTGGCAACACAAAGTTATTTGCACAATTCAGTCGATTCATAATGCTTGAATAGGTTCTCCCATGACAGTTTTATGTTTTTAGTCCGAATAAGACGCTGGCGTGGTTTATTTAAAAGTTAAGTAACATCATCAATTCAAGAATACATTTTAATCTTGCATGGGTCCTATTATGATTTTTTCGATTTGTATTATGGGTTTATCTCGTTTCGCGAACGACTATTTTTGTGTTGACCGCGGATTGTGTATACTCATCCTAAAAAAATTTTTTGGTTGTCTATGTCATGTTTCTTTTTTTTGAAAACAAACCGCTATTGAAATTGATGTCTAACCGTTTATTTTAACGCCACTTCTAAAGCAGCAAACAAGAAGTGGTTGCATTAACGTACTCGCGCTGCCCGCTTTCCTGCTTGCTGCCCTGAAGACGCATTATGTGAATGACGTATTATAAGGCATAGATTATACGCTCAATAAAATTGACAATATCCATCAAATATGTCCTATATGTTTATATAGACAGTCGTATGAATGTCAACCAACAGTGTCGTAAGTTCAGATTACTATTTGCTATAGAACCTGAGCAATTAAGGTAGACTGGGAGGTACGCCACCGAGACATCAGACGGGGCACCGTGACACATGATGTATTCGCCATATTTGCAACTGTATGAAGTCTGTCTATCTCGCACTGCAAATGGCTCAGGCTGGGGTCTAGGGCGGTAAATATGCGGCATTTTTTTATGTTTAACAGAAAATTTCAAAAATCATATTATTGTGAAGACCGCGCAAACAATTCGACCATAATTAAATAACGTGTCACTACTTAGATATTTTAAAAAAATGTATGCATTATAAAACAGGGTTTATGTTTTTTCTGTATGTTGAAGATAAACAATCTCCTTTGTATATTTATATTTACTGGTCTGCTATGCATGATATTCGGTTCTTTTTACATATATTTCATTAATATAATAGATCTTGTCATTACAGGTCTTCACGTACGACCACAATAAATTCCATTAATTTAACAATATTACTACTGCTACATTTTACGTGTGCAACACAAATTAGTGCTGGTAATATTTTCATGTAAGTGAAGTTATTTCGTATATATTTTTTATTCACATGTAAAAATGACCGCCATGACACAATGACATGTATGGCATAGACTAGTAAATCTCTTATTAATGTACTCTGTGCTGGTAAATATAAATGTATAAAGGAGATTGTTCATGTCTTCAACACTGGATTCATGTTTGATGAATGTTGTCAAATTTGATTGACCATATAATGCGACGAAAAATAGACATTTTTATTTTATTTTAAACAAATGAAACAAACGCTGAAATCATTTGTGTCGTGTAAAATGTTAATTGTAGTCCTATCGACATTAAGATTATATACTGTTCGAATTTAGAATTTCAATATGCTGTCAAATCAGTGTTTTTTTTAACTTGTCGCGGCGTCGCAACCCTATGGCTGTAAGTTATACATTATACACATATTATATTGATAAATAAATTAATAATAAAAAAAGTTTCGTTTTTTTATTTTATTTTACCCCATTACTATTGCTCTTGTTATTTTGTAGAACGACTTAAATCTTGTCTTTACCACTTTATCGAATTGCAATAAGAAATATGTGTAAGTAGAAATGTTGCTTTTTTATATTATTGCATAACTTCACCAGACAGGCAAACGGTCCATTAGTGGAAAGCAGTTACCATCGCCTATGGAAATACGTAACACCAAAGGTAACTAAACTGAGGCTAGAACGTGCCTACTATTTCCGGAACACAACCTAATGTTATGGCGGCATAAACTACATCAGGGGTGGTAACCATTCACACAGGTAAATGCCACACCACCTGGCTGTGGGTTTTTTATCACCTCTACTATAGTCAACGCAGCCGCAGGAAATTATATCCTGTCTCCGTTCCTTCACGTATAGGAAAATCATTGGCTATGGCTCGTTACGACTAACCTGAGGGCCTCAGGCCTAGCTTGGGGTACCACTTTGTGATATTGACACGTGTCTAAATATGCTGGAAGTTGTAAAACAGTTTTTAGAAATTCAATTTTGTTTTGATACTTATGTTCGTTACACGAATCTGCCGAAGCAGCCGTTTTGGACCTAGTACGCTAGTTCAATGTCTATCAAAGTGTTGTAGTCATAGAAAGTATCTGTTATTAGTATCAGCTGGTGAAAGTAAAATAAAACATCATGGGGCTATGTACATCGCGAGGTTACTGATGCGTGAAACTCGCAAAACCATTCTTACGCGTGCAGACTTATAGAGCTGGGCGTAAGCGTTCGACAATCAAAAAGTCTGGAGTGTAGACATTATTATCCCAAACGTAAGATTTGTTTTGAACCTCAGTTAAACAATAAATATAAATATATTTTGGCCGCATACGACGTGGTGATGCGGCCAGCGTTTTAGGAGCGTTCCCAACTGACGGTGATTTGGGACATATTTATTATTTGTAGTTTTTATTATCTTATATAAATTAAGTTGTGTATATATTATTAGAATAGGATATATCATTAAGTTTGTCTGTTTAAGTTTGTAAATTTTAACTGTAAATAACCAATAAAGAGAACACCACTTTAGCACTTAAACTACAGGAATATACTATATAAACGATGAAGAATACGATGATTACGAATGTTAGATTTCTGGTCTCTTTGTGTTTTTGTTCGGGATTCACGTAAAAACTAATATAAGTAGTATAATTATCTCATTATTGAATTTCAGCAATAAATCAAAATCTCTGCCTACCCACACAATATACTCTTTGCCCCACACCACTCGCTATAGAGTACATTATTCTGTGCGTGCGTCACATTCCCACTTCGCAGTCCCTTCCCATACATGTAAAGGACAATTCAATGTCAATGACAAAATTGACAAACATCTGACAAAAAGTCAAATTGATGTCATTAATTAGCAGTCATTTTAGCAAGACATTCCATAAAATATTTTTTCCCTCTTCTGTTTGGCTATATTTAATGATACATAAAATTTACATAAAAATAACCTATTCGTTGAAAAACAGTTCTTACGTTTACACCGGAAGTACGAAATAATGAAATCAATTTTTGAGATCACGCCAAACATAGACAAATCGTACGCAGTGCGCAATGTAATAACCTAGTTTTATTAATTGAGCTTTTGGGTGAAAGGCTTTCTATTTCAAGAACTTTGCAGTCAATTTTATTACATAAATGTTGATATCGGTTGTTGAAAGGAGATATACTAATTTAAAAGCTCATAAATTTCATGTAGAATAAAAAGTAATATAATTGTCTTTGCACATTATTACTATGGCAACATCCTTAATCGATAATTGTGTCACCAATATTCGATAACTTGTAGACGTTAATCAAATTACATTACTATTATAACTAGAGCTTTAGACTAGATTTCACTCATAATATTAACTTTAGACACGTATCTCCTAGAAACTTTTCAATTTTAAGGTGAAAATATTCTGTTTCCCCGTAATGAGACTAACGCTGAAACATAATTACTTCCTGGCGACTAAATCTTATAGCTTCTTTTTAAACTTTGAATTTACTCTAATATCTGACGGTCATCGTTGTTTGTACACATAGGAATCAACTGTTTGGAAATAATTTGCTGTTACTTATGGACATTTGCAATATTAATGGCCTGCTAGGACATCAAAGTAATTTTGAAATAATTAAAGTCTATATTATTAATTACATATTTCTTGTCTTGAAACTATAATGAATATCTGACAAATATGTTCTTTAGAGTTTTTGCGTACATAAAAGTAGTCGACATGATGTTGGTTGAAAAGTATGACGGCACCGTTGTTAACAATTGTTCAGAATGCCTTCGAGCAGTGGATGCTTTGCATTGCCCACAAACGGAATTCAACCTTGGGATAATGCAGATTCAAAATGATCAGGATCAATGAAGTTCACGTTGTGGCTAACAACATTTGTCTTCATTGAATATACAGAAAAAATAGAATACAAGTGGGAATACCGTAGTTTAGTCGCGTACGTGG
This sequence comes from Dendrolimus punctatus, assembly GCA_012273795.1. Classification (NCBI taxonomy): domain Eukaryota; kingdom Metazoa; phylum Arthropoda; class Insecta; order Lepidoptera; family Lasiocampidae; genus Dendrolimus; species Dendrolimus punctatus. Next base: position 2,958,649 of record CM022556.1, read on the forward strand.
AAGGTTCTTGTACAAAATACGGCAGAAATATTTAAACTCTATACCTCTATACCTTTGATAACTCCACGTCAAATATTCAGCTCTCATACTCAACCTCCAATGCTTAGCTCCAATCCTCTATACTGCACATTTTATTTTATTTTTTAAGGTTAATCATTTATAAACATCTTGCAATTAATTGTTAAAGCCAATTTTTAGCATACAAATTATTTTTTAGTGGAAAGTAGGTTCATATATGTATTAATTTTGTATTTTATATTTAAGAATATTAATAATTGTACACTTCCTAAATAAAGTAAATAAAAAAAATTAAGGTTGCAGGTCAGTAAAAGCATATAAAAACTAAACTACAAGGAAAACCTACTTCTTCAAATAGTAATAGCGTCAATAATATATGTTTTTTTAATAAAGTTATCAGTATTAAATAAAATGATTAATTTATTCGAAATTATAGGAAGAAGCTTAATTATTTAGTCTTAGAATAGTATTTAAAATAGTTTTTAATGAAATTTATTTTTATTGGTCATAACTATCAAGAAGGTTTTAATTTATTCGAAAAACTACTGATTATTTTCATATCGTGAGGATACTTTGTTTCAATTTGTGATATGATTTTAACTCGAATATATTAATTACAATTTAGATTTATTAAAATGAATCGATATTAAAAAAAATATTATACATCGATGCAAGCCATAGTCAATGTTGCCAGAAGAATGAAGTCGAGCATTACATCACCATTTCATGGCAGTCGTTTGACGGACATTTGCTAATTTTTCGACATTTTACGTGACAGCACGTCATTTTCGACATTTGATTGATAATTTTCCATAGGATCCATCAAAATTAGTTTGTTTGAAAGTTAGTTTACGCGCTAAATGTTATTATTTTCGTACAATACAACAATTACGACGATGTGATAGCTGGGTGTCCATCTTTGGTTAGCGTTGGTTATATCCAATATGACCGCACTAAAGTGCGTTGTGGAAGGTTGCAACTTGGAGTACGATGTTGTTTGCAGCTTTTCCTTTTACAAGTGAGTATTATTTTATTATATCCTGCTGAATTTTACGAAAAAATACTTTTCCATTTTCCTTTTATTCTTTAGTCTATGCCTGTATCATGACCTCGGCGCAGGTTGCACTTTAAAACCTCTTTTCAATATTGGCGGGAGTTTGTTATCACTCTATTATTTCCTTATATACCGCTGTTCAGTACCTTGATAACTATATGTATGTACAGTTAATACCAGTGAATGTATTTGGCATACATTTAAAAGCAATATTGGCAATCTATAACAACCCATTTTAATATTTACAAACATATTTATATCTGGATTTTATATGATTACAAGTAGCTTCATACATATTTTTATGAAGCACAGTTGAAGAACGACTATAATGCTGTAGTCACACATTCACATCAACTTTCCATCCAATCTTGGCTTTTATATGAAGTATTCTATATTTCATCCAACTACCACACAACATTGGTCTCAAGACCAACTATCAAGCCAAATTACTACCTATGCGGAGCAAAAATGCTGATGAATAACTTATATACACTAGAGCAGGGATGCTGAACCAATAGTATGTGTGAGCATACAAAGTTCATCAATATTACAAACAAAAGCAAGAGAACCTATGCTACAGAGTTTTCGGGCGAGGGGCTTAAAGGGACATCTTACAATCCTATGTAAATAATAATAACAGTCCATATATGTCCCACTACTGAGCTCGGGCCTCCCATTATAGGGGAAACGCACAGTATACACACCACCCTTGTCCAAGGCGGCTTGGGAGGTTTGACACATCGGTTATATCAATGTGCAGTTTGCTTCGTTGGTTATCACAATGTTTTCCTTCACCTTTATTAGCATGTGATAATTGTAACAATATGCACATTAGGTCACAAAACTCCCAAGTGGTGGATGAGTTCCGATCAGAATCGAACCTGCGTCCTTGTAGGCTGGGACGCGTGCGCTAGCCATTACACTACCACAGCTTTACAATCCTAAGAAACTGTTAACTCCAAGTACTGTCACTCATTTTAATGACAAACTCCCTTAAGCATATAAATAACTTGGCTGTGGTTAGTTAAGCTTGTCTTCCATACAATGACATACTCTATATAACATTACACCCACTCTCAATAACAACAAAATTTGAGTGATAAACACTTAAGGTGCCAAAATTAGTAAACACTTGGCAGCTGTGGTAGTTCTTTCACTTTATTATTCTAGCCTATAATAAAGTTGACTGTCATCATCATGCATACCAAAATTTCTAAGTACTTCCTTTATCACCAAGATGCCTCATTATTGCTAGATATGAAAAAAGTAAGTAAAAAATACAACATAATTGCTGATGCAGTAAAAGATGTCATACAAAAATAACAGACTCCATTTAACAACAACTCTCTATTACACTATGAAATGCACAGTCCCTTCAGTGTTGTTATATAGAATTTCCACTGTACTTTGATATATAGAGGAATATTAGAAGCTAGACCCAATATTATAAAACTGCCCTCTGTTTAAGTAACCACTTTCCATCTGGTGGCCTTTCAGCCTTTGCAATAAAAGTCAGGCCACCTTGTAATGCACCAATGATTTCTCATCTCCAGTGCAAATATATCATCGGACAAAGATGACAAGAGGCAAGAGTGGATTGAAGGTGCTATGCAAGAGGAGAGTGAGTGCCTTTGGAGACATGTTAGCCTTCAGCTTTGTGGGTAAGAATACCTTTTTAATAATTATTTATTGATTTGTCTCTGTATACACTCTATAACCACTATACTCAAAATCCAGCGTATTTAGAAAACATTGACTATTTGACATTCAAATGAAAATGCTGCCTGGCCACACCAACCATGGGCATTACCATTTAATTAAAGAATTTTCACCAGTCGGACTTTTAAAACAGTGGACAAAAATAGGCTGCAAGCAGTTGGTTTTCCATAAACCAAAATGTACGACCTGTGCAGTGACAGCAGCTGGCGAGTTTCAGAACCAGCTGATATACATTTATTAACTGACCAGCATTTGCTAGCGATACTTCTTTAATTTATAATTTGACCACACTTTTTAGAGGTACTTGAATGCATATAATTGCGTTCTCTGTGCTTGACAACATTTTCTAAATACATTTTCGTTTCCTCATTCGAGAAGCTATCTTATTAGGGACACCGTATATGTAACTTAAAAGAGCAAAATAAAAAAAATTCAAAGTAAAAAAAACCGACTTCAAGAGTAAATTAATTCGGGCAGGAACGGAGAAAGAATAAAATTTCTTGCGGCCAGGTGGCCTGTTGTAAAAGGCGATAAAACAGCCCACAGCCAGGCGGAAAGGCATTTGCCCGACTGGATGGCTACCACCCCTGGTCTAAAGTATGTCGCCATAACAATCTTGAGTTGTGTTCTGACCAGGTTCTAGTCTCCTTTAAGAGAGCAGCAGCTCATTCTTGATGTCACCTTTGGTGTCGCAAATGTCCATGCACGATGGTAACCGCTTTCCATCAAGCGGGCCGTCTGCCTGTCTGTGGAACTCCTGCAATAAAAAAACAAGTAACTAAAATGCAAAAAATTATATTCTACAACATCTTGAAGTTGGTGCCGGTCGATTTATTATTTACTTGGCACCAACTTCAAGATGTAATTTTTTATTTTTGCTTGTTAGGGCGCGTTCCCACTTTCCCGTGACGACAGATAATCGTGTAGTTTTAAGTGTTCACATATAGAACGACACTGTTTACTGTCGTCTACATCATTTTTTGCAGTGACGATAGATTGTCATGACAGTGGGAACGGCTAGCAGACAGTCGTAAAACGATAAAAATCGTTACGACTAAATCGTGACGTCAAATCTATCTCAACCACGATAAAAATAAGTGATTTTCCTTCCCCTCGCTAATGATGTGTAAACGACAAAGCGACTGCCGTGAAACAATAAATTGTCGTCGTGATCCAATGGGAACAGCTAGATACGATAGTCGCTAAACGATAAAAATATTTGACGACAAGCAGCCGTTATAATGGGAACAGCTAGAGACGACAGTCGTCGTCCCATTATGTTGCAACGATAAATGAATCGTTACGATATAGTGGGAACGCGCCCATAGTTACTCTTGAAGTCTGTATTCCATTAGATATCGTTTATTCCTGATATTTCTTTCATAAATGTGTAATGATTAGGTACCACTTTGAATTGGACAACCAAGGATTATGGATAGACTCTCCCATGCTGCCCGAGTTGCTGATGCCACACGAGAAACCGACTCCCACACACGTCCCCACGGCTGCCGAGAAACGAGGTAGATATACTAATTTCATTCGTTTTTTAGGCATGTGATCTATTATTTACAGGTCTTAACCCAAAAACAATCATTCGTTTCGTCATGTTCTTTGTCTTTCTGTTGTTATCAGTTGCAGGACTCGTACCAAAATACCGTTGGAATTGTTATAGAGTTTGTTAGAATTATACAAACACGTCTAACACAGGTACAAATATAACTGAACACAACCAGTCCAAACGTAATGCACGATTCAATAACCCGCGCAAAGTCCGTCACTAAATAGATTACCGAATGTACACAAATCTAGCTCCGCTTGTGGTTATCGCTCGACTGCCTCGTCCATAAATCGAGGCATTGCTTTATACTTCACGGATGCAATATGTCTGCTCGGCCGCGTGACCGAATTTCCTAGAATCACGCCTGGCTAAATACACAATGGGCTGTTTTTCTAATCACAAATTTTAAACACAAAGTAAACAAAGACATCCAAATGCCGAAAAGGTAATAAAATGTGTTGCTACAGGGCTGCAGGTGTGAACTTGCCTTTATCGGCACCTTGGTTATAACAGTATGTTAGTCATTATTCTAGAAAGCTTAGGGTCAGATAAGGCGGGAGGTTAGGCAGGTGGACTGGACCCCTGCTGCAGACAACGAAGAGGAGGTCGCAAGTGCTTCCCATCTCCTGATGACGTAGTAGACCTTGAGAATAGGGTACCCTTCCGGCAGGGTGTCTTGGTACCCGGGAGACCCTTCCTAGTTGGCTTGCATCAAGGTTTCATTCCTACGATGACAGACCTGTGGCACCTGATTTACGCTGGAAGGTTTTGGGGTACTCTGGCGGTCGGTGCTTACAACTTCCTCTATTATCAGAAGCTTGTGTATCAGCCGGAGGGAGTCCCACGAACCCCTTAGTGACCTCCCCTGAGGCCTGAGGGGATGTGCAAATGCATTCTCCCAGGGTTAACAAAAAGATTTAAAAAAATATGTGCCTTTAGTAGTGTACACACGTAAGAAGTGAAACCTTATTTTTCGAAAAATGATCTACTATATTCAACTTTACAGAAATTGATTAAATAAATAAAGCCCCTAAACACGGCGGTAGGGGCAGGAAACAAGATGGCGCGTAACCGAAAAAAGTGACGGAATTTTTTTTTCCAATGGCGATAAGGAAGTTTGACCTCAATAAACTGAGGGTCACAACACCGCCGTTCACGAGTGGACCCCAAGTTGTGAATCAGTGAGACCCTCGTGATCTATAATTGGCAGTGGAAGTTTACGTGATCATTCCTGCAGCGAGTTGTCACCGAGTGGTTCACTCGCCGTCGCGGCGTGGACAGCTTGCGAGCGAGGCCATCCGGTGCTGGTTGGGTGCCAGGTGGCATTGCTCATTGACACTTCTTTGTCTTCTGTGATAACGGCTACTGAAATATAACCGAATCGTCGATGTAAAAATCAATTAAAATTATTAAAATCCAATACTTATACTGGTGTACACCGACATTTAACCGGCGGTTAAATTAAAATAATCACTGTTTATGCATACATTTTTAGCGATTAATTTATTTTAACCACCGGTTAAAAGTCGCTGCCAGCCTTAGAACATTGACGCAAACAAATGACAGTGAATTAAGACAATTTTTAAATGAATTATAGACAATTTCGGTCTTATTATAATAATCTAGTAAAGAAGCGATTAGGCATCACTTAAGAGAATCAGAATCACTCCTTAATCAATGATATTTTTTTTACTTATAAACGTGTATTACCTGTTGTTTACCTAAGAAGGAGCACAGAAAAACGAAATTTGGGTGATTAACGTAGGTTGTACCCAAAATATGTGGCTAAAGAGGCTGGTAAGATTTTCACTAATCAGCCACTGAGCAGTGTCTTTAAACCTAAGAAACGATTATAAGTAAAGCCATTCAAGTGCCAAAGATAATAAATCATATCGATTACGCGTTGTAGCGATTCTGGCTTCTCGGATACATCAGTTGCAACTTGCAACACTAATATTGAGGACTTATTGTTACGAGCTAGAGGACTCGAATTAAATGCCGTTGGAATTACTGTTAGAACTGTACAAACAAGTACAAAATGAAACTGGCTACAACCAGTTCACACTGCACGATTCAGTGCAATTTAACATGCCCAAAGTCTGTCACTATGTCGACAATCGAATTACTAGACGTCTTAATCGTATCGTGGTCCTCGAATAACTGGCCACCCCTCCGTTGGGGCATTGTTTTATACACAGCTTACAATTGGTCACGACCGGGTAAACAATGATTTCCACGACACACCAGCGCCGCAATTCCCAGAAAACATAATTCTGTACACTTGCAGGATTATGTCTGCGAGCAAGTGCAACAACAATAGGCTATTGTCTAATTGCAAATTTTAATCACGACGGCCATCAAAGAACTCCGAATGCGGGGAGGGGCAATAAACCCGGTGCGCGGCATTTCTTTGCCGGTATATAACAATACGTGCAGATGGCCCAATTTGTAACATTATGTATAAATAGGTCCCAACTGAGCAAATGTTGGTTGTAAGCCAACGCTGTTGCTAGAAACTGGTGGCGTTTTCAAATGTTTGTCTTAATTTTTTTGTATTAAAAACTAATTCGAACCCGCGATATAATCAGTTTGAAAATGTTTTCAAATGTGCCCGTAATGGTTGCAGGCGGCGGGCCTGGAGCCTTGGGGGTTGCCAGCTATCAAGGCTTATACGAGAAATTCATTCGAGTATCAAAAGAACCCAGAGGTACTTATCAACATTTTGTACCTTATTAAAAAAAACAAGTAATTATTCTGGTAACATAGTCTAACTAAAATTAATAGAATACCACTGTAGGGCAAATTATACAAAGTTACCAAACTTTTCTAATATCATTTTGTAACAAAAGTTCGTAGATTACCACTGTGTGGCATATTGTGAGAAATAAATACAGCAAACGTTTTTAATATGATATAAAAGTTGTAATTTACCCCTGTGTATAGCATATGTAGTAAAAAACAAAAATCAGCAGATTACCACAGCAGGCCATGTCATAAAGAAAACCATAGTTTAGATAACATAGTATAACTAAAAGTAGCAGATTATCACTCAATGGCATATTATGAAAATATTATCAAACTTTTAATATCGTAATGTTACTAAAATTAGTAGATTACCACTGTGTGGCACATTATGGTACCATTACCAAATGATTTTAACACATCGACAAATTGTTAAGTTAGGTTAGCTTATCCAGTACTAGCTGTGCCCGCGACGTCGTCCTCGTGGAATTTGTTTTCAAAATCCCCCGATTTTGAAACATACTTCATTGGTGCTCCGCTCCTATTGCTCTTAGCGTGATGCGATATAGCCTATAGCCTTCCTCGATAAATGGGCTATATAACACTCAAAGAATTTTTCAAATTAGTCCAATTGTTTCTGAGATTAGCGGGTTTTTTTTAAAGGCAGGAGTTCAGCAGACAGGCATACAGCCCACGTGATGGTAAGCGGTTACCATCGCCTATGGACATTTGCAACACCAAAAGTGCTACTAATGCGCTGCTGCTCTCGTAAAGGAAACTGGAACCTGGTTCCTAATGCCGGAACACAACTCAATGTTGTTATGGCGACATACTCTAGGCCAGGGGTGGTAGTCACACAGTCGAGCAAATGCCCTGCCACCTGGCTGTGGGTTGTTTTGTCGCCTCTTACGACAGGCCGCCCGGCCGCAGGAAACTGTATCCTTTCTCCGTCCCTGCACAGATAAAACGGTTCAAACAAACAAACAAACTCTTCAGCTTGTATATTAGTATTAAATTGTTTTTTTACAAATTCACCTTTAAATAAATACATTATTAAGCGATTTTTAACATTTAAATTCTAACTATTCTCTTTCTGTTTCACGTCGTGACCCCTGGGATTTGTCTTACAGCCAAGTCTTACATTTTACTCTACTTTCATTATATGTTGGTTGTTTTTTTTTCGCTATAATTAAAAAGTTATATCGTCATACAAATATTTTTTTGAACGTCAAGTATCTGAACATCGAAAACACCCGACAACTCCCGAACATGCGTATGACGTCATTATGGTAATTTCTCATACTAATAATCATCGTAGCTTCAAGGAGGGGCTTATTACGGCCTCTGTGGTTGGGCGTGCTAAGTCATTGCTGGCCTACCTCGCTGCAACGCAGAGATTCCGGGTTCGATTCCTGGCATGCTAAATTTTGTGAATCGAATTTTCTTCGTTATATACTATGGTCTGGGTGCCTGAAATCGGCTCCAGAGTGAGTCGTTGTATATTACCCATAACACAAGCGTAACTTTGCTTGGGGATGTACAATATGTGTTATTGTCTGCCATATCAGTCAGAAGGATGGATAAGGAGAGGCATATGTTATTGGAAGTATTTCTGGTTCCCGGGACTCTGACATTGGTCATATTTGCAATAATGTACCGAAATGTGGCCAATTGTTTTCTTCGCCGTCGTCACACTCTTGGCAGAGTGGTCGTGGTCCCCATGACAGGGGTGGTGGCAAGCTTCACAGTTCGTCGCCATTCCTCTCGTAATGTAGTTTGTCTCTTGCGTTCGTGGAGTGGACCATTTAGTGCGGTTTTGACTTGTCGGTGATTTACCGAACACCCTCGTGCCCTCTATTTTGCCCTGGACTACGAGTTGCTCCACTGACTGATGTCCTCTCGTCGTGTAATATGTCTAAAGAAAGTGACAATACGACCTTGAACGATGGAAGAGACACGTTGTTTTATGTTGAGTTCTTCGAGGATTGAGACGTTGGTTCGGAACTGCGCCAGGCTATGCGAAGCATTCGTCTCCATCACCAGATTTCTAAAGCGTCTATCTTCTTTCTCTTATAGCCCACGTTTCGGCACCATAAAGGAATATCGGAAACACCAGTGCCCTGACAAGTCGCATTTTAGTTCTTTCGTTTCGTTGTTTTACAAGCATTCAAATAATAAGTTTTCGTCCATAGTTTTTCGCTATGCGTTCGCAATTGGGACAAGTTGCCTGTTTCCAGTATATCGGTACAAAGTTGGTATTGCATGCAATTGGTTGCCAATGTGTGATCTAGTAGTTTGGTTCAATATTGGCCTTTTGAAATTGGAGCCAAGCTTGGTGGCAAAGTCGAGTTCAATGTGTAGCCGCAGTTTTATAATTAAGTTGATAGCTCCGAGCATGCCACCGGGAGTCCAACACTACCTTACTGCTATCCCTGGGCGGTAATCCGTGACGGATTACAGCTCGTTAAAAAAAAGGAAAAAATGTCGCACGAAACACTAGTCTAAGAGAGGAGACATATTATTTATGAAATTATATTGATTTGTAGACACGCCTATGATAGCTTGCCAATCGAAAAGTGTTCATGCCCATTTTTGAAGTCTTCAAAGCATGACAATAATATTACATGAACGGTTTTTAGCAGGCAAGCCTATACAGTAAAAAAACCTAAATAAATTTATTTTGTAGCTTGCAGCACCTTATCTAATACATCTTTGTGGCCGTTATAAGAAAAAGTTTCAGTATCGCTGATCTCATTTCATTTCCATGCACAGCCCAATCTACTGGGACTAGGGCCTTGAGAATTTGCAGGCGGGTTCTTTCTGTACTGTACTTACGTACAAGAAACGAAATTTGAAAATTCAGACCCAAATTGGGTGAAAAAGTTTAAGTTGATATGAAAATTCGTCATTTTCGAAATAAACATGAAATTTTTATACACCTTCCTCTGGATATAAATAAATTTACACGCGCGCAGCGTTTTTGGAAATTCAACCCCTAAGGGGGTAAGAAGGCGTACAAAGTTTGCTCACGCTATGACTATTTTTAAAATACGCGACTGAAGCCCCGAGCATAACTGGTAATATCTATATATTAATACGGGAAGCAAAAACTTTGTACCCCTTTTTAGGAAAATTGCGCGGACGGAGGAGTATGAAATTTCGCACGCTTATAGTTTATATATAGAAGAAGCGACGAATGCTAATATTTGTTTTAAATTATTTATAAAAATACATTAAATCAATAAAAAAAACATCGCACACATTACCGTGTATTTGGCACACACGCAACAGTGTAACCTTATAATATATACTATATAATATATATACCTTGGCGAAATCTGATTATTGAAGTACATATTATATAGTCTTTGAAAACAAATGATTATGGTCGAATTTCGACCACGGGAGACCACTATAGTAGAATTATTTTCTCCGTACAGTTTGGGTCATAAATAATCGGAGCGGTGAAGCGAATATTTCGCTCTCTCTTCCACTCACGGGCCTTATGGGCGGGCATAGTGATGTGCATTATTGTTGTCGATAGTGTATTGAGTTTTGTCATTTTATGGGTTAATGATATTTATATCATTAACCCACAAATGAAAGAAAAAAATAGATAAAACAACGTATTTAACGCCATTATCGATAGCGGCGTTGCGCCCGCGCAACATGCTCACCGCCTTAGCCGGGCTGAGGCCGAGCTTTGATTTATGACCCAAACTGCACGGAGAAAATAATTTCGACTATAGTTACTATGATTCCGAGTATTCTTCTGTATTATTAAATCGTTTAATATCTCTTGTCTCCAGCTGCTGAGATTATCCGCATGGAGCACAACTATAGCGTCGAGCCGGGCAGCAAGGAGGCGAACGAAAATGTCTCTCGGCTCAATGTCAGGCAGTTGGTGGACACCCTTGGTTATCTGTGAGTACTAAATATTGTTACATGCCGACGGAAAGTGGATGCACACCTGCCTGCCGTAAACCTGGTTTATTACCCTCCCCGCATACGGACTCCTTTTGGTTACTTCGTGTTTAAAAATTGCATTTTTTTGTGGGATAGTTCACAAAATAATGCCCTCTGATTTACATTTTTGTTACGTAAAATGGGTATTTTAAGATACTTATTTGAATATTTTTGTATTTTAAGCGTTAGTTTTTTTATAATTCGATTTTAAAATTATTTCTCCGATGACGTCATAAGGGACAAGTTTACATTGATTTCTTTGCCTAGAAAACAAAATCCATAAAACTTACTAATCATAGTAATCTGTGCTACTATTTAAATGTCACTGTCATTACTCATTACGCCGTATCGTGATCATTTTAGTGTTTTTTGTCGCTAGGCTTATAATTTTTCGTGTTCAAACATTAGTATTTTCTATAGTTATCGTTACATTTTTGAAAGTGTTCTTTAGGGAAAAATCCATGTTATAGAACTTAAATCAAATAATGTACAGCTAGGATTTTTTTACACCTGAAGCAGACAAACGGGCAGACGGCCCACCTGATTGGATTTAGTAAGTCAAATAAAGGTCAAACGCATTTCTTACAAAATACAAGAAGATCGTACGTTTTTTGGAATTTTAACTAGACATAAATGATTAGGGACACTATTCCTCGAAATGGTTTATCAAATAGCTAGATTGAAAAAAAGTGAACAACCCCAATTAGACTAAAGCATATTATTATTGTACTTGTTTACCCGTCGCAGTTGTGCAGATTACGGTTTCTCGGAAACCTCAGTCCACGCGGTCGTTTGTTGTATTGTACAGTTTAAAATAAGACGATGCCAGAACGGAGGGGTGAGGATGTCGAGCGAGGATTGCGATACGAGTAAGACGTACATTCGATAAGCGATATAGTGATGGAATTTGCTCGTGTTATTGAATCGTGCAGTTTGTACTGGTAGTGCCTATGTTATACGTGTTTGTATAGTTCTAATAAATTCCATAGTAATTCCAATGGCATTTTAATTCGAGTCCCGCACCCGTAACAATGTAATCGGGTTCAGTTGTGTGCCCATTGCAGGTTTGTGGGCAAAGACAAGACTCTTTAAAATATTACTAAGTATATGGGGTTCAGTTGTATGCCGATTGCATCATTTACGTTTCCTCGTAGGTCCCTGAAGAATCTCCAACGGAAGCAACTGTGGGTTGTGAAGGTGGAGACGGACAAGGCCGAGGCTTCCATCACTCAGTCGGAGCAGGTCATAACCAAGATGTCCGATCCTAAGCAGATCATCGAGGTAAATTGATTTAACACCAATTATCTCACTCCTTAGATAATTAACTCAAGCTTACCTTCTCAAGTCGATATCAACGTCTAGTGCGTGCTTCTTGCTTAAAAAAGTTGTATCACAGGTTTCGTTGTATTTAATTTTTAAGTTCTATTTGCCCCGGAAGATTTACTTCATTTTATACCGCAAACTCTCGTATCTCCCGGCATGAAAAGAGTCTATGCTAATTTTCGGTATTAAAACTTCATAACAAATGGGCGTACAGACAGAAGTTCAGTTTTACACAAGGTACAAAATTGTGAATAAAACAAAACTAGTTGATCGTTAAAGGCTGAAATTCGGAATGAAGGGTATTCCGAATTTTTAAGTACACATGCATTCTGGTAAGAGTTTCTTATAACATGCATAGTTTTTAGTAAAGACCAAAAAAAGTGGCATATTTGCGTATACGCCTATATGTTATTAAAACTACATATTATGTACACCAAAATGACCACATCGACCATATCAACCAAAATGACGAAATTGCCAAATCACAAAATAAAAACCTATCTTACTTTCTAGGATAATCTTTACATAAATCTAACCCCAAACGTATCACATTATCCGGGATGAAAAGTATCCATTGTCCACCCTCGGTATCAAAATTACATATGTACCGAATTTCAGCCAAATCGGTCCAGTAGTTTTTCCGCAAAAGCATAACAAACAGAGAAACAAATATATATTATCCTATAAATTTTTCGGGATAAAAAGTATCCGTTGCCGGGCGGGCACATTTGCATTTGTGGAACATAAAACGACGACCCAATGGTGAGAAGAGTCAGTTGAGCTAAGACTACGATACGGGCGTGACGTGTGTACTGCAATTGGAAATCTAATAGTGACGGACTTTGCGAGTTTTATTGAATTACGACCTTTTGCATTCCGTTTGGATTGTTTGTGTTCGGTTATATTTGTACCTGTGTTAAACGTGTTTGTATAGTTCTAATAAACTCTATAGTAATTCTAACGGCATTTTAATTCGAGTCTAGCGACTTGTAACAATATTAAGTATTTTGTTAATTAACCTCAACTTTATTTTTTTAGGCACAGAGAATTTGTTTGCAATGTCCACGATATTGTGCTCTGTGTTTTCAACTTAGCCTTTGAGCTATTTATTTATTGAGTGAATGAGAGATACGTTTTATAATAGGATCTAGCTCAGTTTTATCTCTCTTCCGCGAGCTATCTAAGTCTACTATAGTAGAATTATTTTGTCCGTGCAGTTTGTGTCATATATCATAGCTCGGCCTCAGCCCGAACAAATGAGTCGTCGAAGGCAGGTACACGGCGGCGGGGCGGTATACTATTTTAAAACTTATGTATAAGTATTTATATTTATTTTTATATATATTGTTACATTCTAAACTTTTGTACTTATAGTTTTTTAATACATAGATACCTAATTAATAATTTATTTTAATTAGGTATTTTTTAATTTTTCTTATTTTAATAAATACGCTGTTTTATCTAATTTTCATTTTTATCATTAACTCACAAAATAACAACACTAAATGCACTATCGATAACGCGTCAGTAGAAGAGAGAGCAATATACTCGCTTCACCGCTCCAATCATTTATGACCCAAACTGCACGGGCAAAATAGTTCAACTATAGTCAGTTGTTCACTGGTCGCTGCAACGATTGGACATATCCAGCTTATATACACTTATCTAATTTATTCTCCTTACAGATTATACCCCATTCATCAACGTCCACAACAGCGGAACAACCGACCAACGAAGTGTTACACATAATGGACGATACAACAATAACGGACAACTTCATATATGAAATAGCCGAAGAACAGGAGATAACTATGGAGGAAGTCAAGGAAATACCAACGGAGACCAACGCAGAGTGGATGGTGAGCATCCTGCCCGAAGAGTCGAAGCCAAAGTACGCTTACATCAAACACTGCAGTTCAGGTAAGAAGAAGAGACATTTCACAGCTGACATGAACGAGATAACACTGCAAGGTGATTTTGAAAATTATTATATACTACCGGACGTGGATCCGTCTGTTGGTGTCGAAATCACGACCAGCTACGAGCCGGAGAACTATATAGTGCAGGAGTACGAGCATCTGGTACTCGATGAACGTCCGAAGAAGAAGAAGAAGGATGAGAAGAAACGTAAGAGACTGCCCTCGAAGGAGAAGTTGAGTGAGAGCGGTGATTGGATGATTCAGAATAATTTGAGTTTTGACGAGGATGATGATGATAAGAAGGTCGCGTCCAGGGTTAGAAGAAAAAATAAGAAATATTTAGGTTACGATTTTGTAACTTAAAATTGTTTGGGTTCCGTTTGAGAAGTGTTACGCGGTATTGTTGTTTGTCACTGCTTATTTAGTCAATGAATTGTTTATAAAAATATATTTGTCGTGAGCATTGAGTTATATGTAACGCTAGAGAAGGCTTCCACTTTCACTTTAATAATATAGTTAACTATCGGTATTTTCGAAAAAGATACTGTCATACCAGTATGATTTTATACCGTTATTTAAGTGTCATTTATAAATTTATCGTTAAATATAACACCACAATTGTATGTTTAAAGTTATATTTACCGATACTTTTTACATTGCCGGAACAATTAACAAACAACTCCAATTCGATTGCAATATTATTTGAAAATTAATACGCGTGCTCTTGCGTTAATGCTGTTTGACGATCTTTGGGAGTGAACAAGAGTGACGATGGTAACAAAATACAGTTGTAACGGTAAAATTAGCATTGAAATTACATTTACTTAACGATAAAATGTTCAAGAAATAACGTTAAATTTATTTTTACCGATATTTGCCCGGATTCGGTCATTTAATTGATCGCTCTTAGAAAAGAGCGCTGAACTAGAAAGTTGAACTAGTTCACCTGAAAAGTTTCGGTTATTAGCACTTTCGATCTTCTTTGTTAGCATTGTTCCGTGCAGGAACGTAGAAAGAATACAATTTCCTGCGGCCGGGCGGCCTGTCGTAAGAGGCGACAAAACAACCCACAGTCACGTGGTAGGGTATCTCCCGACTGGATGGCTACCACACCTGGTCTAGAGTATGCCGCCATAATAACCTTGATTTGTGTTCAGGCATCATTGACCAGGTTCCAGTCTCCCTTAAGAGAGCGCATTTGTAGCTCCTTTGATATTGCAAATGTCCATAGGCGATGGTAACCTCTTTCCATCAAGCGGGCTGTCTGTCTGTCTGCTGAACTCCTGCATTTTTTTTAAACATGATATTTTGTACTGCACCAGTACCACTTCAGATGAGGCGAGGACATTTGTAAGGTTTGTACCGCGGAAGTATATTTGAAGCGATGAGGTTGGTGAGGCGATGAGCGCCATTCCCTCATTTGTCCCGTTCAAAACTAGTTCGGGAATGTTCGTTAAGAATCGGATATGCTCGGCTTTGGTCATCGCATTTTACTAGCAGTCGTACTATGACATGTCATGTTATCTCTCTTTGTCATGTGAATATCCGTGGAGGTGTTATTGTACTGTTGTGGCTTATATAAGCCTCGTTCCGTCCTGCCTGTTACTTTTGAGTAGTAGCGCGATAAAAATTTTGAAGTGTTGCATTTCAAATTTTGAGCGGTATCAGTGTCATGGAGTTTGTACCTGACAAATGGGGTGTGATTTACATATATGTCCGCGTTATCATAAGTAATGAGGGGGGGAGGGGGAGGAAAACCTACCCCTTCTGCAACTCCTATGTGGCAAAATGTATAGTTCCTGAGTTATTAATGTTTTTATCAATCTAACCTCACTTCTGTTTTTCACTAATATTTCACGTATATATAAGATAAATAGTGAATGGTTACCAGTCGGTTCTGGCGCTTTGGTCTACACAAAACCTAACCTAACCGAATGTTTAAAACACAAACATACAGTGTCCTATATCAATAAATCCCGTCCTCTTCAAAATGTACACTTTCCGGTACAGAAAAAACGTCTCGGCGACAAAATTGCCAGATCATTGTCGTGAATATTAAACTACGATAACTAATTGAATAGGTATTTATTCCACTCAAAACCAATTTCAGTTGTTATAAATGAGTCTTAAATATATTCCTAAACACATTAACCATTAAAATCATCCGGGGATATATATGTAAACCCAACCCGACAGATGTACTGACTCACGGGTGTACTGCTTGTTCATCGCTACTCATACCCCCATCGCCATGTTGACTTCTCGCGAGCTATACATAATTCGTTAACTATACTTTCGTGTGGATCATTTCAAAATTTCAATTCTTCTCCTGACACATTTTCAAAATGTCGCTTAAAACAAAATGAAAAAGAAATATTTTCATTATTGACAAATAACAGTGTTAAACTTTTTTTTTCAAGTGTCGATGAGTATTGTCAAAGTTATTTAGCCTATTCTCAACTTGTTCATGAAAATTATTTATTTTTCTCCATGATCTAATTTACCACCGCTTCGCAACGTGTTGTGGCTCAAAGAGAAGAAACGGTGCAAGAAACTTTCTATTAATATTATTAACTTTATTTAATAATTTAATTTTATACAGAAAAGTGACTAAATCGTGGAATTGAATATTAAATAAAATGTCAAGCTTAAAACATTACCGCTTAAGACTGCTTTAAACTATGTAAGGAATAAGGATGTAGTCTCATTTTGTCGCAAGCGACATTTGGACCTAAGTATATTTTTGTTGGAAAAGTTATTTTTTGTCAGTCACATTGTCGCTTACGATAAAATGGCGTAAAGGCGTATGATACATTTCATCCCGAAAAATTGGATAGCTTGCTACCCGTGCGCAGAAGGTTTGCCGATAGCCTCATGATGTCGCGCGTCGATGGTCAGTAGGGTTGACAAAAAAGGTTACATATATAGTTATTGCAATACATTTCTTATTACACTTCACATAAGTATATTCAAAAATAGTAAGTACCGTAAATGCATACAACATGAGTCAGGTTTAAATTTCAATTCACAGTATAAGGTGTAATTCTTAATAATTATGGTTTGAAATTTTACTAGAACATGAGTCTCTATCTAAGGTAATAGGAGCATATTGCAATATTGAGCCAATCAATGTAGTTTTTTTTATATATATTTATTTCGTCTTGTCTCAATTTACCTGCAACATGCGGTAAACATAAGACACCTTATAAAAGTCATGGTTTTCCATGTAGAATTTCAATGTTTGTTAATTGAGACGTTAAAAAATAACAAAATATTGAATTTGCGCAAATTAAAACAATAATAAATCAGTTATAACTAGAGGTATTAAATAAAACAAAATATTATCTCCAAATCTTACCAGATCTTTTACTAGTTCTTCAAAAATCAAATAAAAATTATATAAAATCAAAAACAAAAAACAAACTTCTTCATAAATCGTCAAAAAATAAATCAACATAAATCTCGATTTTGAGACCGAAGGTAAGTTGAGATCTCAATTTGCCCACATGTCTCAAATTAGCCTTTAACACTAAGTAAATTAATAACATTTGCAACTTATAATAAAATTTAAACATTGAGATCAAAATTTTCTAAGCTATTAGGAACGTTTTATTGCGATACATAGGCTATACCTAGGCATACCTACGCTTTGAAGTGCGCACAAAAAAATATTATTTTACACAATTTTATTAGTCTTATAATTAAATATTAATATTAAAAATGTATTTTCCCCTTTTCACTTGAGTGGGCTTAATTGTATTTATTATTCGAGAAGTGTCAATTGTCATCATGTCATCCACTGCTGGAAATATGTAAATACCCTTTGTAGCTGAAAAACATCTCATGAAGCGACAGGTCACTTTTCCGTCGCTAACCATGTTCGTAACTTGAGCAATAAACTTCTTTTCAGTTTGTTTTTTCGTATTCTCATTGTAGAGTAATTCGACAACAACAAAAGAATCTGGTGAAATCTCCGAATTATTTACAATTTCTGTATCGATATCTTTAGAGCAACCAGCACCACCATCACTAGGTACAGAAACTTCAAATTGTTTGTCAGTATAGACCGATTGGTCTACATTGAGTGGATCTTCATTTTCTTGGTTCTCATTATGTGGGATGTTAGTTATACGTGGTGACGCCGATCTTTCATCATCATCAGGAAACATGTCATGAACGTCATCAAAAAACATTGTGTCGAACTCATTATTGTCATCGGATGATGAGTTTGCAGTATTCAAAACTGCTTCCCTCCATTCTTCGAAATCACTGCAGGAAGTGCTTTCATCATCGACGATCTTTTTTTTTGTTTTTTCGTTTTATTACGTTTCGTCTTAGTCTTTAATGATTCGGATAAGTCCTCCACTGTTACACCTTTACCTGGAATAACTGCCACCTTTTTTTTCTTCAGGGCTGTGCTGCATTCTTTTGTTCGCATATCTTCGAGATGCATTTTAAACGTTTCTAACCATTGCTGAGATGCATTATTATGGATTTCTGGATCTTCCTGTGTAGGCAATCTATCTAAGACTCTTTTTTCATTAATTGGATATATCCCAGCTGCTTCAAATCCGGACTTCAAATTTTTTCCCATGTTTTCTATATTATCCAGAGTTTGCTTCAAAAGCCTCGGAAAAACATGCTTTGGCATTACTCCTCTATTTTTTTCCTTCCAAGACAGCAGAACAGACCTCCATTTTATTTTTAATGGTCGAAACACTGCTACATCGAGGGGTTGGCACAACCCCGTACTATTTGCCGGTAAACAAACAAATTTAATATTATAGTCAGTACACTTTTGTATCACATCTAATGAAAAATGACTGCTCAGATTGTCACCAATTACAACCACGGGTCCTCTGCCATTAAACGATTCAACATAAGGAATAATGACCTTCAAAAACCAATCCTCAAATATTGTAGTGTCAAACCATCCACTCCGGGATCGGTTGTAAACTGTATTTGGAGGTCCTCCTTCCGTCCAAGTATTATATAAATGTTCCGCTTTATAAACGACGTACGGTGGAAGCAGAACACCTGACGCTCTCCCAGCAAACATTACGGAGGTACTTGATTTTGATGAGTCAATGATTTTATGAGCATGCTTGATACCTCGACGTACCAACACTTTCTGGCGTCCCGGGTCATCAGACATATTAGTCTCGTCAAAATTTACTATTGCGGCCGGATCTACATCCTCCAAGGTGGTTTTTAATTCTTGGAAGTATGATTTTAATGTCTCCTGCGTAACTCCAGCTCTTTGGCGTTTAATATTTTCTGAGAGCCTTACAGATAAAGTGCTTTTATGGCGCCGTAGAAAACCTTCCAGCCAATATCGTCCCGGTAAGTTACCTTTGAAACGTGTCTCAGTTAGACCTAGCCTATCTAGATGTGATTTCACGAGTAAAGATAGGTCTAAACCTGATAGTGGATATCCCCAAGCAGCAGCTGTAATGATTGATTGCCCAAAGACTTCCTCCAGAGCTTCACTGAAAACTTTAGGACGGCCGACTTTGTTTAATTGTAGCCTTCGGTGTTTTCTATTTAAAGTTGCTCGAGGTATTTTAAATTTTTCTTCCGTTTCCCTCAAAGTCATGCCAGTGTCAACTGCTGCCATAGCAGCTTTCAAAGTGTCCTGACTATAATTTCGGTAGGGTTTCACCCCGAGAACTCTTCGTCTTCGCGAAGACATAATTACTGAAACAAAAAAAAATAATGTATCATCAATAATTATCATAATTACTTGAAATTGAACCACTAACGATTTGAATAAAATTTGAGACATATGCACCTAATTTGACTCATAAGCACTTAATTTGAGACATGGTCTCAATTTTCCATCATAAAAATAAAATGCGTCCAGTTTGCGGAATTTTAAATTTATTCTGGCAACATTTAACAAATAGTCTAAAACATGGAGTTTTTTTGTCTATGGGAACATGCTTCACAAGATGGGATTGATTAATCGATTTAAATCACAGTACTTATTAGTCAATTATCAGAGTTCTGAGGTATATGTAGTACAACCATATATTTCACAAACAAATAGACATTAATAGAAAACAGTAACCTACTTACCTGGTAAAAAATCCTTCACGACAGCAAGTATGGAACCTCACACAACAAATTTGAAACTGAACTGTCAGTGTTGCCAAAATAATAATGATACTACATGTAATAATATATGCCATCGAAGTTTAGTCTCAGTTTACCTTCGAGTCTCATGTTGTACGCATTTACGGTACAGTGTAAACTCCATATAACGTAACTCGATTTAACGATAAATTCCCCTAGGAGTCGCAATCACTTGATTTAGGTTTGTTTAGCTTGTCTTCCATACAATGGTACACTATATAGCATTACACCCACTCTCAATAACGACAGCAATTAGGTATTAAAAATTACCTTTTAAATTTGCCAAAATTAGTAAAAGCTGCGCAACTGTGTATGTTCTTTTATCGCTTTATTATCGTCGCCCTTAATGAACTCTGCTGTCGGTATCGTGTATACCGAAATTTCTATGAAATTCCGAAATTCCTTAGTACTCCTTTATCGCCAAGATGTGCCTCAATATCGCAACATATGAATAGAATAAGTAAAAAATACAACAAAATTGTGCAGCAAAATACGTCAGGCAAAAATAGCAGACTTCTCTCCATTTAATGACAACTCTCTATAACGCCATAAATGCAGTTTACTTGGTGTCGTTATATAGAGTTTACACTGTAATACAATATAACACTATTTCAAATTTGTAATTTGTGTGTGTTCGTTCTACAACAATAGTAAGTAGTCATCGGCAAACCTGCGCGCAGCTTATATATATTGAGGTAGTCGTAATTTTGACAGGGGCGAATAGTACCTGGATATAAATTAAATTGGTTGAAACCTAACCTATGTGAATGCTTGCTCTCAGAACAAACTAGGGTTTTAGGTGGATACCCTAGTTAAGACAAGAATAATTGGTTTCTTTTAAAACACCTTAGTAGCGATGGGTAACCGACCGAAATTACAATAACGTCATTAGCTACATAGAAAAACTATACTAGTAGCTATTTGGATAATGCGTGAATGACTCGCTAATCGATGGCTGTCGGCTATTGCTCCGTTCTTATATTTCACCAATAGTTCAATTGCCTAAAATTTGACAGCTCCATACAAGTAATTTCAAAATTCAACCGATAAGGCAAGTGAATGGATAGTGAGATATAGGAACCAGCCTTGTTCCCCAGCTAGCAAATTGATGGAGACTTCTGAGGGATATTAAGGGAGATGAACAGTCGATAAGATATAGGAACCGGTCATAAGCCGTAAACTTGTCAGTTTTCAATTTTATTCGACAAACATTAGCCAGCCGGTAAGTTGGTGGATAACTATGTAGTGGCTATTTTGCGAAATACAGCTATCTAGCTGGTTTGCGCAATTACCCATCTCCACTAATATGCATAATGTAATTATATCGAATTAATTATGCGCTGTTAATCAAATGTATATTTATGTTAAAGATATTAATAAATAAAGTATGAATTACCGCTGAACACTTTTTAAAGGGACTTCTCGAGCGAAATTAAGGATTTTGGTTATTGTAATAACTGGTTTTGTTTTTTTTTTATCTCGGCTATGTATCGAAAAAATATTATTTGTATGTTGTACAGTCAATAAAGGTTTATCATTATGGATTCTAAATCGTTGTTTTTTTTTACCTTTCCGTGGCCATTTTGGCTAAACTGGATCCTTCATAAGTAAACAGTTGAATGATGATAATAATTCCGTTCCCCTGCTTTTACTCTTGATTAGCATTAATATTGAGTAATTTCATTTTCAACGTAGACGTGATCACGGAAGAAACTACTGAAAACTCGTCGAAACGCTGGAATAATTTAAAACAAATACCTCGTTTAAAACCGTTAAAATGTAGTTTTATTATGTTTACTACTGGCGAAAACTTAGAAAATGTTATATTGTTACTATTTTATAAGAATCGAGATATTTATTTCTCTATATACGAAATTTCTACCATAGCGTCTTATTTGATATACAGTATTCTATATAACGACACTGAAGGGACTGCATTTTATGTCGTTAAATGAAGAGAAGTCTGTTATTTTTGTCTGACGTCTTTAGCTGCACCAGTGATTTTGTATTTTTTTACTTATTTTATTCATATCTTGCGATATTGAGGCATCTTTATGGTAAAAGAGGTACTTAGAAATTTCGGTACGCATGATGCCGACAGTCAAGTTTATTACGGGCTATGATAATAAAACGATAAAGGAACATACGCAGCTGGCAGCTTTTACTGATTTTGGCAACATAAAAACTATTTTTTATTATTTAATTGTTATCGTTATTTAGAGTGAGTGTATCATTGTACGAAAAACAAGCTCTACTTTTGAGGTTTGCTGAAATAAATTTCACACACTACCGGGTCCTTTACTAGGGATTAGACCAAAGCGACGAGAGGTGACATCCACGAATGGAGCACCGGGGTCAAATCGCCGGCTTGTGTGGAGACTCGAAAACCTACTCAATACTCCACTAAAACCACCCTCCTCCCATGAGCCCCGCGCTTATGGCAGGAAGAGCGTGAGATTTAGTTACGCCTACGCTGATCCTAGCGCATCAGTGCTTGAGAATGCCCCGGGAAAGGCAAACTGACTTCGTCAATAGAGGTTCAGACTCCTCTGCTCCCTAAATACTAGTGGGCCCCTACAACGGTACTATGGATGAAAGATAAGCTAAACCAACCAAAGTAACTGATATTGACGCATTAGGGAGTTTATCGTTAAATCGAGTGATGTTACATGGAGTTTACACAGGTTTTAATTTTGTAGTATGGCAATTGAATAAATAGTAAGAACCGGCCATCAAATTGCGTGATAAGTATACAGCATAAGTCGAGGCTTGTTTTATGAGTTTGCTGATGAAGCCGCTTGAGCCGTGCTGTCATTCGTTTTAGTGTAACTCTGCACATATACATTATGTAGTACTTCGTATCAAGTATCAATGAATATAAAAGTATTCATGAAGAAATTCAATAAATCATAATACAGCTGCAATTTTATGGAAATTGACCGTAATAAAATATATAACAATAAAAAATATTACATTATTATTTTATGTAATATTAGACTTTTCCGCGGTGTCACTCGCGCAAATGTTGAATTTGTATAATGATATCAACCCATAAACGTGCCATTGCTAGACCCTCCATTTTTATGGAAAGTCAAGAGCAGGGTAGATTATTATTTCACAGAATCCATCAGTGTAACACTACCGCTCAGGACTCAGGGCATTCTTCTTTGCCAGTTGAGTATGTTATAGAGCAGTGGTTCCCAAACTTATTTTGTATCCTGCCCACTTTGAGAATAAATTATTATTTAGCGCCCACATTTTTTCACCTACTTAAAAAACAACGTCAAATTAAATAATTGAGTATTGAGAGTCACCCTTTTTTTGTCTGGGTCACTTACCACCCCCTTTTAGGCCTGCAGCGCCCACAAGGGGGCGTTATCGCCAACTTTGGGAACCACTGTTATAGAGCGTAGAAAAAAAGACAATCTCTTGTATAAAAATATCCCTCCAAGGGTCTATAATTGACGGTATCCATTTAGCATCAAGTGGACCACAGGGCTATATAAATTATTATGGCCCTTTTTGAAGTGATTAACTTCTTATGGGAGGGTAAACCGCTTCGTTACTTAAGGCGTTACGGCGCCAGTCTGTCTGGCTTCCCGTTCTCTCACGCATACGGCAGCGGCAGGCAGGCTCCTCCTCTCTCACTCTAACACACAGCGCTAGCCGTATTTCTTCTCAATATACATATTTAAGAATTGTAACTAGGAATAAAATATATTTAAAAATCAATAAAAGATTCTGTTAATTAATAACCTTTCCTCACATTATCATATTAATATACATAAAATTTAAGTAATAACCTAAGCTTTTCTCAAGTTAAACAACTTCAATATCAAATAGTTCAACTTAGATTAGTTTAAGTTGTCACTTCTGTCGGGTATCCCGAGATGCATGATTTCCTTTTTTTTGGACTTGACTTTCTCCAGCCCGGGGGCAACTTGCTCGAAGAAGCTCCCTAGAGAGCTGCACTGTTGCCATGAGAGGGGAATGAATCTAATGATTCCCGCCATAGGGCGACACAATGCACTAATAATAATAAGAACGGGCGATGGGTAATATAAAGCCCGAGGGGAAGGATCCCGGCGGTTCGAGGCGGCCGTTATGGCTGGGAGAGAAGTAACGCCGAATGAAACTTCCCAGGAACACGCCTAGTCTATCCTATGGGGGCTACTGGCGTCCCTCGCGGGAGTGTTATGGCCCGTGGTTCTTATCTAGGTTCGTCTATGTGGCTGGCTGCAGTTAATCGAACGAAATTGGCTGATTTTTTTTTATGTTTAAACCTTAGATCATTATTATTTTATAGACGGAACTACGTCAACTTGTGTATTTTTCGAGTTAACAATTATTATAGTCCAAGATCCCAGTCACCCCAGACTTACGTGAAGTTAGAAAAGATTTTTAGATTTATATTTTTTTAGAATCGTTAGTATATACTTTACATATACTAATAATGTTTTTACAGCATTATTTAAGTCGATTCAATATTATTTATATCTAAATTTTATATCATGCGTCAGTTACATCTCATTTGTACTTTATACGCTTGAACACACACAGTGAAACTCTTAACGAATCTGGGAAGATGTTTGGCCCGTCAGATTTCTCTGGCTCAATGGAAATATATTAAAATAAAGTGTCTTTCAAAAGCTATGGCCCACAGGAAGTGTCTGGCAACTGTAAAAAGTAGCCTTGCTACTTTGACGTAAGTTATCATGGTTTTTTTCCACCTTTGATACTTGCCACCAGTAAAACGGCTTCGCTTTCAGCTTAGCGAGTATCCATTCCTTTCCAAATTTATGTTAAACTACCGATCGTTAAAAAATCATCTTTCCTAAAATCACGTGCGGGGTGACTGGGATCTCATCTATAACCTTTATGGAATTTCCAAGTGAATAATTATTACCTTTACGAAACGTTTCATTGTATTTTAACTTGCCTACTGTACTACTACTGATTCAGAGTAGCCGTTATATATTTTATTACCCATACCAGAAGCGTAAATTGTTGGGGGATATACAATGTATGTGTTTGTCCGCCGGTGTTACAGTTTTGGAGCTGTTTTATGTTATTTTATAGTAGCTGTAGTTTCAAATAAAGAATACAATGAAGATAGATTCTCATACAAACGAGCATACAACAACCCCTTCCATCCTGAAGATGATATAATCATTGACAATAAATCTGATGAAGATGGTGATAATTTGAGATTCGGTGAAGCTGCAACTGAAAAATTAAGTGACGACGAGAAACAGCATGCAGTAGACGTGAAACTAAAGATTAATGGTAAATATTTTGACAATACGAAGTCAGCAGAAAGAAATAAAGATTATTAAAACTTGTAATGTGTGTTTATTATATTTAAAGAAGCCGAGCACATGACAATATAAATGCAATATTTTCGATTTGCCACAGGAAGTCTTTCGCGTCGCATCAGTCAGAGACCAGTTGGCTTTAATCTGGCTTTCTTCCAGTGCCTGTTTGCATAAATTGTCGTATCAAACTTTGATTAAATTATAATTGACCTCGGGTATACCGTATATACAAAGAGTGCAAAGCCATGTCTCAGAAGTTAAAAAAGAAGAACATTATATAATGACATTGACACTTAATTAGGGATGTTTGTACAATTTTTCAATACAAATATCGATATTACAAATATGGTTAGTCAGCATTGTAAGCAATAATTCATAAGAAAATTAACAGTGACACAAGTTTGTATGACTTTCAAAATTAATATCTCCAGTCATATTCACTAAAATAAAAAATCCATTAAAGAACACCCTAATTTTTCAAACTCTTACTAACTACCCATCACGTCAATGTTTAATAAAGATAATTTAAAAATTTTTCATTAATCCATGCAATTAAATTTCATCCATATAAACGCATTAGATTCGAAGAAAAGTGTCTGTAATTTAAAACAATACAATTAGGACATAAAAGCTTCATTGTTACCGTTTTTATTACAATGGATAGCCATTGTAATAAAAACAAGAAAACAAACAAAGAAGCAAAAAATATTATTTGAATCATTATTATGCGTAGGTATAATGAGAAAATATATTAACTGAGAAAAATATAAAACAGGTTATATGAAATCGTTTATAATTTTTTTAGATATTGTTAATATGACAATGTCGTCGATACAATACAGTACACTTTATTGTACAGTGTCATTGCTTAAAGCAATCTCTTCCAGGCAACCTTTGATTTGAAAGAATCTAATTGCAAAGATAGCGTTTGCGTGCAGTTGAAATAGATGCTAACAATAAAAAAAATATTATTATACATACATTACAGCTATAAAAATGTATAGTTACATGGACATACAAAACAAACAATAAAGACGTTGTGCAGTTAGAATATGCTCTTTAGTGCTCCTTCACAACTCTGTTAAAGAAATTAATAGATTTAGTAAATCGGGCTTCTACCGGCAGAGCATTTCAGAGAATCACAGTCTGAACAGAGCAGAACAGAGAACGATCTTGCATAAATGTATGTACTATGTAATATAATGTAACGGTGTCCTGAGTTGGAAACTGTCTGAAGTTCTCAAAAATCTCGAATCACTATGAAAGATGTCGATGTTATTAGTTTCAAAATTTCAGATATAAATATCGATATCTATAAATAGTTGATAACTCGATATGTTTATTGTGAATATTTTGATTTAGTCTTATCCCTAGTTTCTGCATTTGGATTTTTTGGATTTGAATTTTGAACTGAAATCGACTGAATTTGAAAGTTTTAACTTGAAATGTTCAGTAACGTATAACAAATATTCAATTCAATTGTCTTCAATAAATTGATACAACAGAGTTATATGAGTTAAATTTGAAGAATGAGTAAAACTAGCACTTGCAGTTTAGTTCAAGAAAGCAGCTGTACCAATGGTAAGTAAATCTTCGGGTAATCACATTTTCAAACTGCGTGGTTAAAGCTTTGTTTCGCATAAGAATGACGTCTAATTCAGTAGCATCTACTCTACTCATTAGCATTGGCATATTTAATTTTAATCTCTACGGGATCCTGTGTCGTATACTTTTTTTATTGCAGGAGTTCAGACAGGCAGGCGGCCCACTTGATGGAAAGCGGTTACCATCGCCTATGGACATTTGCAACACCAAAGGTGCTACAAATGCGCTGCTGCTCTTTAAAGGGAGACTGGAACCTCGTCACTAATGCTGAAACACAACTCAAGGTTGGGGTTGGGTTTACATATATGTCCCCGGATGATTTCCTGGATGATTTTAATGGTTAATGTGTTTAGGAATATATTTAAGACTTATTTATAACAACTGAAATTGGTGTTGAGTGGAAAAAATACATATTCAATTAATTATCGAAGTTTGAAATTCACGACAATGATCTGGTAATTTTGTCGCCGAGACGTTTTTTGACGGAATTTATCGAAATAGGAAATACTATGTATCTGAAAATTTAAATATGTGGAGTTTCAAACAGTCGGTTAGGTTAGGTTTTGTGTAGACCAAAGCGCCAGAACCGACTGGTAACCATTCACTATTTATCTTATATATAAGTGAAAACCAGAAGTGAGGTTAGATTGACAAAAACATTAATAACTCAGGAACTATACATTTCCGCCACATAGGAGTTGCAGAAGGAGTAAGGTTTGGTGGAGTTATGCAGAAACACCGTATCAGGAACTCCCGCTTCTGTGGCAGTCTTCATGTCCGTGACATAGCAGACAAATTGCAAGTGTTGCTTACACTGGTACAGTCACATTTTATAGAGACCGGCTAATCATCAACATTTCTTGGGCCTTCCGCTCCACCAGGTCCCGGTCCAAGGGGAAGGCCCAAGTAATATTGGCTTGATTTTGTGAAGAATGACATGAGTACCAATGGTCTCAAAACGGGGGTGCTGAAGACCACATAAGTGGAGTAGATAAAGTAAGAATGTGGACCCTCGGCGTCGGACTGAACACTCAGAACGCAACCGGGATTTAAGGCTTAGATGATGATGATGCCATAGGCTCTGTACCATTGATAGTATTGATACAGTGGGAATTATGAATCTCATCATCTGACAGCTAATGTCAATAACTAGATGTAGATTTCATCAAATTGGTTCAGTTAACCCGTTCTGTGTTTTCCTCATTTAGTACTTACTAGTGATCTTGAGTTGATCATGTATAAATATATATAATATATAGGCTTTAATGTTTTCAGTTCAATGTCATCAATATTGTTAAATGAATTTTTCAGATTCTTCAACTCGATGCCATGTATGCAACATAGCTGTTCCAAAAGCTTTTATAGTCGATCACATGAAAAGTTCTTTACACATTTACAATGTCCAAATAATGGATATTACTTTGGAAAGATCCAAAGACTTCATTAAAGCTAATAATCTTGAAATTAAGGTAGCTGAAGAGACAAATGATGAATTTTGTGATGTTTGTAGTGTAAGCTATAGCTATGTGCAAAAATTAAAACATAAAACATCTGATCAACATAAGAAGCTTGCTATTTATGATAAAATATTTCCAAAAATATGTATTCTCCTCAAAGATTTTGCAAACAATTTAGAGGTAATAGATGAAATCAAAGATGTATTAAATGAAAGAGAAAAAACAATAAGCACTGAAATAGCAATGAAAGTATCAAAGTTGGTTGTAATAGTGCACCTAAACAAATAAATCAAAACCATAGAAAATCTGTAGGGATGAAAAAACAAGTAACTCTGATGAGAAAGATAAATTTATTGATAACATTAGCAATGTGGGAATGAATACAGAAAAATACAGTAAAAACAAATCAAAAAATAATGAAATCATAGAAGAAAAACCAATAGCAAACAAAGATATACTTGCTCAAAAAAATGATGAAACTGTCAATGAATTAAGCAAGATAAACCTAAATCAAAATACAGTTAATGGAAAAAAACCAAATATGATACACTGTGATATCTGTGATGTTCATATATCTATTAAAGAATTTTTCAACCATTCACATGGAAGAAACCATAGGAAGAAGAGCAAGGCATTAAATATACCAGAACAGTTTCCAAGACTCAAAATTGGAACAATGCAGACATATTGTGATGTATGTGATGTCTATAAATGTACAGAATCTCATTTTAATTCATCGAAACATAAAAAGAAACTTTATAAGAAAGTATTAACCAAAAATCATTGTGTCACATACATTATAGATACTTTAAATGATAGTGGTAAATATTGCAAAGTGTGCAAAGTGGTCTTAGAAGCTAGCAAAACTATGGAGCATGTAGAAAGCGCAGACCATTTAGATAAGTATAAGAAAATCCTAAAAAGCTGTAATATAACAAAAGTTGGAAATGATTATTTCTGTCCCACATGCGATGTCTTTGAGCATGATATTGTAAAACATGTTATAGAGAATCACAAAACTCCATTTTATTTCCTTATGAGACATTTTGTGATGTATGTAGAATAAAAATTCTCAAACGGAATATACCATTGCATAACATAGGGAAAGTACATGTTGATAATATAAAAGGAAAAGAAGAGAGACACTTTAAATATATAGATGTATGTGTAGAGGATATAGGTAGTATCAAAGAAATGATTACAGTTGATGATTTTGGATTGAAATGTAAGATTTGTGACATTTCATTTTATGAGGCACCACCACTCATAAAACATATTAAAGGTGATGTCCACAATAACTGTTTGAAAAATTTCTACATTAATAATGGCATCGAAACTCTATCAGATAATGAATATGGATGTAACTATTGTCAAAGAATAATTACTAAATTAAATATTTTTGAACATATTAATGTTGAAGAACATAAAGAAAGAATGTATAATGCGCTTGTTTCAAATAGACAGCCCACTAATGCTGAGTGACAATATCAGAGGACTGTGTTTATTGTTACATTCAGGATGCTTTTGCTGCTTCTGTGCATTTTGCTCCATAGTCAAGTTATTTTCTTTCGCCAACTGATGTCAAAGGCATCTGTGCTTTTAGGCAAAAAAACCCCAGATGCATTGCAGAAGCCCATGAACTGCAAATATTGGGGAAAAAAATTTGAAGACATGACCGGTTCATGCAACTCTACAATGTAGTATCTATTTTATGTGCTACATTGGAGTCCCTCCAGGAAGTCCACCAGCTTCTTGATGTTGCCGAAGACTTCCCAGAGGCTGTTTAGAACGAGTGTTCAGATACTTCCCCCTGTAGTTGTCCACCCCTCCACTTTCCATCAGGACATGAGCGGTTGTTTCTTCTGCCTCTAGACAACCTAAGTAGTCCTTTAAGATGGGTATATTCAATAAGTGTTACATGTTTTATAGTTCTACATATTTGCCTTTTCAGTATCCATTGTTTCTATTTATGATTCTTCTGTGTGTAGTACATGCAGATCTCCTCTAAACTGCTGTACCAATTTTGATTTATTTTTTTATGTGTGATGTCTCAGGTTGATTTCGATTGATGAAATCTGATTTTCCTCTCATTTTATTAATATTGCTAATTTTATTAAAAATGGTTTTCTGAACATTATGCCTGGTAGCAATAACTTGTAATTTGATGTTTTGTACAATATTAAATAGATGATTTTGTTGTTAACTGGATCAGTACCTGATGGGCTGGACGCTGAGTTAGTGCCTAGTCTGACGGTTGGCACCTCACAACTCCTTCCTAAGAGAAGATGTGTGCAGAGCTGGCCTCCACATACCCCTCGTTGACCACCCTCGGGATCCAAGTGTGATGTTTACATGCAGTCCCCCAGCAGCTCCAGGGGTAATGCCTTGCTCGGCAAATTTTATACAAGAATTTTGATGTTTAGTATGGTTTTGGTTTCTGGGATTAACAGAGTGCTCTGTTGTATATTTTCCCATAAGACATAAGTGTAACTTGGGGATATACGAATCTGTGTTAGCCTGCAGATGGTTATTATGATATTTATTACTTTATTTAAAAAAAGCCATGGTAGCTTAGTGGCTGGTGCATGTGTCCCAAACTGAAAGGGCACAGGAGCGAATCGTATTAAGCAGTTCTCTAATCTGTGCTTGTTGTTACAATTACCACGGGCTAAATCGTGAAGGAAACCTGTGCATAGGGATAACCAATGTGTTAAACCTGCCAATCCATGTTGGACAAACATGGCAGGTACACTGTCTGTTCACCCTATAAATGGGAGACTCAAGCCCAGCTGTACGATATTTATGGGCTGTTATTATTATTACTTTCTCACTGGGTAGTTGTATTCCCTGGTATTCTATGGTTTAACCTTGTTTTGTTACTATTTTTTTTATTTTGTTTAACGCAGAAGGCGTTTTCGTTTCTGTTATTGGCTAAAAAATGTCACCGTAGTGCTGGGACCGCACATGTGATACAGTTTTACAGTTATTTTCGTTTCACGCAGATATGGCGTTGGATTTAATGCGCTATCTGTGATATGACATTGTTTTTAATTGTTAATGACTACATATTGACAGATAACGTATGTTATACGATAATATGGCTATGTGTTAACGGCGTTGTTTTTTACTCTATAAATGAGTATTTACTATGATCATAGGCAATAAAATTCAGGTGCGACCCCAACATTGAAGATAACCTAAAAAAAATATTTAATTGCATTATGAATGCCATCTTACTTACGTTACTATTACATCTGGGATAATGTTATTGGCTGTTGCATACATATGTAGGGGTGGGTTTTATGCATTATTTGTGATGCTATATTTTTTATTAATTGTTAATGACGAGAAACATTGACAGATAATGCATGTATATCCACTAACGTAGCTAATATTAAACGGAGTTATTTTTAACGATATAAACAAGATTCGTTTGGCTACAGTCGCTAACACTAACGTTATCCCAGATGGAGTAGGAACATTAAAGTTTATAAGTTACAAAATGTTGTCGTTAAAGTTTGCCTCAAACGCAGGCAAAGGACGTGGTCCATACAGCCTTGTTTTTGTTATATGTAGAAGTCATCGTTATTATAAAAGGCCTAAGCCCTGTCAAGTGTGATTTTATCAATACCTCTTCTATTGTAATGTTTCTTTAATACTTCGCACAGAATCTAGATTTCGTTAAGATACTTCATTATCTAAAAAAAATAGAATTGGTTTGCTAATGTTTCAATATTGTAGTCTATTCCAGTTTGACTGTGTTTTTTCACGAGTTATGATGATTATATTTTGTTTAAAGGAATCGACTGATTATTTGGAAAAATACGGCAAGAGAAAGATTAAAAAACGGTATTATTTTTTATATCTGAGACACAGTGAAAGTGACTTAACTAGCCCACAAATCTAGATAGTCTGCGCTACAAAGAATTCTCACAGAAAATAAAAGGAGCAGTACGGCATTTGATATAATTTTGTTTATTTGTGTAATATTTCCTATTTATTAATTGGTGACTAGCTAACTACCTACATCGACTTACAGAGTATTATAACAAAAGCAAGATTAATTATGTGGGATATTTCTGTGGTGCAGAATCTTGTAATATTCGCTACAATGGCAAAGGAAATTAGTCCATACAGCCAATCTGATGTATAAGTGTTCTTATAGCTCAGCTGAATCATAGGCTTCAACTGATGCCATTCAACGGAGATCTTGTGACAATTCGAGAGGCTACACAGATCACATATCTCACATAAACAACATTTTTTGAGTAGTATAATGCTTTTTTTCTCTAAAGTGAACAATAGTTGTACTATTTGTTATTTTAGAGTGATATTACACTTTTCTGGAAAATAAAATTGTATACAGTACAACGTCCCCTTATCGTTACCATCAAAACCCTAACAAATATACAGTAGTAGGCATCAGAGCAAATATTTTTGAAGTGATAACTTCTTATGGGAGGGTAAACCGCTTCGCTTCGTAACGCGTTACGTCGTCAGTCTCTGGCTTCCCATTCTCTCATGTTCCGAGACGTGTGTTTTTTTTTCTTTATGTGTAGTTATATGAAACTAGTGGCCTTAATTTAGTTACCTTTATTTTTAAATGACACAAATTTGGGCCACGATGGTTACAAAGAACTACACATGAAGAAGCACACCTAGTTTAATGTTTAGCCTAGTTCAACTCTTTCATTACCTACATGACTAATTTGCTCTCCTATATAATTTGATCAGAGCTCTTGTCGTCTTGTTGGTTTTTCTTAAAATCTACGAAATAATTATAGTAAGTAGAGGTAATAGATTGTTTTGTATTTTTTTATAAGATGGAACTTTTTAATATCTTCTAAATAGACTTAAAGTCGATGGAAGTGAATAAACATTTACAATAAAATGTTCAGAATCACAGTGTATTTATTTATTGTCCGCATACCAATAGTTTCATGACGCCTCCCTCTTTCAATAAGAACAACCGCTTCCCAACGTTAACAACACTACTTACTATATTATCCCCGCAAATTGCTAATGCACGTGGCCGCCATTTTGGTGACATAACCGTAGCCGAACACTCAGTGCTGTTAGCATCACTGGCCGGCGATATCACATATCGAGTTGCGGATGACGTCACGTGAATTATAATTCGACAAGGTTCCAGCGCATCAGTAATTTGGGGGGATAATACCGTTACAATTTGGGCCACCTGCATATCTGTAAACAAAGCACATTTTAATTCGAGTCCTGCAACTCGTAACAATACTATAGATATTAGATTGAAAAAACACCTTGGCACCACGAGAGCTGTACCGGCTTGTATATTTTTCTAATTTGTTCTTTTACTCCTTACCATTAGTAGAAAATTGGCATTTTAAGTATTATCAGCTATTGGGTAAGTAAATTATTATAAAAATAAAATAAAAGTAAATTGCAAAATTCGCTCTATCACAGGGCACTTGACACATCTGTGACCACTCAAAAAGCTATACTTGACAATACCATAACACAAAAACATAACTACCTACTAAGTATTTAAAAACTATCAATATCCTACAGTTATTGTACATTTAAGAATAATTATACACGTTTTTTAAAAATACAGCTGTCCCTTTTTAGTTCCTGCCAAAAATTCTCGGCTAATAATTTAATAAATAAAATAAACTATTTGTTCTTTGCAAGGCGTGTTGGTAACACTGATAATTTTTGAATTGGTAACTCTGTTTCTGATGTTTAAATTTGGTTTTGGATGTTAAAACTTTTATAGTTATTTTTATAAAAGTTTTAAAGGTTTAATAAGATAGAGATTGCTAAAACAGAGTCATACTAGAGTTAAACTAGTATGTCTCAAGGAAGGAGTTTCAAAGGTAAGCAAATCCAAAAGAAATTAGGTAAACAAATTGCGTGTTTTCAAGTTTCAGTTTACTCGTACAGTATTATTATAGTTGGATATGATTGAAGTTACTAACACCTAATTATCAGGAAAGCCTTTAAGATTGCACATGTCTAGGATCTATGCTTTCCACATCCATTCCAACGAGATTGTGATCGCCGGTTTAAATAACATCACTCGCCCATAATATTACATTTATCAAAACACGGTCTTTATATGCTAAACTCATTGAGGTTGAGATAGACGTTTATAATACGGCCGGCGTAACTTGGTGAATGTGAACATAGGCTCTGCGAACTTTAGCGCATGTAAGCTCGTGAAGAAAATACAGTGACCAACTAGTACAAAGCAATGAAAAAATACAGGGATGAAGGGCGACCAATTTTATTCACTGACGAGTCATATGCCCATTCATCACACGAGTGTACATGCTCTAAAGTTCGCAGAGCCAATGGTCACATTTGTCAAGTTATGCCGGCCGTATTATATATGATCTTAGGCCAAACTGTAGATATTGTATAAGAATTTAACGATCAATCATTATATTATTCAGTGATAAAAGGTCTTGTTCAAAGTTATAATAATCAAGAATGGATCAGCAAGTTTATAATAATATAATAATAACAATTTAAAAAGCTAGCTAACTGCGGTTGTTATCAGAAACCATGGTTAAGTTGTCAGAAACATGTCAGACTTGGTAATGGTTGCTGAATAAAACCATAAACCGACAAGTTTATGGGTAAACTAATGAATAATACCTATCATGTTCGCTGTTATTTGGTATAACTATTGAATTAAAACGAAAAGATTTTATGATTTTTCACTGAACCTGACTTCAGGGAAAATAGAATAAAATTCAGTTCTTGTTCTAGACATTTAGGTCAGGTCATATTCAAAAAGCTAAAGGTGGCTGAACCATTTGATGCAATTGGACTATAGTATTTAAACCAATTTTGCTAAGTCATTATTATCTGAGTGAAAAATTATATAGATACATTTGAAACAATCATTTCTAAGCTGTCTGTTTTTTACTTTATCTTCACTATGTTCTTTCCATGTCATCCTTCACGATGTCGAACTAAGATTTCTTGAATTTTCTGTTATATCATATTTATTGTACACAACCGAGTCAATGAAAGGGCTTGGGTTGGCTTCTTTCTAACTTTAGGCTTAGAACAAGATTTTTGTGAATATTTTTATGTTAAATTGTAATGTTAATCAATGTTTTCAGATCGTTCAACACTATGCTATATATGCAACATGATGGTACCAAAATCTTTTGTATTGAAACATATGAAAAGTTCTTTTCATATTAACAATGTTCAAATTATAGACAATATATTAGAAAGATCCAAAGAGTATATTAAAGTTGAGAATAAATATGAAACCAAGTCTAATGCTGAATATGATGAGTTCTGTGATGTTTGTA
This sequence comes from Dendrolimus punctatus, assembly GCA_012273795.1. Taxonomy (NCBI): domain Eukaryota; kingdom Metazoa; phylum Arthropoda; class Insecta; order Lepidoptera; family Lasiocampidae; genus Dendrolimus; species Dendrolimus punctatus. The sequence goes on from CM022556.1 coordinate 2,994,770, forward strand.
GTGTAAGCCATAGCAATGTTGAAAAATTAAACCATATAAGTTCTGATCAACATAAAAAGCTTGTAGTTTACACTAAAATATTGCCAAAAATTTGTATTCTTTTCAAAGATTTTGCAAACAACTTAAATGTTATTGATGAAATCAAAGAAATATTAAATGAAAAAGAATTAACACTAAGTGATGAGAATAACAGTGAAAATAAAATGACTTATAATGCAAGAAAAGATATATGTCAAAACCTTAAAGATTCTTGTGATGAAATTGTTCTTGATAATGATGAACATGATGTTAAAGATACATTAACTTTTGAAGCAAATAATGTGTGTATGAAAACAAGAAAATATAAGGTAAATTCCAAACCTAATAATCTAGCAGAAGAGATAGCAAATATAAACAATGAAATATTCATACAAAAGACGACTGAGACTGTTAATGCATTAAACAAAGTAAATCCAAATGAAAGCATAGTTGAAAAAAGACCCGCTGACATATATTGTGAAATATGTGATATTCATATAAATTTTAAAAGATCAAACTATATAGCTAGGAATAAAACGAAGCAATCAAATGTGCCACAACAGGCATCTAAGTCCAAAAAAGGTAAAGAGAAGAGGTCCGAGGTTTCCAATTGTATGGACACACATTGCAAGTCACCGCAACATAAAAAGAAAGTTTATGAGAAAGTATTAACAAAAAGTCACTACAATACATATATTATAGATACATTAAATAATGGAGTTAAGCAATGTAAAATTTGTAAAATTGTTTTTGATGTTAACAAAATTGTAGAACATGTAGAAAGCGCAGAACACATAGACAAATATAAGCAAGTGCTACAATATTGTAACATTATTAAAGTTGGCGATGATTATTTCTGTCCTACTTGCGACGTTTTTGAGCATGATGTTGTTGAACATGTTACAGAGAAGCATAAAACCCCTTTTTTGTATTCCTATGAGATCTTCTGTGATGTATGTAGGATTAGAGTTCCAAAAAGCAATGTAACATTGCATAACAAAGGTAGGCTTCATATTGATAATTTGAAAGGGAGAAAAGAAAAACCCTTTATACATATAAATATGTATGTAGAAGATATAGATAGATACAAAGACTTTATTACAGTGGACAAGTTAGGATTGAAATGTAAGATTTGTAATGTTTTATTTTACGAAGCAGCACTACTTATGAAACATTTGAAGAGCTATGCACACTATCACCATTTCAAAAAGTTATAGTCATGTTTTTGTAATCATATAAGGAATACAGGTGTATAATATTGTAATACAATAATTACAAATATCAGTAACACAATATTGAGGATTCCCTTGCATTGATGTTATACTCTGTGCCAAATTTCATCAAGGTCTATAGAGTCGTTCTGGCTTGATAGAGCAACAAACATCCATCCATACCTTAGTATTTATAATATCAACGCCTCCATGCAATAATCCAGTATTCAAAAGATTTAAATTTTACCACAGATATTGTTTGCCATAAGAAAAGCTCTGTACAGTAAAAATGTGTTGGGGACTTTTTTCATAATTAATATATATTACAGGGGGTTGATGTATGGAGGCTTTTGGTATTAAGTGTAGAAGTTTAGATTGGCATGTATTAACCTGACTAATATTACAAATGTGAATGTGAGTTTGTTTGTTTGTTACGTTTTCACACTTTGATTACTCAACCAATTATCATGAAATTTTGCATATACATCTTATTCTTTTATACAGAAAAAGAATACAGTTCACAAGATATAGAAAATAAAATCAAATAGATGTCGCAATAGTCGCGGCTTTTTTGAAAATTCACTAACAAACAGACAAGGTTACCATGACGACGTGTTTGCTCAGGGTGGCATAGGTAACCCCAAAAATCTACTGCTCCCAATGGGTAGAGAAAAACCTGAATTGATTGACAAAATGTGCATTAATGCAAGAGAAGCCCCAGGCAAAAGCTATAATAATTAACTTACAGTAGAGGGTGGACAGACAGATTCAATTGATATATTTTTTCTTGTCTTAGGCCTAGGCCGCACTACGGTTTTTTCCCTGGAGCGGTTAACCGCTATAACCGTGAAACCGCTCGAGACATACACACTATGATTATAAACCGCGAAACCGCTCGTGATTTTCACAGTTTGAAAATGGATTTCAAAAGAGCAGTATGTATATTGTTGCTCTGGTACAAGAAATAGAAAAAGAAGACCAACGAAAATTTCACAAATATTGGGTCCATCCACTCACTACCCGTAGATTTGAGAAAGGTTTCTTTCATAGTATAGGATCCCGCTATACAACGACCTTCACCGAGATGCTTATTAGATGAAACCTATTTTATACTTAATTTAGTGTGTCAATAAATATATTGCATATGGGTTGCCTAAAAAATTTCAGTCCAGTATATGATTAGGAAGGTCGTTGTATAGCGGGATTTTAGGCTCTCAGAAAAAGTATAAAATTTTAAGAGAACATCCAGAGAAATTTTTTAACTACTTTCGAATGTCAGTAGCCAGCTTCGATAAAATTTTAATTTAATTGTAATGGAACGACAACACAACTATTCTTCGCGGCGGTCGGCCGAATATACCAGTATATATAAAGTACTCTGTGGCCGAATACTAGCCAAAAAACCGCCCGCGGTTAACGCATAGAGCGCGTGCGCCACTAAGTTCTATGGATTACAAATTTTGCTACGGTTTCTTATCGCAACAATTTTGTAACATTCACGGTTCACGGTTTTAAAATCAGTCGCGGGTATAAACCGCATTTGCGGCCGCTTGTATTCGTTTTGTTTCATAAACTCACACGGTTAATAAATGCTGCGGTTTCACCGTAGTGTGGCCTAGGCCTTAGAAGTGTCACTGGCTCATAAGTTGTTAGAGCACGCAAAATGATGATGTCAGAAGTTTCTAAAAAGTTGTGGTGGCTTTGGGCCAGTGCACACATTCCAAATTCAGAGGATATGGATTTGAATCTTGACCAGAAAGCATGCACCACTTATCGTTATAATTAACATCAGCTGATATAGAAGATACATCTAAGATAACCTATGAGTCAAACCTGCCAATCCACCTTGGAATATCCTTGACGGGTATACTGTTGCAGGTTGTTATTATTTAAAAAAAATTGTTTCTGGAAGTAAAAAGAATCTAATAACACATTATTTGAGCGGTTAATTATTTTAACTCCTACTATTTTCTATGAAAATAATTTTAAAATTTATTGTTAGAGTTATATTTAATTTTAGAATTTATTTAGGCTCCCCATGAGGATAATGTTAAAGGTATTGACTGGCCAAATGTGTCTTAAAAAAAATAACGCATTTATATAACACATTACTATCTTTATATATGAAATGATCATTAACTATAAAATTATCCCAGATGGAGCAGTTTGGTCACATAATGTGTTCAAAACTGTAATAGAAAGGTGTACTGTACATTCAATTTTAAAATATTGTTTCCTATAAAAGTTTTTTTATAGTAAAATTTAGAAGAAACTGGAAACTTTCAACTTTTTACTGATTGTAATTTAAAAAATGTTTTAAACAAGAAATTGATATAAAGTTTTAATTGGACTATTAAAAAAAAGAACAGATGTGGAAAAGATTGGTGACGGCCCAACGTTGTCACAAGAGTTATGTGTTCAACCTTAATTATATATTTTTGTTTCCGTTTACTGGAGTAGGACTCTTTTTTTTGTTATTCTTATGTTAACATATCTCACTTTTAAATATAAACCTACAGTAAGTTTTTAAAATGCAGGCTGATTGTTTTTCAAATTTGCCACAAAGGCAGGGCAGGCTGATTGATTTGACAATTGAATTTGCAAATGTCAAACTTCTTTTTTTGGAGGATTGAGTCTTAACGCAGACTTTACCAATGTTACAGAATGTGAAACTTATTTCTAGGCTCAGAATTAAATAGTATGTCTTTGCAAATTTTCAGTTAGGTCTTTACAATGAAACAAGGTACGTAAGTACTTATCATCGCTTGTATGCTGCTGAAGTTTAATCTCAGAGCACTAAACAAACTATGTATCGGGTGTCAGGAGCGTCTTGAGCCGCGATTACACGCGTCTCGGACGCGGTTTCAGTATTGTCAACTCTGATTAAATGCAACGCACTTTTTCATTGAAATATTGACGTGTATTGGATTATTATCGTCAGAAACAAATATTTATTTAAAAAAAATTGCGAGTTCTTATTTACTCACAAAAAATATTTAGCAAATTTTATATAAGTAACCTTCAATAAAAAGTTATCTAACTGAATGGTGAAAATCTGTTGTGTGCTTTAGGAGTTGGTAGATATTCAGACAGAACAACGTGGAAAATGTAACTATGTTAAAAAATTTCTTACTCTATGCTTAGAAATTATCTTTGAAATACATCATGATCGAACTTAGACCATTCATGGTCTAGTGATCGAACGCAAGTTGGCAACACTGAAAACGTCCAGATTACTGTGCCGTTTCCCTGCTCTTTGTCGCGGTAGCGGACATCATGTGAACTAGTGGGGTTTATCGTTAAAGATGCGACAGAAGTATAAACAATATCTGTAATATTTTTCTGTAAAATGTAGCGTGTTTAAGAGATTTTTATAGACTGGTAAGTTGGATAAACTTATAAAATGTTCAGAAGAATAGTGTGTTTTATTTACCAGCGTTTCCTGGGCTGAGATGCAAAAATAAAACTGTCCTGTCCTCTTCCTTTTCCAGTAACAAAAAATTAATAAAACAACATTTTTTAAATTATTTAAAACTTAGCCAAATACAATTAAAAATCTCAATACGTTTGCAGCAGTATTCGAGTTGAGGTGATGTTAAGTAGTTTTCTAAACTATAGAGTTGTGTTAAATAGAACCGACCAAACCCATAAACTTGACAGGTCTACTATAACAAGAATTGTCTCTAAGTCTAGTAGCTTCTTAAAATGGTCGACCCACATTCGTGCACTCTGCACTATACCTAGTCTATCGATATAAATAAAAATGAATCTTAGAAAAGTATGTAAGCGCATAAATTGAGAACGACTACCGATTTTGATGAAATCATTTGTGTGTGTTTGAGTGGGTCCCCGGATGCCTTATCACAATTGGTACCCGTAAGTGGCGCTGGGATCGGGTTCTAGAATCCTCCTAATCTTCTGGACCTATTTTGGTATCTTTTTGTGTGTTTGGTGGGTCCTTGGATGGTTTAGATTTACAAGTGGAATCGAATCCTAGATTTTTGCTTTTTCTGGGCAGGACAACGTCTGCCGGGACCTCTAGTGAATAATATTTTTTATTATTTACCTATCTCATTTTACTTAAAAAAATCCGCCATTTCAGGATGAAAGAAATTATGGTTATTAACTTGCTCATTTCTCGCTATAATCAATGTGACCAAAATAGACATTTAATGCCAGTTTGCCAGTCTATAATATTGACCAGCAATCCTAAAGCTAAATGGTTTGGTGCGCGACGATGGCAAGAGGCCGGACGGAATCTCACTTATTCCTTGGAAGATGGTACGAGTCATTAAAAAAAAAAGGCTTCTTAACTAGTTTTGTGAATACGCTATAGAACTATAAAATCGCATAAGAAAATTTGTTTTCGACAGCAAAATCAGATAAAAACTGCGTAACCATTAAACGCTTTGATATGTGTTTTATGTTAGGTCATCAAAGGTTAAAATTATTTATTTCTATAAAATATTAAGTAATCTCATATCATTAAACCAATTTATGTTCATTTTCTATATTTTTGCATTAAATGATAGAAAAACAAAAGCTATTAGATTTTCTCTTACTGTATACTAGCTTATTGCTGCTCAAAAACTATTAATATTTCATAACTAATGTTGATTTAAAAGTTCATATATTGTTAAAAATTAAAATTGTACAACCCAAAATCACTTGAGTTTACGACAAAAGTTGCGTTTTTTAGAAGTTGTTGTATATATGTAGTTATGTATGTGTATCGGGTTTCTGTAACGAAAGTTGGCAACACAGAAGTCGTGTCCGTCACGTCCGACACAGGGCGTGAACTTTGTTTTGGACGTATCCTCAGCTGGGGCTGAGCACGTCAACCGCAGCCGCTTACGGACGCGTGCCGTAGCTTTTGCACGGCTAGAATTCCGTTCGCTTATTTCATCCTCCCCTGTTCAATTCTCCAGTGTCATGCCCTTTATGTCACTCCTCTTATCTGATTGCTTTATTGAATTCCTTTTATTATAATCTATTCTAAAAGCTGGTAACGTAGCGTATTTAGCTTCACTCCTGGTGTTGCAAACGGCGACGTTGACCAACTTTCACTAGATGACCTGTTTGCCACCTTAGCAATAAAAAAAATGTTATTTCCCTTAGGATAATAAATAACCTTTATAATTAATATTGACCAACTTTTGGAATAATAATTTTTATTATTAATAACATTATGACATAAATTGGATATAAGGACTTGTATCCAATCACAAAAGTCTTATAAAAAATATATATGTTGTTTATGTTCGGGGAAAAACACAATTGATAAATTATTGGAAGTGTAGATATAATCATTTTATACATACAAACGTATAGTTATAGGGATGTAAATAATAATATCGATAATTTCAACGCTTCAAAGTATAACAGATTTATTTATTAGATAATCCAAGACAATATTTTAATCTTATTATTAATGTTGAGTAAATGTGATTGTCAAGAGCGTTAAAGATATAGTAGTCACATTGTTTATATAGTTTCCGTAAGTTAGACTCAGACTTAGACTAGACTTCTCAGACTATTAGGAGTTCGTTAATATAAATAACGACTGTCTAGAATCTAGATAGATTCTTGATATGATTTTGAACGAATTGAATGATTTTAGCGTCTCTGTGTAACACTTCTACCATAGTTTATTTGCAGCTTTTGTAAATAAAAGTGTAATAATTGTATTTGAGACTTTTAAATATCGGTAACCGAAACAAGCTTATGATGATACAAATATTAGAAAACGAAAGAAATCTAAGGGAACCAAAATCTATAGCCTATATTGCAAATTGATCCAGCTGAAGTTTTATTGTAAGTGAACGAACACGTCCTTCGCAGAAATTATGGTCGTTGAGCAGATGAGTCCTGAACTGGAGATCACGTCTAGGCAATAGGGCACGACGTCTACAAGCCCGCTGGAATAATGGTCTGCGTAAGGTCGCTGGTTGGATGAGGAAATATGAAGACTGCATTATGTGCCTCAATCTTGGAGCGCTACTTACATACGCTTAGCAACAGATCACGATAGGTTGACGACGAACATCGATAATATTGTTCTTCGATATATCGTTCAACCCTAATTAATGTGGTTTAAATATATCAATGTGTGGATCGACTCGACTGACACCACAACACAGAACACAAGTACTCTCTAACGAGCACCAGAAGTAGTTTGTGCATTGAGTTTTGTATACTGGAAAAAAGACGCGTTAATTTTGCTCAAGCTTATTGCAAGGGTTCATTGGATTAAAGTCCAGAGCTGTTAACTGTAATACACTTTAAATTGACTATTTCAATACTTGCTTCTGAATTTCAACTAACTTTCGTGTGTTTTTTGTGATTTAATTGAAATTTGATTTTCAAAATTGTATCTTGTTTTCCGAGTACAACTAATGTAAGTATTTTTTTAATTTTTTATATGGTAGTTCAGCAGACAGGCAGATTATCCACTTGATGGTAAATGGTTACCATCGCCCATGGACATTTGCAATGCCAAAGGTGCTATAAATGCGCTGCTGCTCTCTTAAAGGAGACTGGTGTGAGAAAAAGGCATTGAATAAGTATTTACTTGGGCGATAAATAATTGCTTCAGTTTCATTTTTTGTAATGATATTTAAAGGTTGTTTAATTTTATTTCGAAATCTAATTTATTAAATGACAACTTCTTTTTATAAAACCAAGTAGTACCAGTATATATAAAGTACTCTATGCCAAGTAGACTCAATTCTTATATTCACTCATTAAAATCAGCGGCGTAGCGTGGTGACGCCCTGGAAGACAATTTTGCCGCCTTTTTATTTAGATATTTCAATTTAATGCATACTATATCTATACTAATATTATAAAGATGTAAAGTTTGTGTGTTTGTGCCGTTGTAGCGGGTAATCTCTGGAGGTACTGGACTGATTTTGAATATTCTTTTTCTTTTGTTTTGCCAGCAGTCGCTACAAAACATCATTCAAAGAAAGGGGATTCCCCGAATTCGTCACAGAATAAGTTATGAAAATCCGTGGTCTTATCAATCGGTCCGAATTTGTAGTTGCAATAAAAATATGAAATGATCCTAACTTTTATATTATTTATAGAGAAATTTTGCCTCCCTCTAAAAAGTGATTAAAATAGTTATATAGTTTTGAAGTTTTATGTCATTGCTTCATCTGGGATAATGTTAGTTATTGTGTTACGCATATGTAGCGATGGGTTTAATGCGTTATTTCTGATACGCTAATTAGACTAGTAAACAAGTACCTTTTGGACCAACTTTTTTCAGCAGTCTCCGAAAATTATAAATGAGGTCATTCGATTCGGAATGGCATCTAGATGATTTTTGAAAAAAATGAAGTTCCGCTTGCAAAAATTGTAAAAGTTATTAACAATTAACTAAAAAAAGGGGATTTAGTTTTTTGCAAATATCTCGAAAAAGTAATAAATATTTTTCAAATCTGAAAAAAGATTTGAAAAGAGGAGGAAATTTACTAAAAAAGTCTTGACCCCCGAAATTGTAAGATCAAAATTTATAATTTTCCGAGAGGGATGAAAATATGGCCGCAAACGGGTACTCTGGCTTACGCAAGCCACACCCACATCGGCCCTTTAATGAATAAATATTATTTAAACATACTAAATATGAAAATAAAAATTGAAAAAATTCAGGCACTAACTGAATAGATGAATGAACTAATCTGCTTGATATTGTTTTTTAAAACATTTTTTCATTTTGTTATTCAATAGTTAATTAATAACATATTTTTTTGCTCGAACATGAACATTGCAAGTGTGATAATTGTTAAACTATAAATTTAAGATTTTTTCCTTTCTTTGAGCAATTCCTGAAAGGCTTTAGAATAGAACCCCGTTGGCAAAATTAGAAAATGTTTATTATGAATTTTTTTATTAATAATTAATAATAAATTAATTTTTTATTAATTATTAATAAATATTAATAATTATATTAATTTTTAGATAACCAATTTTCGTTATCTAAAAATCATGCCATTCCGAATCGAATAACACCTCATTTATAATTTTCGGAGACTGCTGAAAAAAGTTGGTCCAAAGGAACTTGTTTACCAGTCTAAATCTTAAATAATGACAATTAACATGTAATCTATAAACAGTAGTGTAGCTTTTCGATGACGGCGTTATTTTTAAAGCCATAAAAATACTCGTTTGGCCACAGTCAATACTTCTCGTAAGATAGTAGTATGTTTATTGGTAAATATACGACTAGATACAACAGTGTTCCAGATGGAGGCTGAACATGTCTTACTACGATAATTTTTTTAATGTTTCAGTGTGGAGTTTTTGACATTTATTAAAAATGGCTTTGACATTTACAGGATCTGACGCTATTAAAGTTGGTTAGTAATTTGTTTTCTTTTTTAATTATTTTGTACACGGTACGCCGCCCGTACTTACGCGCCAAAAGGAACGTCGTACATACTGTTACGAGTTGCAGGACTCGAATTAAAATGCCGTTGGAATTACTATAGAATTTATTAGAACTATACAAACTCTTATCACAGGTACATATAACTAAACACAACCAGTCCTAACGTAAAGCACGATTCAATAACACGGGCAAAGTCCGTTACTATATAGATTATCGAATGTACACACGTCTTGCCACGCTTGTGGTTGTCGCTTGACTACCTCACCCCTCCGTTGGTGCATTGATTTATACTGTATAAATACAATAAACGTGGACTGAATTTCTAAGAATCACACCTGGCTAATGATTACCATAAAGATTACAATACACAATGGGCTGTTTATCCAATCTCAAATTTTAAACACAAAGTAAACAAAAGAAGACGGTCTTAAAAGCGTTTCAATGTTATTAGCTCATACACCGACTGGTAACAAATGTGCTTTTTTACAGATATGCAGATGGCCCAAATTGTAACGGTATTATCCCCGCAAATTGGTAATGCGCTGGAACCTTATCAAATCAACATTCACGTGACGTCATCCGCAACTCGATATGCACGCGTACTCGCCGGCCAGTGATGCTAACAGTACTGAGTGTTCGGATACGGTTACGTCACCAAAATGGCGGCCAGGCGCAATAGCAATTTGCGGGGATAATATAGTAAGTAGTGTTGTTAAGCATAAAAAATACACCCACCCTGTATGAAAGGTTAATATATGATGGGGTTACGTAATAGGGTGCAAGGTTTTTCCCCTTGTGTTATTCTGCCACGCTCGAGTAAATCCGAAATTCCCCGCTTGGTCCCTACTATTACGAGTTTGACAACAGAGGCCGACTTGAAAAATTCAACCTTTAAATTAATTTCTTTTTATTTCACAGGTGAATATGTTACATGTTATATATGTGAAAAGGATATACCTCAAGCATACATGAAAGAACATTTGGCTAGCGTCATTCACAAATGTAACGCTGATCTAATATGTATTTCTCTAGAAAGATCCAGAATTATGGTGAAAGAAAAGGTTCCCTTTGTACAAAGAGAACTAAACAACGGTGAATACTGTGACCTGTGTAACTGTCATTATGAAGATCCTTTGAACACTTTGACTCTGATAAACATTGCAAGCTACGTACATTGGAAGATATAATGCCAAAGATATGTGCTCTATTCAAAGATGCCGAGAATAACTTAAATGCACTTGACGACATATTGCAATGTCTACAGATGAATGTAAAAGAGGATACAAAAATAATTAAAAGTAAAACATATTGTGATATATGTAAAGTATTCAAATGCACCCAAGGTTTTGCTGGTCATAAGCAATCTAGAAAACATTTACTGAAGTGCATGGCTAATGATATACCAATACCTGTAATAAATAATAAAACATTTTGTGATGTATGTATTGTTTATAAAAACACCAGAAGTTATGATGCGCATCTTAATTCTGCATCGCATAAAAGTAGAACACCAAGGGACTTTAACTTTCTAGTTAATGGACATGATACCAAATATATGTTGTATTTAAAGAAACAGTGCAGGATATGCAGAATTCATGTTGCTAACGGTCTCAACGAAGTTAACAAACATATAAATAGCGTCGGACATATCTTCAAATACATTAAATTTTAAACGAAAACGACATAACTAAATTTGTCAATGAATATTTTTGTTCGAAGTGTGAAATGTTCTTTGATGATATTGTGAGACATTTAAATACAAATTCTCATTGCCATCTTTCCATATCAGATCTTGACAAGAGTTTTTGCGAATTGTGTCAAGTTAAAGTATCCTTAAAAGATTTTGCTGGACACGAGCAAGTTAGAAAACATATCAGAAATCAAAATAAATATGTTTCTAAAGCGAATATTAATTATATTGATTTTAATTTGGAAGAATTAGATATAAACAAGAAAGAAATGATTACTGTTAGAGATAACATTTTGAAATGTAAGGTTTGTGACGAAACACTGACTGATATTTTGAATCATTTGAACAACATGACCAGCATGAGGACACTGAACAGTAAAGCTTAGTATAGCGACACTTCTATGGACTATGGAATGTACCACGCGGAAAGTCCCGCTATAAGGTGAATGCACACATGTCCGAGCCGAACTCGTCGAACGAATCGAAGTCAAGGAGGCCTCGCATACATATCCGCACCAGAAGAATCGACCAGAACATAATGCAGAAATAGTACTCGTGCGTTGTTCTGTCATACGCAACTGATAGAACGCAATCCGTCGCGTCGACCGCATAAACTCGATTTCTGGGGTTCTTCCAGATTCGGACGATTCGACGCGGGCAAATGTGCGAGGTTTCATGTGATTCTATATACAGAATTCGCTGACTTCCCCGCGAGGTGCGAGGTTTCATGAGATTTCATATACAGAATTCTTAAATTCGTTTCGTTCGACTCGTTCGGCTAGGAAAAGTGTGCGTTCACCTTTAGTAAGCTCGCACTGTTTTTGAAGTTGCCTATGAAACGTCAGTGAAAAATCCGCTAAGTTCAGATTAGCGCCGGATTTTTTGCGCGATATACTAGCAACACACCTATGACACATAGGAGTGTTGCTAATATGGAGGGTAAAACCATCTCTATATATGAAGAAGTGTCCATCGAAATGCATTAAATACTACTTTGGCATCAGGGTGAATTTTAAAGAAAGCTCCAAAAGTTATTAGAGTAGTATTTTAGTGTTTTAGTTTTATAAAATTAAATATTACAAAATCACTAAGCGTATTATTCAAAATTTACGAAATAAAATCACTGTTCACGTTTTCACATAATAATTCTTTGAGGTTATATTTAGTAAATAACTTTGTACTACCTACGTAAATAGTTGACGTTTTCTAACAGTGTACTGTCACTGTCTACTCTAGTCGCAAAATATATATTGTTTTACTTGGCATATTTCGATTATTCGATTCGTCTACAACAGCTACATTAATACATCCTTTGTCTACATCAGCCATTATGAACTGTCATTGAACTGTTATTTATAGCTTACAACTGGACACTTCTTCAACTATTTTCCTATATGACATGATACTCTTTACTTCTACCCTCCAGTTGCTAGCAACTGGAGGGTAAAAAGCCTAGGCTTATGAATATATTTTTTGTAATTTTTTTGATGTTCTGAGAGAACTTTTTAGTTCCTGAATTGGATAATTGGTAAAATAAATTGTCTTGTTCAGTACAACTTCAAAGTGGTTGCATGTAAATTCCAACGTCTGTATTTGAGTGAATCCAAAAGAGAAAGTATTCGAGTGTCTTATTCATGTTGCCATTTTGTATTTTTCATGTTATACTTAATTCTATGGATAACTATTACTAGTATCTGGTGATTAAAAATTGGCGCTTAGTATATTTTTTCTCCTTTCTTGTTTATAGTTTTACGTTTTAGTTGTTATTAGTAATCCCTTTGAAATTTTCCTAAATTGTATCTAAGTAGCTATTATTTTCACATGCTTAATAACTAATTTTAGAATATATAGTTCTTGTTTTTTTTACATAATTTTTGCTATAATTTAACAAATAACTGCCTCGACCAGAGAGAGAGAGATAGAGAACACAAAATGAAATATGAAAATAAGTTTTTTTTAAATAAAAAATCTTTCTAGGCATGGATGGTGATAATGTTATGTATGTATAGGCTACGTTCCATTAGTGGCTCACAACGACCGCAGTCGCCTTGGGGAACGGCTAACGGAGCGTTCTGGGCGTTTTGAGTTACTAAAGGGAACGAGCTGATAGTATTCAAGTATGTACAGATAAATTCGCTTTCAGATATTTTTGCGTTTGTAACAGTGTACTGTCAGCACATAAATAAAATAATATATAATAAATAAATACTTTTATACATTTATGTAAGCTGGTACTTAATATGAAACTAATAATATTAAACGAGATTTAAATAATATTTCAAAACTTTATGTATATACTTATATATATATATATATATATAAATATATACATACATACTAGCTGTCCCGGCAGACGTCGTCCTGCCTGGAAAAGCTTCAATTGATAAGCCGACAGCAGCGCCACCTACCGGATCCAATTGTCAACCAACTCAGAAACCTCTGACTCATGCACAACAGCTTTGTTAAATATCATCACGTGATTAAATTGTTTACGATTCTATAAAGGACATACAGACAAACATTCATTTTTATATATGAGATATATATATATATATATATATATATATATACACACTCTTTTATGGTAGTTATATTGTAAAAGCCACATATTACACAATTTTGTTCAAATACATCCTAAGGTTATCTATATGAGAAATTGCTTTTAGTGATAAGACCGCCTATTGTCTTCCGTACTTAAACTTCTTGAATCGTATCTTATTGTTATGCAATGAAGTATAATATTCTTTCTATAATTGGACCTACTTATGCAAATTGAACCAACCCACATAATGACAGTTTTGAGAAAAAGCCGTTTTTATTAAAATTTTGCATACAAAAAATGTATCTATATTTGGTAAAAAAATAATTATTTTGAATATTATACATTAGAATATACAATATTCTAAATATAATTTTTGCAAAATTTTAATAAAAATGGCTTTGTCAAAACTGTCAGTATGTGGGTTGGTTCCATTTTGCATAACTAGGTTCAATTTTCACTACTAAATTTTAGAAACTAAAGTTTAGAAGTCCGGTAAATATAGAAATGCTACTACAAACGCAACGTCTCGAAGCTAATTAATCTGTTTTAATATAATGTAAAAACTTGACCTGTCAAAATCCAAGTGTCCCGAAATAGTAGCGACTCGCTACTATTTCGGACTATATAATGATGGAAAGCGGGTCTTTTCATCATTATATTAATACGCGAAGCAGAAACTTTGTACCCCTTTTTGCGACAACTGCGCGGACGGAGAAGCATGTAATTTCGCACACATATATATTTATGTATGTAATATCAATAGGAGTATTTATACAACGTGTTTCATACCTTACGACAATAAATCAGACCACGTTTTTTTGAATGACGTACTCTGCTCAAATACAAAAATGAATCAAGGTAGCTTCTTTGGTTTAGCCACAGGACCTCATTTTTCATTTCAGAATATTACAACAACATGTATCAGTTATTGTGTCTAAATCGGTAGGTTAGTGACGAATGTATCATGTTGGCAGCTCGTCTCTTCATCATTAAACGCGGAAGTTGTTCACTCTTACGCTCTCGCTCGCGAACCAATATTTACAAGATGTTCTGTTTTTATTCCCATTTTATCGCAATTAATTTGTTCGGAAATTTCAAAATTTTATTTTTGACATTACGGTTGATTTAATAATACCAAATAATTTGTATGGAGTACGACCGCTAAAGTTATCATTTATTGTCATTTGAAATGAAACACGCTGTACATATATGTCTATTTAGTATAAAATTTATGTAAATAGCTGCATATGCTCTGTATACCATCCTTTAACCAATTTAATATGTTTTTATTCCTGCCCCGGGTTGTCTCGAAAAGATCGCTTCTTAGCGATAAGACCGCCCATTGTACACATTTAGAATATTTTTAGGCTATAAGTTCATTTGTGTTTTCTGTAATGGTGTACAATAAAGTGTTATCTATCTATGTAGATATAACATCTATAAGGATTGCAGAATGTTATTTTTTTTTAAATTATGCATAAAAAATACATTAAATCATTCACACACACGCATATATACTCTTTTGTTTATTGTTAACTAGCGACCCGCCCCGGCTTTGCACGGGCATCACTAAATAGAAACCTCTAAAATTAGCAATGTTGCCTTAGTATATGATGCATGTATTATACATATAAACCTTCCTCTTGAATCACTCTATCTATTGGAAAAACCACATCAAAATTCGTTGGGTAGTTTTAAAGATTTAAGCGCACATAGGGATATAGGGACAGAAAAGGCGACTTTGTTTTATACTATGTAGTGAGTAGTGATAGTGATAGTGAAGTCAAATATATGATAGGCAAGGAACAACAAAACTCTTAATAAAGGTATAAAAGAAGATTTATTCATACACTTTACATAGATTTACAATTTTGAAAATATAACTAGTAATCTGCCGCGGTGTTCGCCAGATAGTCCCGTCTGCCAATATTCGACGCTTGCTTGTTTTGTACTGCTTCCAACTTCGGACATTCTGTTAATGCAGACGAGAAAGGGAATTATTAATCAATCAACAAGTTAATTGTCTCTCTATATGATATACTACCTAATAAAGTTCCAAAACCTACTAATGTCAAAACCCTGCTGGCCAACATCTCCAAACCACTTATTTTCAATCTTATATATAAATATATATCTTTAAATTTTATATATAAATTGGGGTTGTCTGGAAGAGATCGCTTTTTAGCGATAAGACCGCCCTTTGTACATAAGTAGATATAATTTTAGTCTTTAAGTTCATGATTGTATTGGTGTACAATAAAGTGTTATCTATCTATCTATCTATCTATCTAAATAGTATAAAATTGTGATGTCCGTATTATAATTATGTAGTATAATTAGGGTTGTCAGACGTACCGTATTTTAGGCTTAGTTTAAAATGTCCCGGCGGGACTGACTCTGTCCCGTATTCGAACCGTGCTTCGTTTTTTATTATTAAATCGATCGGTCTACGCGAGACAAAAATACTCACGCACGCAACGTTCGCAACTTCACATACACATATACTCGGATTAAGAAAGTTCGACAGAATTTATGGTTTAATTATACACTTTAATTGTTAATAATTTAAAAAAAAATGTCCGATAACATATTTTCAAAATGTTCACACTACTTTCAATAGTAGCAATGAACATTTTATCAAAAAAAAAAACAAAGAATGTCACTATATAATTTTGTTTTTTATTTGTCCCGCGTAAAACACTAAATTTCCGTATTTTTTTGCCTATTTAAACATTTGCCCCTTATAAGCTGAAAAAAAATCTGGCAACCCTAAGTATGATTATCCATGTTTCTGTATTTGTATTTGCTTTTTAT
The DNA here is from genome assembly GCA_012273795.1 of Dendrolimus punctatus. Lineage (NCBI taxonomy): Eukaryota > Metazoa > Arthropoda > Insecta > Lepidoptera > Lasiocampidae > Dendrolimus > Dendrolimus punctatus. The sequence continues at coordinate 3,011,440 of CM022556.1, forward strand.
TTTACATTTATTTGTGTTACCTACAGGTGGTGGCTATCTGCACATCGGAACAAGTTTTTTTTAATATTCGTATACCTCTATTTCATTTTTTTATATCAGACGTAATCGCTATTTAGTAAAGACATTGTTTTTTTTCCACACCTGACACTGGCAGTAATGGTGGTTCGATAAAGAACGAACCAATTGCCATTCAATTAAAAAGTCGAGTCAAGTCAAGTCAACAAGTTTATTGTTTTCATTTTTTTTATTTAATAATGAGTAATGAATAATTATCTAATAATGTCACATCAATATTATCTCTTTGTTGTGAAAAACACTACTTATAAATGAACGAATAGATTTGTTTGTTATTATCATACATACATACATAACTTCACGCCAGGTCCCTTGCGGAGTAGGCACGAACAACAGAGTGCCATACAGGCTTATTCTTACACACCTCACTTGCTTCTTTGACATTCATAGTTCTTGTCATGCACGCTTGCCTGTTCTTAAGGCTCCTGACATCACCTTCTGCTAGTACACGATCAATTTGATCGTGGAAGGTGTGTCGTAGCCTTCCGCGACTTCTGCATCCATCCACTTTTGCATTGTATATCTGTTTAGTCATACATTCTTTCCATATGCCCGAACCACCGGAGCATTCCTTTCCTTACCTTCACCCCGACACTCTCTTTCAGACCAACTCTCTTTCTTACTTCGGTGTTACGAACGCATCTCGGCCGCGTTTACTCTACTTTCATGCTCTCTGTTCCACACCCAACTCTCGCTTCCATACGTGAGCGTAGGTACCATCAGCACCGCGTTGTGTATGGCAAGCTGGGCCTTCTGGCTGAGGTTCTTAGCGCCTAGAAGTTTACCTAACGCTCCATTCACACTATTCCCCAAATTCACTCTTCTTTCTATATCAGCGGTGTACCTTCCATCCCTGCTAAAAGCACATCCGAGATATACAAACTCATTCGCTTGTTCCAGCATAACATCATCGACCATTATCCTTGCATTCGTTCTGGTTGTTTCTCTTTTTCTTTTGTTTGAAAACTTTGAAATTTATCAAATTGTATTTTTTTTACTCTTCCGACTCAAAAGGTTGCCCACCCCTGGTCTAGTACTATATATACCGCGGTCGCTTCGCTCCGTGACCTGGTGAAAGCCATGTTGCCGAGCGACGACTGCTGGGGAGCTGCGGTTACTTTTTGCGAGGCAGTAATGTCACTCAAGGAGGCCGCAGAGCGGGATAGGGAGCGAAGACCTTCGGCGCGTAAGTCTCTACTCGAGGTCGCCGGCCTTCAGCTGGCACCCGGAGAGGCAGGTATAATACGGCCGTCGTATCTTGGCGAATGTGAACATAGGCTCTGCGAACTTTAGCGCATGTAAACCGGTGATGAAAATACAGTGACCAATTAGTACAAAGCAATGAAAAAATACAGGGATGAAGGGTGACCAATTGTATTCACTGACGAGTCGTATGCCCACTCATCACACGAGTGTACATGCTCCAAAGTTCGCAGAGCCTATGTTCACATTCGCCAAGTTACGCCGGCCGTATTATACGCGCATTACTTCCCTACCTGAGTTAGGTTCCGTTTTCCGCGGGGGGGGGGGGGGGGGGCTTTAGCTTGCTAGGAGAGCAAAGTATTCATCTGCCCCCCGCACTACGAAGTAGGGTGTGCTCTCTCAGGGCACACCTCAGGCACTTTATAGCGCTGAATCGACTGTTGCGTAACTATGTTCTATATCTCAGTCTTTCCATCACAAACAAAAGCGCAGGGTCGACAGGGAGGAGGGGGTTTTTAGTGGGTATTGGGTCGCTTGCCCGTGCAGCTTCCTCTGAGTCGATCGCGGACGATGCACTGCCAAGAGCATACTATTGCTGCAGTGTTATCGTCCCCGACCGACGTGTGTAGCAACGACCCAGATTGTGCGTAAATCGGTTAAGCATTTTCCCTCGCCTCAAAAAAAGAAAGAAGATCTATATATACCTGTAATACGATGACCAAGACCACCGCAGTAGGAACAGCCCTGGCCATCCGGAACAGGCACGTCGGGCTCTCCTATCATGTCCAAAAGGAAGGCAGGCACCTGTTTAAAAGAAAGGAAACACCGTAAATTTCGTGTCGGTTGACACGTGTGCAATTAGAAATATAGAGAAATGTTTATTTAAGACAAGACGCAAAAAGACCAAAAAAAAAAATGTATCATAAGATGAGTTATTTTTTATTTTATTGCTGGAGTTCAGCAGACAGGCAGATGGCACACTTGATGGAAAGCGGTTACCATCGCCTATGGACATTTGCAACACCAAAGGTGCTGCTGCTCTCTTAAGGGAGACTGGAACCTGGTCACTAATGCCGGAACACAACTTAAGGTTGTTATGGCGACATACTCTAGACCAGGGGTGGTAGCCATCCAGTCCGGCAAATACCCTACCACCTGGCTGTAGGTTGTTTTGTCATCTCTTACGACAGGCCATCCGGCCGCAGGAAATTGTATTCTTTCGCCGTTCCTGCACGGATAATAATACAAAAAAAAATAATTATATCATAAAATCAATTATGATATGGTGCTTCCCAATGAGTCGTGTGTGACAGTTCGGCAACAATGGTGGTTCGCAGGATGGCCGAGTGTAGTATAGTGGTTGCGTAGCAACGAGTTGTTGATAGATGCATTGTGAGACGAGCGTTGTAATATTGTGTTTTAATTAATATACGAGTTTGATGATTTATAAATCATTTATTTACACACACACACACACACACACACACACACACACACACACACACACACACACACACACACACTCACACACACAGAGAGACACACAGACATACACACACACACAGAGAGACACACGCAGACACACACAGAGACACACACAGGCACACGCAGACACACACACACACACACACACACACACACACACACACACACACATATATATATATATATATATATATATATATATTATGTGTGTAAAGTGATCGGCAAAATCATAATTTAACTTCATTTAACCAATTTCTGTAAAGTTACATATAGTAGATCATTTTTCGAAAAATAAGGTCATAAAGAAGTTTCACTTATTACGTGTGTAACACACACACGTTTTGTTTTTTATTAAAAATCTACGGACTCGAGTTCCGTACCCTTTTTAAAAACTTAATTACTATCACAAGTTTTTTTGAGTTCATACACGCTTATTAAAAAAAAAAAAAAATATTTTTGTTACTGGTGTGACATTTATTTTGTGTTTTTTATGTTGTGCTGTGTACCTTAAGAATAACTTATAATAACATTTTTTCTAATTTTAATACTAAACTTATACTAATGTAGAGTGTATCTGTTACATGCTGGTGTATATTATCTTAACTATAGTAGAACTATTTTCTACGCGCAGTTTGGGTCATAAATCAAAGCTCGGCCTCAGCCCGGCTAAAGCGGTGAGCATGTTGCGTGGGCGCAACGCCATTATCGATAAAAACTCATTCTTATCAAAGAAAGATTATCATTCTTATAAAAATCGTATTATTATATTTTTTGCTGTTAATTTTAAACTTAGATATAAGTATTTATATTTATTTTTAATATAACTTGTTACATTTTAAAGTTTTGTATTTATAGTTTTCTAATACATAGAAACCTAATTAATAATTTATTTTAAATCATTATTATTCTTATTTTAATAAATACTTTGTTTTATCTATTTTGTTCTTTCATTTTTATCACTAACCCACAAAAAGACACAACTAAATACACTATCGATAACGCTTATCGACAACAATAATGCGCATCACTATGCCCGCCCATAAGGCCCGTGAGCGGAAGAGACAGCGAAATACTCGCTTCACCGCTCCGATTATTTTATGACCCAACTGTAGGGACAAAATAATTCTATTATAGTGCCGTGTCTGTTGTTTTTTTCTTTTTGTGCCTGGGTTATTAATTTTTAGGCTCTTTGTGTGTCTTGGTTTGTTTGTGTGTGTGTGTGTGTATGGCTTGTAAGTATAGAAGAGGTAATACCCCTACCTTCTGGCCAGCCTCCCTCAGCAGATGTGCCAGGTCCCTCAGCACCGAGTCATCAGCAGCCCTCCCCAGCAGGGTGGTGGCGACGCCCTCCCCTCCCGCCCTCCCCGTCCTGCCTATCCTGTGGACGTAGTTCTCAATGTCCTCGGGCATATCGTAGTTGATCACGTGCTGGATATTGGCGAAGTCCAAGCCTTGGAAGGAATATGATAATATCCTTATTAATATTATAAATGCGAAAGTAACTCTGTCTCTTTAGTTTTCACGGAAAAACTATTGGAAGGATTTGGCTTGAAATTCGGTATATATCTAATTTTAATACCAAAGGGTGGAAAAAGGATACTTTCATCCCGGATAATGGGATAGATTTATGTAAGGGTTATCCCAGAAAGTAGGATAGGTTATTGGTATTTTTTTTGTGATTTGTCATTTTGATTATTTTGGTTACTTCGTTTATTTTGGTTGGTTCGGTCATTTTGGTTAATTTGGTCCTTTTGGTCGACTTGGTCCTTTTGTTTGATTTTGTAATTTTGGTTGATTTGATCGATTTGGTAATTTCAGTCGATTTGGTAATTTCAGTCGATTTGGTAATTTCAGTCGATTTGGTAATTTTGGTCGATTTAGTAATTTTAGTAGAATTGGTAATTTTGGTCGATTTGGTAGATTTGGTAATTTGAGTCTATTTCGTCATTTTGGTGGATTTAGCATTTTGGTTGATTTGGTCATTTTTGTTGATTTAGTTATTTTGGTTGATTTGGTCATTTTTGTTGATTTGGTCGATTTAGTGTAATTTTGTATATGTGTAGTTTTAATACCGGAAATGGGCATAGATACTTTTCACCCCGGGAGATGGGATAGTGTTCGATATAAAATGAAATTAAACTTCCGAGTACATAAAGCACTAACATAAAAAATTAGTACAATGTAACGTGTATTAACGCATGCTCTTTAAACAACAGGCAACAACGCACCAGAGGTTGACACGCGGCGTCTAGTATTCATATATGCATGAATATAATATATTATTGTCCTTTCTATTATTACTTTTTATGATGATTATTATTGTACTAGGTCATACTTTCCCAAAGTGGGCGATAACGCCCCCTTGTGGATGCTGCAGGCCTAAAGGGGGGCGGTAAGAGACCCAGAAAAAATGGGGGCGTTGTGTAGAGGTAACAGATTCATCCTTCACATTAGTTTTTATATATGAATCGATTATGTTTGTTTTATTTTGAATAAAAGATATTACTTTGTCTGAATACTATAAAGCTGACTTTCAATAATCATTCTCATGGGTAACCCATGTGTAACCCGCAAGAATTAACTTGAGACCTCAGCGCCGTTGGGTATTACATACTGCGCTTAGGTCTTTTTTTGAGGCGAGGGAAAATGCCTAACCGATTTACGCACTCTCAGGGCCGTCACTAGGAAACGGCACGCATCCATCGGGGGCGATAACGCTAGCAATTGTATGCTTTGTTTGCGCTACGTCTGCAATGGATGACACAGAGGAGTGTGGAGACTCCGAGTGATGCCGCACGGGCGAGCAACCTCAATACCCACTAAAAACCCCCTCCTCCCTGTCGACCCTGCGGTTTTGTTTGTGATGGAAAGACTGAAATATAGAACATAGTTACGCAACAGTCGATCCAGCGCAATAATGTGTTCTCCCAGGGCACACCTCAGGCACCTGAGGTGTGCCCTGGGAGAACAAACCCCACTTCGAGACGGGGGCAGATGAATCCCTTGCTTTACCTAGTAGCTAAGGGCCCCTCGTTCTGGAACCTAACTCAGGAGGAAGTAATGTGCGTACCTGCCTCTCCGGGTGCCGACCTCGAGAAGAGACCGTAGTACGCGCCGAAGGACTTCGCTCCCTATCCCTTTCTGCGGCCTCTTTGAGAGACATTACTGCCTCGCAAAAAGTAATTAATTTAACTCTTGCGGGCTATAGTAAAAGTCTCGTTTAGAATGAATGCTTAATCTCCGCTAATATAACTCACAACAATCAATTAATTTAATTTGACGTTATAGTGGTTTTTTAAGTAGGTGAACAAATGGGGGCGCTAAAAAATAATTTATCCTCAAAGTGGGCTGTATGTATACTACAAATAAGTTTGGGAACCACTGTACTAGGTGAATCAAAAAGTTCTTGTAATCAATATTAAAAAAATGAAAAAATCTAAACAAAATATTTTATTCTTCCACATAATCTCCGTCACATATTTTGCAAATTGACATCAAGACATTATTAAATTAGAACAGCAGTTTGCTCGAAACTTAGCGTTTTTTAAACGGCGAATGAGTGAAATATTTATTTTCTTTCTGTTCGCAAAAAATAATACTTATGAATTACTATATGAAAAGTAGAAAGTAGACGTCTGGCATATACTATATATACTACGGGTGGTCTCCGGAGTAGGGGCGGGGGCTATAAATTGTAAAAAATGTCAACAAAGTATGGCTAAGTTTCCTTAAATTACTTTGATATACAGTCGCGGTATGAAAAACGACCTGATTAATTTTTTTGTTCGCTTTAATACTGAAAAAAAAAGTTTCTAGGTATTGTTGAATTAATTACATTCCTCACATTCGATGCCGGGGGTGTAATATTAAAATCAATTCTCAGGGAGAAACTGCAAAAAATTCAATAAATAAGCAAATGTTAAACTTTTGCCTACCTTTGCTGGCAACATCGGTGGCCACAAGTACGTCCTTCTCCCCCCTCCTGAAAGCTTCCACCGCTCTTGACCTCTCCTCCTGATCTTTGCCACCGTGGATGGCAACCGCTTCTACACCTTAAAATAGATTGTCGCCAGTCAAATTGTTTACTATTGCAACAGCGGCGCCACCTATCGACTTCCTCTTTGCTTTCTATATGTATTACATCTAACAGTGCTTTCATGCAATAAATCAAATATCATATCAAAAAGCTTGTGTGTATTATTGGGACCTCTCACAACAAAAAAACCTGCCATCAAGCTGGTCCTTCGAGCCGGATATTAACCAGCGATCTATGGAACCCTACCAGAAATCAAAAAAGTTAACGTGAGAGTCAACAATCTATAAAGATGTATCAGTTTACATTGTAGCGGCTAGGTAGAGGTTATATGATACTTCAGATGACAGAGAGTAGTATTCGCTGCCGAATGGTGATGTGAACTGGAGTAAATTTATCTTGGAAACGGTAAGTACACATATTAACAAGTCGTATAATACGGCCGGCGTAACTTGGCGAATGTGAACATAGCCTCTGCGAACTTTAGAGCATGTACGTATGATGAGTGGGCATACGACTCGTCAGTGAATACAATTGGTCGCCCTTCATCCCTGTATGTGTTCATTGCTTTGTACTAGTTGGTCACTGTATTTTCTTCACGAGTTTACATGCGCTTAAGTTCGCAGAGCCTATGTTCACATTCGCCAAGATACGCCGGCCGTATAATACAGCTAGTACAATATATAGAGCAACTATTAATATAGTGCGTTCCTGCGTTGCTCTAGTCAGTAGTTCGTTGACCTCTGCGATGACTAGACGTATGCAGCTCCCATAAATATTTATTGTAAATTTGACATTTCTTGTAATGGTAATTATTGACTATTTAAAATAATTAATTGAGATTTATGTAGTACGTATTTATATTCAGACACAAAATATTTTTGTTATTGAATTAATCTCAGGAACCGCTGGTCCGATTTGAAAAATTCTTTCAGTGTTGGATAGTACATTATTTTCAAAAAAATTAGGGATACTTACTAAAAGTTTAATAATGTAACCAAAGATGTAAAAGAATGGCCCTAAAAATCCTAAATCTAAAAAATCCTAACACGGCGTGCGCTGCGAAAACTATTGATTATAGAACAAAACAATGTACTACCATTTTGCAGAACATATAATTGTCTACAAAAAATATCGCGTAACTATATGCCTTACTATTGTAGTTATCTCACAATAAGTGTTTTCTTTTTTTTTAATAATTAAAATGCTGTCGCTTCAAAAACTCATTATTTTGTACCTTGATATTAATCCTTATCAAATTAAATTACTTCATATTCAAGACGAACTTTTTGAATATTAACCTTTCTAGAACATTTTGAATTATTCAATTCGAACGTTTCAGTCCAAAGATATCGCGATATTTAAAATGTAAGTATTAGTGTTGTAGCCAAACAAGTATTAAGAATTGCGCGCGCATGTATGACGCGGTGGGCGGTCATGAGGGGCGATACTAGGAGACGGACATGGGACACTTTTTATTCCGTTGGAAACGGTAGGTGGCGCTAAGATCGGGTACTAGAATCTTCCTAATGACCCGGACCGATTTTGGTGATTTTGTTTTAGTGTGTTTGAGTGGGGGGGGGGGGGGGTCTTAGGTTTTTATTTTGTTCATAGCAGGACAACGTCTGCCGGGGCCGCGGGGCGTACCTTTGAGCAGCAGGTACTCATGGATGGCGTCGACGTCCTGCTTGCGCTCGGCGAAGACGAGGGCGGGCGGCGGCGTCTTCTGCAGGCAGTGCAGCAGGTGCACGGTGCGCGCCTCCGCCTGCACCGGCTCCAGCTCCTGGCGCACGTTCAGCGACGCGGCGCCCGCGCGCCCCACGTTCACCGTCACCGGCTTCACCAGCGCCGACCTGGCGCAAGCGACGCGACGGTTTGGTGTTGCAAACGTCCATAGGCGATGGTCACCGTTTGCCATCAAGTGGGCCCTCTGCCTGTGTACTTAACTCCCAACAGTAAAATGTATAATAACCCGTAGACCGAATGACTACCACCCCTGGTCAAGAGTATGCCTCCATAACAATCTTGGGTTGTGGTCCGGAATTAGTGGCCAGGTCCCAGTCCCCCTTAAGCGAGCAGCAGCGCACATGTAGCACCTTTGGTGTTACAAATACCCATAGGCGATGGGCACCAGTTTCCATCAATTCACTCCACTCCCTCCCATCCCCATTTTCTCTACCTAGTCCCCCTATTCCGAACCCTTAAATCACATTTCTCTTGTCGAGTCCCCTTTCTCACCACCTATCCTCTCTTCATTGTCCCATAGTAAAGATTGGCGATGCGTTGGTTTCCTCTCTGGTATCGCAAACGTCTATAAGCGACAATAATCACTTTTCATCAGATAAGCCGTCTACCTGTTTGCTGAACTCTTGCAATAAAATAAAGTTTTAATATTAGCAAAATTATTAATCTTTCGTCCTGGTAAATGCTAGTAAAAAAATACAACACAAACATAGGGAGGTCCACTCTAGCTATGAAGTACTAACAGCTAACGAAAATGAAGAAGAAGAAGTTTAGTCCTTCTAAATACCTGGCGAAGTTCTGTATCTTCCTCGGCATTGTAGCACTGAAGAGTAGAGTCTGCCTCTGGCCACAGAAGTAGGAGAAGATGGTCCTCACGTCCTCTTCGAAGCCCATGTCTATCATGCGGTCGGCCTCGTCCATGCATAGGTAGCGGCAGACGTTGAGGCGGACCTGCGAATAGGAGGAAGAGGAGGGTTATTAAGTCCAATGGCATGCCTATTGCATGCCACCAGTGTTGGGTAGGACATGATTTTAAAATGAGTTTGTAAGAGTAACATGACATTTTGTACTGAACCAGTACCGCTACAAATGAGGCGAGGCATGTTCGTACCGTGACAGTAAATTTGTACCATTCCAGTACATTTGTAGTGATGGTAGTTGTGGGGCGCTGTGGCCCACAGATAAAATGCTGTCTGAGTTTGTAATGGACTGTATGAGAGAGATATGCCCTAGATCCTTGCACTAGAAAAATAGAAGTTCCACCAACCTTGACATCGGCCCTCTCCTGGCTCGGTTCAGGTTACTAACAGGAACAGCACACGGCACTAAACTCCACCTTAGAGCTAACACTTTTGACAAAGTCTAAGCATATATAGTTAGTTCTTGGCACGGCCAGTAATCACAATAAGTACGAGTATAATGATGGTATTCAAAAAATGATGAGCGCACGGCGCGTTGTCGTGTGATGAAAAGTTGACAGAAAGAGTCCTAAAATGGCTGCTCCTACCCTGCTGTGCATTGGCCGTCGCCTCACACAGAAAGAGGGTAGACAGCAAAATTGATGGAGCGATATTCTATCTACCTTATACCAGCCACGGACTGAACAGTAGTCATTCCCTCGTACCGTTTGTCACAAATTGTGCCTATGTATTACAGAGTCATGTTGTCCCTCTTTGTCATGTGAATATCCGTAGAGGCGTTATTATGCTATTGTGGACGCAGGGACGATGATTATATCGTATGAACGATATTTTTTATTTATATGACCCGAATATAATTTCTTCAATTGACATTACATTTTTTCATACAATGTTTTTCTAAATAATGTCAAACGACTATAAAACCTACAGAGTTTGTACACTGTTGTAGCTTATGTCTCGTTCCGTCCTTCCTCTTACATTTGAGGCACGAGTAGTACACTGAGTAGTAGCGCGATAAAATATTTGAAGCATTACTTTTTTAGGTTGTGTACTGTATCCGTACAATTGGATTTTGAATGAATGAAAACTCTTTATTGTTCATTATAACTTAAACCTAGACATTTAATGTACTTAAATACATTTCCATTAGAACAATGGGCGGCCTTATCGCTTATAGCGATCTCTTGCAGGCAACCCGGATTTTGTTCGGGACAATTGGGATTGTTAACTTTTTTTCAATCTAGCTATTTCAAAAACCATTTCGAGGAATAGTGTCCCTAATCATTTCTGTCTAGTTAAAATTCCAAAAAACGTAAGATCTTCTTGTATTTTGTAAGAAATGCGTTTGACCTTTATTTGACCTTACTAAATCCAATCAGGTGAGCCGTCTGCCTGTTTGTCTGCTTCAGGTGTAAAAAAAATCTAGTTGTACATTATTTGCTTTAAGTTCTGTAACATGGATGTTTCCCTAAACATCACTTTAAAATTTAACGATAACTATAGAAACTAATCATGGTTGAACACGAAAAATTATAAGCCTAGCGACAAAAAACACTAAAATGATCACGATACGTAATGAGTAATGATAGTGACATTTAAATAGTAGTAGCACAGATTACTATGACTAGTAACTAGTAGTACTATGATTACTTTTGTTTTCTAGGCAAAGAAATCAATGTAAACTTATCCCTTATGACGTCATTGGAGAAATAATTTTAAAATCGAATTGTAAAAAAACTAAAGCTTAAAATACAAAAATATTCAAATTAGTATCTTAAAATACCCTATTTTACGTAACAAAAATATAAAATCAGAGGGTAATTTTTTGTGAACAATCCCCATTGTACCGCCTCGTACTTGACCAACGCTCTACATGCCACTCTATAAAGAGGCCATCTACAAATGGCGTCATACGAATTTCAGTTATTTTTTTTATTGCAGGAGTTCAGCAGACAGGCAGACGGCCCACTTGATGGAAAGCGGTTACCATCGCCAATGGACATTTGCAAGGTGTTACAAATGCGCTGCTGCTCTCTTAAGGGAGACTGGAACCTGGCCACTAATGCCGGAACACAACTCAAGGCTGTTATGGCGGCATACTTTAGACCAGGGGTGGTAGCGATCCAGTCGGGTAAACGCCCTACCACCTGGCTGTGGGTTGTTTTGCCGTTATTAGTTTTAAAATTCCATTTAAATTATTTTTAATAATTTTAATGATTTTGAAGTGATAACTTCTTATGGGAGGGTAAACCGCTTCGTTACGTAACGCGTTACGGCGCCAGTCTGTCTGGCTTCCCTTTCTCTCACGCATACGGGAGCGGTAGGCAGGCCCCTTCTCTCTCACTCTAACCTGCGCTAGCCGTATTTCGGTAATTAGATTAAATAATTATACTAATAATGTACAAAGAACAAAATTTTAATGATCAAGAATTGTAACTAAGAATAAAATATATATTACAACTAGAGTTTACCCCGCGGCTGCGCCGCGGGTTAACCTCTAGTGCGTGTCTCTTGTTTATAGAGCAAGTGCTAAAGGTTATATTATATTACATTTTTTATGTATTTGCCCACGGAAGATTCACTTCATTTTATATCGCTAATTATATATACTATCCCCCGTCTATCTGTCAACAAAATAAATTACAAAACTTGACCAAAAAGGCCAAAATGGTCTAAATGACCAAAAGACCACAGTGACCGACATGGCCAAAATGACGGAGTAGGCAAAAACGACCAAAATGGCCAAAATAATCAAAATGACCAGAGGCCAAACTGACCGACATTGCCAAAATGACCGAAAAGGCAACAGTGACCAAATAGGCCAAAATGACCAAAAAGGCCAAAAAGGTCAAAATGATCAAAAAGGCCAAAATTACCTAAAAGGTCAAAATGATCTAAAAGGCCAAAATGACCAAATAGGCCAAAATGACCAAATAAGCCAAAATGACCAAAAAGGCCAAAATGACCAAATAGGCCAAAATGACCAAAAAGGAAAAATTACCAAATAGGCCAAAATGACCAAAAAGGCCAAAATGACCAAAAAGGTCAAAATAATCTAAAAGGCCAAAATGACCAAATAGGCCAAAATGACCAAATAGGCCAAAATGACCAAATAGGCCAAAATGACCAAATAGGCCAAAATGACCAAATAGGCCAAAATGACCAAATAGGCCAAAATGACCAAATAGGCCAAAATGACCAAATAGGCCAAAATGACCAAAAAGGTCAAAATGATCAAATAGGCCAAAATGACCAAATAGGCCAAAATGACCAAAAAGGAAAAATTACCAAATAGGCCAAAATGACCAAAAAGGCCAAAATGACCAAAAAGGCCAAAATTAACAAAAAGGTCAAAATGATCTAAAAGGCCAAAATGACCAAATAGGCCTAAATGACCAAAAAGGTCAAAATGATGAAAAAGGCCAAAATGACCAAATAGGCCAAAATGACCAAATAGGCCAAAATGACCAAAAAGGGCAAAATGACCAAAAAGGCCAAAATGACCAAAAAGGTCAAAATGATCAAAAAGGCCAAAATGACGAAAAAGGCCAAAATGACCAAATAGGCCAAAATGACCAAAAAGGAAAATTACCAAATAGGTCAAAATGACCAAAAAGGCCAAAATGACCAAATAGGCCAAAATGACCAAATAGGCCAAAATGACCAAAAAGGAAAAATTACCAAATAGGCCAAAATGATGAAAAAAGCCAAAATGACCAAAAAGGCCAAAATGACCAAATAGGCCAAAATTACCAAAAAGGCCAAAATGACCAAAAAGGAAAATTACCAAATAGGTCAAAATGACCAAAAAGGCCAAAATGACCAAATAGGCCAAAATGACCAAATAGGCCAAAATGACCAAAAAGGAAAAATTACCAAATAGGCCAAAATGATGAAAAAAGCCAAAATGACCAAAAAGGCCAAAATGACCAAATAGGCCAAAATTACCAAAAAGGCCAAAATGAAAATTATCCCTTGTCCATTCTCAGTATTAAATTTACATATGTACCGAATTTCAGCCAAATCGGTCCAGTAGTTTTTCCGTAAAAGCATAACAAACAAGCAGACAAATATCATTTTATCCCGGAAACTATCCCATTTTTCGGGATAAAAAGTATCCTATGTTCATCCTCGGTATCGAAAATATATATATACTGAGTTTCAGCCAAATCGGTCCAGTAGTTTTTACGTGAAAACGGAACAGACAGACAGACAGACAGACAGAGTTACTTTCGCATTTATAATATTAATAGGGATCAATAAAAGATTTTATTAATAAATAACCTTTCCTTACATTATCATATTACTATATATAAAATTTAAGTAACAACCTAAGCTTTTCTCATGTTAAACAATTTCAATATTAACTAGTTCAACTTAGATTAGTTTAAGTTATCACTTCTATCCAGAGACGCACGCGTTAAAAAAAAATAATCTTAATATAGTTCTTACCATTTTCTTATCGAGCATGTCCATCAGCCTCCCTGGAGTGGCCACCATGATGTGGACCCCCCTTTGGACAACCTCCATACATTCAGAAACGGCTACACCTGAAAAATAATACATGAGCGGTTTATCGAAATGTCATTGTCATTAAGTGGCATGTTGTCAATGTCACTCTCACAGAGCGTCGTGTCTATGGTGATGCGGCGATATTAGGTGGAACAATAACGGTCGGAACGTCGCAACAATTTTTGACATTTCTACTATGACAATGGCGCCACATGCGCGTGGTGAAAATTAGAGCTGATATAATTCTAACTTTAGCACCTATTGGAATGACGAAAAACAACAATAAATTTGCAAAATGCACCAAGTACAAGAAGGATTTATTATAGTTATGACGTCATGGCTTGGTACGCTCGCACAAAACTTGTGAGACTGTGATCGTTTATAACATGATAAAAAGTCTAGCCGTCGATTTGAGTGTCATATATTCATTAATCATTGTCCGTCATCGTATTCTGCTGGTATAATGCCACTTACCACCAATAGCCAAACAGCTCCTGATCTCTGGGTTGCCACACATCTTGAGGTGCTTCACGAAATGCAGTATGATGTCGTGCGTTTGCTTCGCCAACTCCCTCGACGGACAGATTATCAGACCGTAAGGACCTTCGTTTCTGGAAAAATAATTCTTAATATACTCCATTTTAGATATACATAGCTAACACTCTATTACTTATATATATATATATGTCGGAGGGTAGTTATATTGGATGGATTATTCTTTGGATATATAGCGCACAATATTATTACTAAAATATTTAATTTGATGTCTTAAATGTTTCTATAACTTAAAGATCGTTCTAACCTAATAAAAGTTATGAATATTGTAATTTAATAAACGACCAATCAGAGCAGAGCATATGGCGGAGCGGGGTCAGCGCCCTCTATACTTTGGTAGTATCTACTTCGGTAGACGGAAGAGTTTTTGTGACAGATTGGGTTGATGGCAGCAGGTCGAGTTGGACCTTAGAGTATTTTTGAAGAAAGTGTTTTAAGTCAGAAGTATGAGCGGGTGCCCTGAACCCGCTGCTCGGTCTAAACTATGTCAAAATGTCTTTTAAATCTAAATTAAAAGTGTATAAACCGTTGGCCATGTGTTTTATGCTCGCATTTTATCCTGATGACGCCCACTAAACCTGCAATAACTAAAGATGATGTCGTGAGAATGAGGCCGTTCTGCGAAATATATATATATATATATATATATATATATATATATATATATATATATATATATATATAAGCATATTCGTATATAGCTATGTAAAGTATATACACAGCGCATGTCATTAGTAGCTCACAACGCCCAAAATGCTCCGTTAGCCGTTCCACAAGGCGACCGCGGTCGTTGAGGTCGTGGCGAAAACGTTACTAACGACGTCATCATTTTCAATCACACAACGCTCACAACGACCCATGTCAAGAGGCGGTCGTTGTGAGCCACTAATGGAACGTAGTCACCATAATAAATTAAAATAATAAATTTATTGCAACAAATATTTATGTAACTTTTTTTGTCAACCCTACTGACCAACAACGCGTGACGTCATGAGGCTATCGGCAAACCTACTGCGCACGTTTAGCATGTATTGTTTTTTTTTATTGCAGGAGTTCAGCAGACAGGCAGACGGCCCACTTTATGGAAAGCGATTGCCATCGCCTATGGACATTTGCAACACCAAAGGTACTATAAATGCGCTGCTGCTCTCTTAAGGGAGGCTGGAACCAGGGCACTAATGCCGGAACACAACTCAAGGTTGTTATGGCGACATACTCTAGATCAGGGGTGGTAGCCATCCAGTCGGGTAAATGCTCTACCACCTGGTTGTGGGTTGTTTTGTCGCCTCTTACGACAGGCCGCCCGGCCGCAGGAAATTGTATTCTTTCTCCGTTCCTGCACGGATAAAATGTATATTTATATATCCTTTGTGATATTTATATATCCTATTCATATACTGCATTTACATTGCACACCATCGTCATACACTCGCGAATCTCGAAACATGAGTATTTAGATATCAGTATGCATGATGTTATAGAAGTACAGATGCATCATGTTTGGCCAGTTAAGTATAGAAAAATTACAATAATAAATATAAGTACATGTCCTATAAAAAAGTGTCTATAGTCCTATAAAAAATAATAATGACTTAAAAAACAGTCATTAAAAAAAAACTCATTTCCCATAATAGTCCTACACAATTTGTCAAGGGGCCTCTTTTTGTTGGCCTCTCCATGGCCCCATGAAACAGCTCTACAAAAGCCCGGGCCATTTTTATGGCCGGTGGTCTTTAAAGACATAAATTATAATTACCATACTGACTATTGTCTACACTTATTATTTTATTATTATTAATAATAATAATAATCGGCAGACAAACACACACATTGTATATCCCCAAATTAAGCAAATTACGCTTGTGTTATGGGTAATATACAACGGACCACTCTAGGGCCGATCCCAGACACCCAGACCATGATAAATAACGGAGAAAATACGTTTCCGAAATTTACTATACCGGGAATCGAACCCGGAGCCTCCGCGTTGCAGTGAGGTAGGCCGGCAAAGGCTTAGCCCGCTCAACCACAGAGGCCGTAATATAATTAATACCATCTTAATCTTCTTAATATATATAAATTACGTGTCACGTTGTTTATCCGCGATGGGATCCTAAGCTACTTAACCGATTATAATCAAATTTGCACACCGTGTGCAGTTTGATCCAACTTGAAAGATAGGATAGCTTACATCTTAATTTATAGTTAATAGGGTAAGCTAGTATTAATATATATAAAAAATCAAAACGTTAAATAAATCAATTCGAAAACTGGCGAACTTTTTCATACCACGACTGTACAGGCACACACATTATTATTAAAAATAACATAAAATCAAAATTAACAACTTTGCAGATACCTGATAAACGGCATCTTGATCTCCTGCTCCAGGCACATCATAATAATGGGCAAGGTGAAAACCAAGGTCTTCCCGGAGCCCGTGAAGGCTATCCCAATCATATCCCTCCCACTGAGCACGGCCGGGATACCTTGGACTTGGATGGGCGTTGGCGTGCTGATGCCTTTCGCTTGAAGACCTTGGAGGACGCCTGCAGTAATATTAGAGGCTATGTAACATTGACTATATGTAAACAAGAATGGTCACTTACAAATACAATCAAGAAATATAAGTTTTTGGCAGGGACGGAAAGGAGATGTTGTGCTGTGCAGTTTTATTTTCTAAAAATGTGTAAAATTACTCTTAAATTAACTATAGTTGTAGGATATTGATAGTTTTTGAGTAGCAATTATGTGAGAAATGTGAACTGTGTAGTCAAATGTGGCCTTTTGAGTTGTCACAAGAACTCCGTTGACTGGCACTAGCTGATAACCTACAGTCAAGCTGTGCTATACATAAACTTAAGAAAATGAAGAAACTATATTGTAACCTGAGATCTGGCTTAAAGGCCGAGTTGCCAAGCCATAAACCTAAATAAATAAATCATGTTGGTTACAAAGAAAACTGAATATTTTTTTGTAATTTTTGCACAACACGGAACTCGGAGTTCCGGACCCTATTTTAGACGTTAATTTCGAAGAACTTTTAGAATTTGTACACACTTCTTGGTTATTTTTGCTTTTGTGTGTGACATTTATTCAATGATATTTGTCTTGTGGTGTACTTTACGAATAACTTATTATATTCATTTATTGTAATTATTCACAACTTAAAATCAATGAAGCAATTTAAAAATATAAATGATTTTAATTTTATTATTGCGAGACCTAAGCAGATATGCAGACGGCCCACCTGATGGAAAGCGGTTACCATAATCCTAAGGACATTTGCAACGAATGAGCTTGGAACTTGGCCACTAATGTCAGAACACAACTCAAGGTTATTATAGTGGCATACTCTACATAAGGGGTGGTAGCCATCCAGATGGGCAAATACCCTGCCACCTGGCTGTGGGTGTCCTGTCGCCTCTTACGACAGGCCGCTCAGGAAATTGTATTCTTCCTCCGTTCCTGCATAGATAAAGCAATATTTTGTGAGAGCATGGTATCACACATCGAAGCCGGTCCTAAGAACTGTAATAGAGACATAGATTCGAGCATGGCTCTACGACGTACAAACAAGCTGCAAAAATATAAGTGAGTCGAGAAATATGGCAGTGCCTACCTTTTGGGAACTTCATGTGCTTAAACGTCTTGATTGGTGGTGGCACATCTTCCCCTTCCACCAGTATCCGCAGCTGCCTTCTTACTCTCTCGTGCCTTTCCTCTGGCAATTCTAATATGCATCGAGGAGGACGCCATGACGTTTTTATCGGGTCCTCATATTGAATACCTGTATGATAAAAGATGCTGTATGATGAATTAGGAAAGTTGTGGTAGCGTAATCGATAGCACATACGTCCCAAGCTCAAAGGGTGGGGGTTCGATGCTGGTCGGAAAGCATGCACCAGTTGGTAGTTTTCTGACCTAATGTGCATACTGTTACAACTAACAAGTGCTCACAACGGCGAAGGAAAACATCGTGATGCAACCTGCACATCGAGATAACCGATGTGTCAAACCTGCCAAGCCGCCTTGGACAAGCGTGGCGGGTATACTGTCCGTTCCCCCTATAATGGGAGGCCCGAGCCCAGCAGTGGAACATTTATGGGCTGATATTATCATGATAAAAGATTCTTTCAGCAAAAAGTAAAGGTTGAAGGCGAAAAACAAAGATTGTTTGCTAGGTCATAACACAGGTTTAACACATACATTATTATTTGGGTTTATGGCTTGGCAGCTAGGCCTTTAAGCCAGATCTTAGATTACAGAATTTCTTCATATTCAGAAGCATGTGGTATATCGTTGGAAAGGATATTAAGTACAGATTTTGTTTCAATCTATTCTATTCTATTTTGTTCGGCGATGGCTCCAACGCTTTCGATGTGCGTTGATTTTGCCAATGTCGGAGTGACTGCTTTTGCGAGTGACTATATAAAAATGACAGGTGCTGGGTGATCAGAAATTAATTTTAAAAATGATAACTGTGCGGTGGAGAACGTTTTCTGATGACCTGAGGACAACACAAAACATTGATTTTATTAGACTAACTACGTTATAAATTGATATTATTAGTATATAAAAATTTACTTAAAGTATATACGAATTTAGAATGGACAAGAGTTAACAGGTAAGGGACATTCACAGGACGATCACAATTTGCAGGTAAAATGTCATAAATATGGATAGTAACTTTGGGGCAATGAAAAAATATATGCTCCACTGTTCCTTCATCTAGACCACATTCACACAATGAGTGATCTCGAATCCTTAGTTTCGCTAAGAAAGCAGGGGAACTGACGTGACCAAGGCGAAGTCGAATTATGGTAGACGTTATTTTCTTAGGTATGTATCGATGACGAAAGAACCATGGAGTAGAGGGGATATTCGGTTGAAGAGAACCATAATATCTGCCAACTGTTTGAGAAGATTGCTGCCATTGCTGATTCCATTGTTCACGCATTTCAGGAGCAGAAAGAGCGGATAAATCTCTGGGGAAGCATTTGTTGTACTTATCAACGCCTAAAGAAATAGCTTGTTTAGCACAGTTGTCTGCTGTTTCGTTGCCTAGAATTCCACAGTGACCAGGTATCCAAGCGAGAGCAACCTCGAGACCTACAATATGGCACTGGTATAGAATTTGTTTTATTTGGAGAGTGAGAGGGGAATTTTGACGGGAATGGAATGGAGATTTGAGAAGGTCTTGCAAGCAGCTGAGACAATCAGTGAAAATAATTGATTTTTTTAATTGATGTGATTCTATGAATAAAGCAGCCTCCAGTAGAGCAATAGACTCACCGGAATAAACTGAATTATAAAAAGGGAGTTTAAAGTTGAGAACAATTTTAAATCTGGGAATCCACACAGCTGCACCGACAGGACTATTTGATGACAATTTTGATGCGTCTGTGTATATAGGGAGCCAGTCAGACCATTTTTCTTGAAATATTTGGTTAAATCTTTGGTTAGCTGCGGTAGAATTTTTGTCGATGCCAAAATTGAGAATGATATTAGGGACAAAGGTGAGACTATCGAAAGATGTTTCAAATAGGGGATGACAATAAGTTTGAAAGAGATTAAAAGAGATACTCGTGACTTTTTGGAAAGATTTTTGTTAGGTTGTGGGCTTGCAGAGTGAAACAAGAGTTTGTTTGTAAAGCGCAGTGGAAGCGTGCTGGGCCCATAACCTGTTAGGTTGTGGGCTTGCAGAGTGAAACAAGAGTTTGTTTGTAAAGCACAGTGGAATTTATTCGTGGTTTTAATATTTAATTTTGGAAAACAGTTTTATACGGACACAGCGAGACAGCGGTAACTTGACAACAACAAACATAGACAAAATATAGACTGACCATTGACAGTCTTTTACTTCTTAAAATATATGGCATGGTTGCCAGATTAATATCTAACAATTTTACTAAAAGGGGGGGAGACTTGTGATTCCAATAAGGAGATGAAAAGGTTTGATCATTAAGGTCTCTAAGAGAGTCAAGAAGGGGATGTCTTACTGTTTGAATGACTTTGCAAAAAAAACGGTCTGCAAGGAGTTGACGGCGTAGGGATAACGGGGGCTCTAGGCATTCGACCTGGAGAGCTTTGGTAGGAGACGATTTCATGCAGCCAGTAATAATTCTTAAACATTTTGCCTGTAACCGATCAAATTTAGCAAGGGCTACTTTACTGCAGGGTTCCAACAGAAAGCTCCCATAATCAAAATGGCTCCTTATTATAGCGTTGTATAACAATTTCTGGTTATATGGATGGGAACCCCACTTAGCACCAGATAAAGCTCGTAGAATGTTAATATTTTTTTCCACTTTATTTGAAATGTAATTTAAATGATTCACACCAGAGAGCTTAGAATCTAGATATAGTCCCAAGAATTTTACATTATCTTTAACTGAAATTGTTTGATTGTTTACCTTTATGTCTATTAGAGGGACAGATCTCTTCCGAGAGAAGATTACGACAGAGCTTTTAAGTGCAGAAATTTCAAGACCATGATCTACAAGCCAATTATTAAGATAGAAGAGAGCGCTGTTTAGTCGGCTGCAGCAATCAGTGAAGGAGTCAGATGTAACATACAAAGCAATGTCATCTGCGTACTGTAGAATCTTACAAAAACAATTGACGGAAGCCTCTAGATCAGCTGTATAGATACTATAAAGAAGGGGACTTAAAACTGAACCCTGTGGAAGACCTTTCCACACAAATCTGGGAGAAAGGGGACAAACAGAAGAGCGGATTGAAATGGTACGTTCCATGAACATGTTGCATATAATGGTTATGATTCTTTCCGGAATACTCAGCTTTTGCAATTTTTGCCTGAGAAGAGGAAGATCCACATTGTCATATGCTGCTGTAATGTCTAAAAAGGCACCAACGACATGTTCATTTTTTGAGAAAGCTGAGCGGATATCTGAGGTGAGAAGGCTAAGGCTATCTATCGTGCCCATACCCTTTCTAAATCCAAATTGGCTTCTAGCAAGGAGACCTCGATTTTCTACCATCCATTCAAGCCGATTTTTAAGAAGATGTTCCATGATTTTACATAGGACAGAGGAAAGGGCAATAGGTCTATAGGAATTGTGGTCTAAGGGAGGTTTTCCAGGTTTTAAGATGGGAACAATCAATTGAGTTTTCCAACTATCGGGAATCTTACCAGTTACAAAAAAATTGTTAATTAAATCAAGAAAGAATAATTTAGTAGCTTTGGAGGATTTGGTTATA
This sequence comes from Dendrolimus punctatus, assembly GCA_012273795.1. Lineage (NCBI taxonomy): Eukaryota > Metazoa > Arthropoda > Insecta > Lepidoptera > Lasiocampidae > Dendrolimus > Dendrolimus punctatus. The sequence continues at coordinate 3,033,190 of CM022556.1, forward strand.
AAGGAATAAGGGATTCCATCCACACCAGGTGTGGAGTCGCGGACATGATCAAGAACACAAGAAAGTTCAGCGAAAGTAAAAATAGAGCTCATAGAGTCAGAGTCGGATGAAGGAGTAATGGAGGTAGTTGGCAAGCACTCTTCATGAGGAACAAAAGGGGGAGCAAGTTTGGAGAAAAAGGTAGGAAGCCATGTTGTTGAGTCATTAGAGTTGATATTATTATCAAGTTGAGATTTCCGAAATCCTTTGATTTTTTTCCAAATAAAATTGGTTGGGGTCCTGGGGGCTAAAGATTCACAAAAATTTCGCCATCCATCCATTTTTTTTTACGCAAAAATCTTTTAGTCTTTGCAGCAGTCTTTTGGAAAACAACTAAATTCTCAACTGTGAGGGATTCAGCAAAGTTACATTCAGCTTGTTTCCTTTCTTTAACAGCAGAGGTGCATTCACTATCCCACCAAGCAGGTGAAGGTATTTTGTTGAGGGACGAATTTTTAAGAGGTATGCAGGAATCTGCAGCAGAAGTAAGGGCTGAAATAAATTTTGAATACAAAATAAAAACATTTTCATTAGTCACATTAGGCAAAGTATCAACCTGATTTTGCACTAATTTTGAAAAGAGATCCCAGTCTGCATGTTTTAATCTATATTTTAAGATAGGCGGAGGTGCAGGAGGAGGAAGAGAAGCATCAGCAAGGCAGGTAAGGATAGGTAAATGATCGCTACCATGAGAGTTCAATAGAACTTTCCACGAGAGATGGTTTATTAAACAAGGAGATGAGAGGGTAAGATCAGGGATGCTAGGATTTTGAAGGGGAGATACCCTACGAGTAGGAGTACCATCATTTAAAATACATAAATTAATAGAATCCAGAACATCAAGGAACAGAGAAGATATTGAATCACAGTAATGAGAACCCCACATAGAGTGATGCAAATTAAAATCTCCTTGAATGAGGAGGGGGGAAGGAATAGAAGACAGAATGGAAGAGAGTTCTTGAATAATATCAGCATTAGGATGAGGAATATAAATAGATACGAATGATATGTTCATGCATCTAACTGCAACTATATTAATGGAAGGGGAATGATCTGGGATGGTAAGACGGTTAAATTTTGAATTTCGGTCAACTAAGAGGGCACAACCAGCCCATCCATCTTGTCTGTCGTCTCTAAGACAAGAATAACCAGGGACCCTGAAAAGAGAGCCTGGCCTTAACCATGTCTCAGATAGTGAAAAAATTATTGGTTTAAATTTATTAATTAGAAGAATTAGTTCCTGTTTTTTATTTTTAATGTTTCTGCAGTTCCACTGAAGTAGCTTCGCCATTATTATGGTGTGTGTTTAGTAAAAAAGATAGGATAGTTTGGATCAACTGTAAGGTATTGTACGGTAAAATCTCGCTAAACTTGGTTAATATATTTACAAGAGTCATAGACATTAATTCAGCCAGGTTGTCGTTAGGAGCGGCATTATTTGTACAAGAGTTGTCTAATGCACATCCATTAGGGAGAGTTGATGGAGGTGTGGAAGTTATATTGTGATGAGCCTGTTTGTCATATGATTGGCTAAGTGCTGGTCTTGGATGACGTTGGATGAAAACACTTTTCTTATAGGAAGTTTGATTAGGCTGAGATAGTGGAAAAAGCGAAGGTTGATTAGAAGAGGAGGGGCCAGGAACAGGGGGGGGGGATTGGCTAGAAAGACAGGTTTTTTCGGTTCGGAAGAAGTGACTATATTGGCATATGAGGTTCGAACAGCAGGAAACCTACGAGCTGCTTCAATATAGCCTATGTTTTCTTCAGACATAACTATCTTAATATATTTTTGCCGGTTATGCTCTGGGCATTTGAAGTCTGTAGCTAGGTGTAGTCCTGAACAGGAAAGACAGGAGATCTTTTCATCAGGGATATTACAGAATGAGCCTTCATGGGGCCCTGAACAGCGGAAGCAGCGGGGATTCGACCGACACTGGTCCCGAACATGACCAAACTTACAGCACTTGTGGCATTGGATTGTCGGAAGGGAGTAACGATCAACAGGGAGGGACATACTGCAGCAGTAAATATAGTCTGGAAGAACTTGCCCCAAAAAGGTAAGTACTACTGAGCCAGTAGGCTCCCATACTGTTTTCTCATCTAATTTCTTCTTCCTATTAAGTCGACGAGCTTTGATTATCATTGGGCATGTGTGATGAGGTTCAATGAACTCTATCAGTTCGTCCAGGGTCCAATCAGTAGGAACATCTCGTATTACTCCCATTCTAGTCAGATGAAAACGTGGGATTGTAGCAGACAACTTGTTTAAAAGGAGAAGGGGGTTATCTAGAAAACTATTTGCATCATGAGGAGTTTTGAAAAAAACTGAGACCTTGTTTCTTCCTAAATGTTTGATCTCATCAATGCCAGCAACCTTACCATTATAGATGGCTTGAGCAATCTTTAGAGAACGCATGTTATTTGAGAGTCTAGTTGGTTCACTATCAGAGAGACTGACGTGAACAATAAATGGACCAGAGTCTGAATCAGTATATTTTAAATCAGTATTAGACTCAAAACCAGGGCGAGTATAAGTATGTTGAATCGAAGCAGAGGGTGGCGTTAATTTAGTTTTACTAAGAGAGGGATATTCGGAAGGGGATGCAACAGACTTGGCAGAACGTTTTGGACGAAGTTTTTCAGCAGCCTTTTCAGAAGTCTTACAGGCTTCAGCTAGTTGGTCTATGGCAACATCCATAGAATTTCTTCCCCGATCGGGAGGAACATCTTCGCCCACGGAGGACGCCATAATAAAAAATTAACACCTACCAGATATTAAGTTGTATAATAAACCACCACCAACACAAAAATTCAACAACACAAGTCCTAGAAGAGCAGAAAAACGGTGAAAACTAAAAGGAATTCCCGAACGCGTGTATCCTTAAAGATGTCACCTGTCACTTTTTCTTTGTTTCAATCAAATGAAATTCTTAATACCTTTTAGTTTTTTTTTTATAATTAATTTTGAATTTGACCTTTTTCATAGATTAATTCATTTTTAAGAGTTTGAAAGCTCGTCAAGAACATTTTGTTGTCTAATGCTAAGAATTAAATGTTTAATTTAGAATAATCATACATTAAAGACTGCGATAGAAGTTATTTGGTTCAATTACAACAACAAACTAGAAAAATATGTCGTTTTAAAGACGATGAACCAGGTAATTTTCAAAAACAAACAAAAAAAATCGTATCTCGATTACAGTGGCTCTTAGGACGTAGGTATATATGGGTTAAAGATAGCTCTTGATCCACCCAATCCCCCAAAAAATTTTGTCGGTCCATGCGCCAAACATCCTGTATATGCTTTGACTCAGATTTCGAGCAAGGGTGGTTTTGGAGTTGGAACACAAATTTTTCGAGTTTGGGAGTTTTTCCGCTTATCGAGGTTCGATTATAATACAAAATAGAAAACTAATAATTATGAAGTTCTTTTATGATCTCTTTGCTTCATTAATGTGTTATTTAAGATTTCAAAAAAAATATTTTGCTGAAAGGAATCACCTTTTTACTGTGAATCCACAATTTATTATAAAAGATAACTGTTTTAGAAAAAGGTTTTTTCTAAAAACATAATTGGACATGGCAGTTTAATTAACAAGTAAAGCAGTTATGTTTTGATGACTTATCACTTATTGAAGCAAAGAGGCTTATGAACTCTGCAATGTCTGAAATCCATACCTGGACCTCTACTTATCTGTAAGCTTGACTGGTAAAACTTTATACCACTCATACTTAGAGACTATATATTAATGTCCTATTATAAATACCTTTGGCCAATTCAGCAACACCCATTAGCGCTTTGCTCTGAGCAACGCTTTCCAAGATATGCTGCTCCTCTCTGGCTTGTCGCTCTGCTGCTGACAAAGCTCTAGCTTCAGCCAGCCTCTTTAACTCGCTGTGCTGGTCGAGTAAGGACACATAGCGACGGCCCCATTCCTCTTGTGAATCTTGAACAAGAGTTTTAAAATATTAATATTTGACATGCTGTACTGGTAGACATTTTATTATTAAGATTATTGTATTGTATGTCTTTGATTATTAATATTAATTTTAATTGTATTGAATAATTGATTGTAAAATATGTGTCTGCGAACCATCGCCAAGGATAAATATATTGTCAATGACACTTTAGCAAGTGTTGCGTCTATGCTTAAAAAGCGACCCCCCGCCCGAAGGACAGATGGGCAAGTCGGGGCATGTTTTTGGGGGTGGTGTGTGGTCGCAAGTGGATAAGCGTGCAACAAATCGCTGTTATTAAAGTGCATTGCGATTCAAGAAGTTATTTGTGTTTGTTGGAAGTTTATTAATAACTAAATAAAGTGAAATTGTATAATATGTGCTCATTGGAACTTTGGTTTTAATTTCATATAATACTCAACCACGCCGACTGCAACCATGAATAGTGATGAAGGCCTTCCTGAGCTTTCATATGTTTCCCTAGAAAATATTGTAAATATTATGCTCTGTTTCTGTAATTCTATATTTTGGTGTGCAATAAAAAGTTATCTATCTATCTATGTTTATAAATCATTTAATTTTGCAAGGCTAATGAATGGGCCTAATGCATTGATACTGTAAAAAGGTAATATCTTTGTACATGCGTTACACAATAAATATATTCTCTTCTAATATTCTTCCTAATTTAAATGAGTTTCTTTGGATTTCTACTACTAATTGTATAGTTAATGGGTTATTATGGCACTCGAGCCCCTGCTTATAAGCTGCAAGTGACCTTTCTATTTCTCCTTCACTATAGGCAGTTCAAGGTAATCATGTACATAATGATCGTTGTGTACCATGGTCCACAGCTCGGTGTCATCAAAGATTTCTTTTGAAAGCGCTGGACGATTTCTATATTTGAATGAGTGGGCTATATTACACTGTTAATAATATCATGCGATACTCATTGTATCACGATAATACTGATGCACTATTGATGGTATCGCAGTATCATGGCAGTATTTGCCATCTTGTGATAATATCGAGATTCCAGGATCACGATATAATTGAATGTGTAATATAGCCCATTGGGTGGGGTATAAGATACACAGCACATTAATTTATTATGAACAAATCTGAACTTTTTCAATATAGATTAGAAGGCTAAGGGGGGTGTGAAGTTAAACAGACACCTGCCTCAACCTCCCAGTTAATTCTTTATATAACCACCCACCTTTTTATATCACCATATCTGGTATATGTATATAACTTGTGTATATTTTTATATATAGTATAGTTACATATTTATTATTAAAATGTAAGTAATCATATAATAATATACCACCATCTCCACTCCTAATCAGAATATTCTTGCCACGGGTTGTCTGGAAGAGATCACTTTTTAGCTATAAGACTGCCCTTTGTACCCAATTAGATTAATACTAGTTCCTAAGTTTTCTGTAATGGTGTACAATAAAGCTTTATCTATCTATCTATCAAAATAATTTTTGCCTTTATCTATACCGCACCCGAATGATTTGCGGAGACCCAAACCACAATGCCATAAGTACACATAGGTCTGATTTATATATAAGATAACCTATTTTCTTGAGTTAGTGATGACTGCCAGCCAATTAGCCGATACATCTTAAAAATTTTACATTTTCACATTCTTTGTATGGAGCTTATATTCAATTATAACTGATGGTAAGACTAAAAAACTGTCGGTAAGGTACAGGAAATGGCCGTAAATCATGTCTTTGCATTAAAAGATCTATCAGCCAGTGTGCCTTTCTAGGACACCAGCTGTCTAGACCATTAGGATACTGCAGTCAGCCTGTGTTCGACTTCTAAACACATGTTCTGCCTCCCCTGCTCCTTTTTCTTACTATGTTTTTAAAGAACAAATGAGTGTGTTTCTTTTTCTTGCTTTCTTTCCTTTTACTAGATACATACTTACACCTTGTTTTTATTATGTCTTTATATTGCTAAACCATATTGAGGGCTTCATTACAAATGGGTGTGCAGACCAAAGTGAAGTTTTAAACAAGGGACAAAATTTGAATAAAATGAAACTATTTTATTGTATAAGGCTGAATTTGGATTGCCCTTTTATTTACGTATACTTGCATATAGGTAAGACTTTCTAAATTGTAACATGCATAGA